>CM021106.1:181974275-182185909 GCA_007115665.2 Sequoiadendron giganteum
ATCCTTACATACTAATATCTCTTTATCATACATCCATATGATCACCATCAAAATCCAAAACAAAATTTTAAAACATCAAAAACCCAAAAACATTGTAGGTTGTCTTTGGATGAGCCCCATTGAGTCAAAATAAGTGAACTACGAGCCTCTACATGTATAATATAGGAAATTCCATCATTGATGATCCCCTAAGGCCCTAGGTTAGTCCCTCAAAATAAAAACATTCAAATACCTTATCAAAATCCAAAAAAACATTTGTAAAAAGTCAAGAAAATCCAAAAAATAATGTCACTCAATACAGTCGAACTATGATAACTCTACATTTGTCATGTAGGCCAAGCTAATATTTGATGAGCCCCCAAGGCATTAGGTCAATCCCCTTAATTCCCCCTATTTGTCTCTAAATCTCCCAAAAGTATCAAAAACAACATCAAACAACCTCAAAAGTATAAAAACATTCAAAAAATCCCAAAAACTATATCTTCGTTATCACCTATCCACAATAAAATTTCCATACATAATAAACAATCATCACCTTCAACCTTTGACAATGCAATTAACAAACAAAGCAAACATTAAAATCCAAAACTTCTAAGGAAATAAACAAAATGATTGGATCATCATTAGACTAAAACAATGCCAAAGTGTTAACTACCCTACTTTTTGAAAATCATCATCAACATCCTAACATATGTCGATGAATAAATCACTCCTACAAAAGAAATAATCTATGGATAATCCTGAAACATCAAAACAATCATGGCAAGTGATACAAAAAGCTTTATTTATTTTTTTATGTTCTTATCATTTTTATTTATCTTATTGTCACATTCCCTAGATCTCTCGAGGATGTCCATAAGGATTTAGAAAGGAAGGAATGGTTATTGATCATCAATTTCTATTTGTTCTATTTGTTAGATATTTTTATGATACTACCATGGTGAATACTTGATTTTTTTAGTGTGTGGAAGTCATTTTGGGGCAATTCGTGTAGTGGTTTCTTGTTAGGTACTCCATACCTCTCCATGTAACTGGTCTGAAATGTTTAAAACTTTTCACCTATACACTCTAACAAGGTTTTTGTATGTCTGGTATAAGTAAAAATACTCTTTTTTTAAAGATTCATAGTCCATTCAATGGCTACAACGACACCTTGGTCATCAATACTCTAGTGCATTGTGTCTATTTTCTACATCAATAATTATTGCAAAACTATGAAGTTTCTATGAAGCAAAAGAAAATTCATCAAATCATATCATCAATGTCATCCAATTTCTTCTACCCCCTAATCCTACTAACATTTTCTTCTAGTTAACATTTATCATGTCGGTCCTTGCACTTAAACGTATCACATCAACTTATCAAAAAAATTGGCTCATTATCCAAAATTTTCACTGAATTTCTCAAGGGGGCACCATGTTATCCCACCATCACCAGGGCATACCAAGGCAACTCTTGAGCAAGAATTTTTGAATTTTCTTTGACACAACACTCAAAATTGCATTGTATCAAAGAGGGGCAAAATGTAGATACCCTAAATTGTCTTGACTGGCGAACACCACTCTTTAACTAACTTTCACTCGTCTTCCCTAAATGATTAAATAATACATTATTATTTAATTATTATCAAATTTTATATTCATCTATTAATTATGTGATTTAACATTATTTAATTAATTTTTCCTCAATCATCATTTCTGACTAATTAAATAAATCTCATTTATTTAATAAATGCCCTAATTTGACCTTATTCTTCTTGATTAATTAGAAAAACATAAGTTCTTTAATTATGTCACTAATATACCTTATTCATCTAAATTAATTAAATTTTTATCATTAATAATTTAAATCACATCACTTCCCCTTCTAAGAACCTAAATAATTAAGTCAATTATTTGAAATCATTCAACATAGTCAACAAACAAATACACCTTTATTCATTAAATTAAAACATGACTTGCACGTTCATCTCCAAATATTAATTAATTATCCTCATCCCTCTTGTGATTGAGAAAATCATTACCATTGATTTCTCACTCTAAATGGTTGACTAACTCATGTCTATTCTTCAATCCCACTAACCACTCAATCTATTCCTCAATCCCACTAACCACTCAACCTGCTTTCTTCAATCCCCCTAATTATTCCAATCTAATTTCATTAATCATTTCAATCTATTTCCTCTCAATAGTTCTCAACTATTGATCATGATCTTTTACAACTGAATCTCGATCATTCATCTGAAAACATGAAATCTATATAACAAACTTTTTTCTTCTCAAAAAATGATCGGAGAATCCATAGAATTTATGCAAAGAGGTCATGCCAAATTGACATTCCAATTCTTGAGAGAAAATACACGCATGTTCGATCACCATTAACATGCTTTTGAAGCTTTTGCAACATCAAATAGAGGCTTCGTATTGATTTAAACGTAATCCAACATCAATACGAATATAACTCTAACATGGTATGGTAAGACTTGTTTTGTTTTGAATTCATTTAAGTTCCTTTTTGAATTCAAATAAGTTTCTTAGTTGCTTATTTGTTTGCATTCACTACTTTACATTTCGCATTTCATGAGTATGGGTTTGGAATTTGATCCTATTTTGAGTTGATTTGATTCAATTCATTGTTTTCCTTATGCTTTTTCCCCCCTTATAGAAATAGTATGATCTGTACAAAAATATAAGGTGCCTACTTTCACACCTTTTGCTACCACAAAGGCACCTTTCATAACCTTCCAACTTTTATCACTAAATGTCACAACACAACCTTCATCATCTAGTTGCCCTACTAAAATTAATTTTTTGCTTAACCTTGGAACATACCTTACCTCTTGTAGTGCCAATGATTCTCATTATGCAACTTAATCTTGGTTCTTCCCTCTCCAACAATCTGACAAGGTTCATTATCTCGCAAATAAACCAGCCCAAAATCCCCTTGGACATAATCAAGAAAATAACTTCTATGGGACGTAACATGAATTGAAGCCCCTAAATCTAACACCAAGAATCATTAGCATTATCAAGGGAAATAATCAAAGAATCCACATCAGATTTATTAGTTACCATATTTTCCTCTTTACTACCTTCCTTTTTGTCTCCTTTATTTTTCTGAGACTAACAATCTTTCTTTAAATGACCCGGCTTACCATAGTACTAGAAATCATTCTTCTCTCTATATTGGGACCTCTTGTCCTTTTATTTTCCTCGTGACTTCCCACAACCTCCAAAATTTTGTCCTCTCCTTTGTTTTTGGTGCAGGGCACCATAGGCCTTCATAATGCATAAAAGAGGTTGAGTGTTGGTTTTGAGTTGTTGAGTCACTTTTTGGTTGTAATAAGGTCTATTAAGACCTTTTTTCATGTTTTTGGTCAATTTGAGTCATGTTGGGTCGGTTTTGTCAAAAGATGTAAATGTTGCTAGAAGTTGTAAAAAGTTGCTCAAGCAACTTTGCATTTTTGAGTTTGTGGGAAGTTGAATAGTTAGAAGTTAAATATTTAGTTGTATTCAGTTGGTTTGGGGTGGTAAAGGTTTAAATAATCCTTGTGTATGTTGATACAAGGGATGATGAAGTATATTTGAATTTTGAATAAAAAGAACTTTGTTTTTCCTACGTTTCAAGGCATAACTTGTTGCTACAACATTTTGTACAGCCTGGTACGTCCTTGGAGTGAACATTGGTACATTGGGATTGGTGAAGAATTGAATTATCTATCAATTAAATCATGTTTCATTTGATTTCATTAGTTGGTGTGAGTTATAGAATTTTCTCTGGGAACTACTTTGAAACCCTAGGTTTTAGTGTTTTGAGTGAAGAAAATGAATTTTTGATCCATTCCACTGGTGAAATGAACTAAGAACTGGTGGAATGGAAGTAGTTAGGTTTTTTTTTGTGTGTTTGGTGTTTTCAGGAGGAAGGGATAAGATTTGCTGAAGATTTTTTGTTGCCCTGGGTTGGAAACTTCATGTTTTAGGCAAGATAGAAGCATAGAAGTTAGGGCTTGTAGGAAAATCCTTGAGAAATGGTTTGGGGTGATTGAAAATTTTGAGGCAAGTCATATTTGACATTTTTAAGTTGTTGTTTTGAAGAGTGGAGGTTGGGATATTGTAAAACCAATAGGTGCCTAGTTGAATAAGCCTACTTAGGCCTCTTGTCAAGCAGGACAGTCAATTTTAACGTCTTGGGTTATAAAACAACCACCCTCAAATTTTGGATATGTTTTATAACTCCCAAAAGGGTATCCTAAATAGCTTTTGGATTATGGGTTGGAGTTGTTTCCTGAAAGATATGCCACAAAAACCCTATTTGATATCCTATAAGGGAAATAGGAGATTGTGAAGGTAATCACCAAGTTGAGACTCTAGAATTGGGAAATTTGATTGTTTCAAAGTTTGTAGAAGTTCAAAACCCTACTCTACATAAAATTGGTATCAGATCATAGGTCTGATTTAAAGAAGAGAAGTTTTGGAAGAAGAGCAAGATGTCTCCAAAAGGTAATATTATGGCTAGGAAAATGCATGAGATGGAAGAGAGGGCTGCAAGAGAGATTGGGAGATTGAAGGAACTCCAAGATAGGATGGTAGAAATATTAGATGTTGTGGAACTAGGTTAGAGAAGAGGTATGGTCATAGATGATTAGAGTGACCAAGAAGAGGAAGGGGAAAAGGAGAATCCCCTAGAAGAGACTCAAGAAGAAGAGTTGGATCCTAATGAGAAGAGGATTTCCAAGCTACTAAGAGTAGCCAGGGAAGATAAACATAAGGTAAATATTGATTTACCTATGTATGGAGGTAATTTGAATGAGGAAGAGCTTTTGGATTGGATTGTAGCACTTGACAATTACTTTGAGTGTGAAGATGTACCTAAGGAGCAAAAGGTAAAGATTGAAAAAATAAAGTTTAAGGGTCATTCCCTATTATGGTGGGAATATGAGAAGACTGAAAGGAGGAAGAAAGCTAAGTCAAAAATAGTCTCTTGGGACATAATGATTACCAAGTTTAAAGGTAAGTTCTTATCGGTTGATTATGCAATTTAAATGTATAAGAAACTTCAAGGTTTGAATCAAAGAGAGATAGATGCCAAAGCTTACACTGATGAGTTCTATAAGCTTAGTATAAGAGTAGGTCGCATGGAGGATGATATGGAGAAGGTGGATAGATACCTTAGTGGGTTAAGATTTAACATCCAAGATGAGTTAACTTTGGAAAATCCAAGGGCGATTGAGGAATGTTATCAAATGGAAATTAGGGTTGAAGAAAAACTAAAGAGAAGGAAAGACAAGAAAACCAAGGGCAGAGGCAGAAATTCCAAATGAAGAGGATCAATTTCTAATTCAAGGCAATCATATGAGAGCCAAGAAGATGCAAGAAAAGTTCAAGACCAAGTTGTTGATCAAAGATGTGGATTTAGAGGAGGTAGATCAGGCTTTAGAGGCAAATTTGGAGGTCAAGGAAGAGGATCAAATGCATTCACAAGAAAGTGCTATCAATGTAACAAGTTTGGACATCAAGCATGGCAGTGCAATGAAGGTAAAGCCTCTACTCCACATTGAGGAGAAAGAAGGACTCAATTGGTGCAAGAAGAGGAAAATGAGCGTGTAAACTCTCCATCACAGCATGTTGCTCTAGAGGTTAGTGAATCTCTTATGGTATATAAAGTTGAATTGATTCAGGAAGCATAGATAATATAGTTTTAGTTGAGATGGTTGAAAAACTTAAGTTTCCTAGAATACCACATGATACTCCTTACAAAGTCTCTTGGTTGAATGAGGATCAATATGTTTTGGTAAATTAACAAAGTTGGGTTGAGTTCAATATAGGAGGATACAAAGATAGAATTTTATGTGACATATTAACTATGGATGTGTTCCATTTGCTGCTAGGGTGGCCTTGGAAATTTGATAGGCATGCTATGTATGGTGGGAGAAGAAATACCTATGAGATAGACAAAGATGGAGTTTCCTATACTTTCACACCATTGAAGGAGGAGGAAAAAGGACAAACTAAGGGAGCTAATGTGATGATGGTAGGAAGAAATGAGTTCATAAAGGTAGAGGAAGAAAAGCACATAGATTTTGCAGCCACTCCTAAACCTAGAGGTACTAAGATAGCAGACTTGAAGAATGATTTGATTTTGGAGGGAAATGATATTGAGTTGAAGGTCAAGGAAGAATTGATTTTGGAGATGCATGATTGGTTTAAGAAGTACATTGTCATCATGGTAGGAGAAGTACTTCATTCATTACTTCCAAAAGAGGATAATGGTCATTTTATTTCTTTCAGACCAAAAATTGGTATTCCTTCTCAAGCAACAGACATAGGGGTAGAACAGCAAATGGAAGAGATGAAAGGTAAAGGTGAACTGGTCAAGGATAAGTTGAAAAGGGATGTGGACAAGTCCAAGTACACAATTGAAGTGAAGAGGAAGGTAGTGCATTACAAGGAAGAAGCAGATGTGGTTGTAGTTGAAGAGAAGATTTAACAACATTCTTAGATGAGGGAGGAAGAAAAGAGCATCCATCAAGTGAAGAACCGGTCAAAGCTAAAAGACAATGCCTATTTTCAGTATTTAGTTCATTGGAAGGGATTTTCAAATGGAGATATCACTTGGAAGTCAGGGAAGGACAAGATCAAACATGAATTTTTTGTTGCAATACTATCCTCAAGGGGACTTGAGTCAATTTTTGCCTGGGGAGTATGTTGCAGGGAACCATAGGCCTTCGCAATGCATAAAAGAGGTTAAGTGTTGGTTTTGAGTTGTTGAGTCACTTTTTGGTTGTAATAAGTTCTATTAAGACCATGTTTCATGTTTTTGGTCAATTTGAGTCATGTTGGGTCAGTTTATTCAAAAGATGTAAATGTTGCTAGAAGTTGTAAAAAGTTGCTCAAGCAATTTTGCATTTTTGAGTTTGTGGGAAGTTGAACAGTAAAAAGTTAAAAATTCAATTTTATTCAATTGGTTTGGAGTGGTAAAGATTTAAATAATCCTTGTGTACATTGAGACAAGGGATGATGAAATAGATTTAAATTTTGAATAAAAAGAACTCTGTTTTTTCTTGTGTTTTAAGGCATAACTTGCTGCTATAGCATTTTGTACGGCCTAGTATAGCCTTGGAGTGAAAATTGGTGCATTTGGATTGGTGAAGGAGTGAATTTTCTATCAATTGAATCATGTTTCATCTGATTTCATTAAATTTTTTGTGAGTTAGATCATTTTTTCTAAAAACTACTTTGAAACCCTAGGTTTTTGTGTTTTGAGTGAAGAAAATGAAGTTTTGAGCCATTCCACTAGTGAAATGGACTGAGAACTGATGGAATGGAAGTACTTAGGTTTTTTTTTGTGTTTGGTGTTTGCAGGAGTAGGGGATAAGATTTGGTGAAGAGTTTTTGCTTCCCTAGGTTGGAAACCTCATGTTTTGGGCAAGATAGAAGCATAGAAGTTAGGGTGTGTAGGAAAATCCTTGAGAAATGGTTTGGGGTGATTAGAAATGTTGAGGAAGGTCATATTTGACATGTTTAAGGTGTTGGTTTGAAGATTATATGTTGGTATATTGTAAAACCAATAGGTTCCTAGTTAAACAAGCCTAATTAGGCCTCTTGTTAAGCGAGATAGTCAATTTTAAGGTCTTGGGTTACAAAACAACCACCCTCAAATTTTGGATATGTTTTAAAACTCCCAAAAGGGTATCCTAAAAATATTTTGGATTGTGGTTTGGAGTTTTTTATTGCATGATATGCCACAAAAACCCTATTTGTTGTCCTACAAGGGAAATAGGAGATTGTGAAGGTAATCAGCAAGTTGGGACTCTATAATTGGGAAATTTGATTGTTTCAGAGTTTGTAGAAGTTCACCACCCTACTCTGCATCAGTTTTTCCCCTACTTTCTACATTCAAAACATTGCCTGATGTGGATGAACCACTTGAGCTTTTCCTACAAATTTTCTCGCTCAAAATAACACCAAAAACATCATCAAATTTTAGCATATTCGAACCAGAAATAGAATTACTAACTACCATTGCCAAGCTATTCCAGCTTTCAAGAAAAGAACCCTAAATTCTTCATCAAATTTTATATCTACATAAGTTAATTGACTAGTAACTGTATTAAACTGATTTAAATGATCAGCATCTGACCCACCTTCTACCACTTTCATATTAAATAAACACTTCCTAAGAAATACCTTATTCGAAGCGAAAGGATTCCATATAACTTCACCAGGGTCTGCATCAAATTTTTCATTGTCTTTTCTATTGAAATATTAAACGCCATCAATTGTGTCAAGCATAAACAAATACTACTAAATATTTTTCTAAATGTTTTTCTAACTAGAATATTTCAATCCTCATCAAACATTACTGGTTGGTGGTTTCTTGGCTTTCCCTTCCAATGGTCACCATAAATCCTTCTGATAGAGATAATCATCCATCTGCATTAGTCATCCATTTGCATCTTCCATAACTGATAGTTCTGCTCATTAAATTTTTCTACCTTCAACTTACCCTTGTATTCCATAACTCCCACTCAATCACACGAGACCTTCTTGTAGGGGATAACTAAACACAACCTGCTCTAATACCACTTGTTAAGAATAAGAGGTAGATATCTATCAGTTAAATATAGATTTGAAAAATAAAATAGAGAAATAAAACACACAGAAATAATGGACAGCAATAAGACAACACAAATATTTAACTTAGTTCACCCAAAATTTGGGCTACATCCACCAACAAGAGGGTCCAATATATATTAAAATTCCAGAAAAATCCTTTACAAAGACATGCAACAAAATCTACAACTTGTAGCAATGTTTTCATCACTTTTTAACACTATTGTTTTTACATAGCCTTTGCTATGGGTACTTGCAATACTTCCTATGTTTTTCCAGCTACAAAACTATAAATTTTTACTAACGTTTTTCATGCCCTACTACCCTAAATACTCGACTTCGAGTGTTGGAATATGTTCGCATGCATGTCTCATTAATTTCAAATGAAGTGAGGTCTTTGGTTTTGTCTGATGTACCCAATAACACATTTTGTTTGGACAGATACAATAACTAAATGTGATTGTCTTTAATTAAATATTATAACTGATCATTTCTAGCATTTAATAATTGTTTATAACTATTTTTTTTTTTTAAAAGGTGCAACGCACCCATATTATTAGGGATAAACGCTTTTTAACTAGAGCTATGAATTGGGTACAAGAAACCACAAGAAACTACCAAACCTGCGAGCGCATTGGCCCAACGAAGGCAAAAGGCCTGCGAGCACTTTGGCCTAGCAATGGTTTGAACCTTGGTGGCCATCACTACAACCAAGTGACTAGACCATCAAACCACGCCCTTATCGGCGTTTATAACTATTATTTTAAATACAAGTGCAAAACAATATTTAATAATGCAGCAAATTATTTAATAAAAATAATATGAATATTTTGTATCTGAGTCTAATTTGTCTCCATAACACAACAATGCTTGACATGGATAATTTTGGATATATGTCCCTTTCCTTAATGTAGATAGTATATCTTCAAATGTAGTTGGGCTCTGTAGATTTACCAATGAAAAAAATATTGATATAAAACTATGTAAGTGGGTGTGGCTCCTTTTATTGCAAGTATGAAGGTTTTTTCATTGGTGTCAACTGGATGCTTACTGGTTCATGTTTTCATTGATGTCAACTATGTTATGAGGAAGGTTGTTGCATGATGAATATGTCGAGGATATTGAGAAAAATGTGAATAAGAGGAAAACAGGTTGTTGCAGGTTGTGCATGTGTAGATGAGATATTGAGGAAGTGTTATGAGTACATCGAGCTATGTTTTTTTTGTAATGTCTAAAGATGAGTTGGAGTGAAGAAATGAGCTGAGATGTTGTCTTTGGTACTTGGTTTCTAAGTGATTTTGAGAAAATTTAATAAACAAAGAAAACAGTGTTGTGCAAGTTGTGCAAGTGTTCATAATATGCTCCAAAATGTGCTCCACATTTCTTCTGTGTTGATGTTATGCCTATGTGGATTTGATATGTTGTTTGAGGTTGTTAGAAGTTGTTATATTTAGAATTTTGGTTTCTAGATTGATGGTGAGAATAAGTTGTGTTCACCAATATGTGAACTAGTTTTTCAGTGTTGTACAAAGGTGTCGAGGAGAAATGTATTCACTCCATGTTTCTTCGTAGTTTTTTTTCAAGACTTCTAGTTTTGAAGAAGATTTAATGGTGTTCTCTTGTTTGTGTCAAGAGGATTTTTGGTCAGGTATATTGAAAGTTTCATATTGTTTTTTAAGGAAGTTTGTACTTAATTTTTAATGTATTTTCATGGGTAACATTCAACCTGGTGTCTACACTACCTTCAAAAATTGTCAAGTATTAAAGCATAGTGTGGCATGTGAGATTTAATTTGGGTCTTATTTAAGTGTTGTTTTGGTCCCCTTTCATTCCTATCCACCGTGGGAATATTTAGGTACCAACCTAATTTGGATTTGTAAGCATAACAAATAGTTGTTGACCTTCGAGAAGGTTTTTAAGGTTGAAGTTGATATAAATAAGTGTGGTGTTGTTGTGAGATGCAAGAGAGAATAAAGAGAGGAAATATAAATGTGAGATCAATGCGAGTGATGTGAATTTGAGTAGACTAATGTGAATTTAAAAGTGTTGTACTTCTAAATGTAGTGAGCTGAAGGTGTCTACAATCATTCAAACAAGGTTGTGAAAGTGTTGTAGCATTTGCGGTGGATTCCCTATTGCATTGACAAGTTTTTCTTTGTGTAACATTTCTCTTCTATCTTCTTGTATTCTTTATGTGGTAGTGAGCCCTGGTTGTGAGCCTTTTTGGATAGTGTGTCCTATTCTAGTAGTGAGCCCTTGTGCACTGGTTTTCCTACTAATTATATTGTGAGCTAATCCTCATTGTGGTTTTTTGACTCATTGGGTTTTCCATGTAAATCTGGTGTTCTCTTATGTATGGTTTTGTTATTTCAGTTTCCATTATCTGTATTTCATGATTAATCACATTAACATAATAAGTGTTTAGTGAATGCTTATGGATCTAATTTCTATTGAGGGTTTTGATGTTTTAATTTTCTGCAAATGATTCAGCCCCCTCTTAGTTGTCTTTTTCATTCAACAAATGATATCAGAGCAAGGTTCCTTGGAGAAGAGCTTAACCGCTTAAGGTAGATTTGGGATGGTGAAGAAAATTGATTGCCCTAGATTTGATGGAAAATACTATACATTCTAGAAGACAAACATGGAAGGATATCTGGTAGCTCATGGATTTTAAATTGAGAAGGCTTATAAGAATCCATATACTTCACCTACAAATGGTCCGAGCACAAGTGATGAGATCAAGGCACTTGAGGTAAATGCTAAGGAAAATTTTATTTTGACAATTAGTCTTTCAAATTATGAATTGGTTAAATTTATGAATCTTAAGACTGCTAAAGAAGTTTGGGATAAGCTTGAGAGTGTTAATGGAGGAGATGACAAGGTTAAACAAGAAAAGTTACAGAATTTGAAGGCACAATTTGAGACTATGCAAATGTTTTAAGATCAAACAATTGCAGCCTACATGTAGAGGGTTGATGAACTGGTAAGTGCTATGAGAGGTCTTGGTGCACAAGTTAAAGAACCTAGGGTGGTAAAGAAATTTCCCACAACTCTTTCTGATTCATATAGTGAAAAGGTATCTACTATTGAGGAAGTTTCAAATTTTAATACTTATTCTAGAGATCGATTGATTGGTACACTAACTTCGTTTGAAATGAGAAAGATTGGTTTAAATAATGGTACAAAAGTGGAGACTTCTTTTAAGGCTAGAACATCGAAAAAGATTGAAGATTTGGATGAAGATGATCTTGATGATGTGGAAGCTAACTTTGTAAGAAGGATGAAAAAGGGCAGCGGTAAGTACAAAGGTAAACTACCTTTCAAATGTTTCAGTTGTGGAAATGTAGGTCATTATGCTCCTAGATGTCCAAACAAAGTTGTGAACAATAAGAATAAGGAGAATAAAGGAAAGATGATTAAAAAAGATTACTATGTCAAAAAATATGCTAGTCTTTTTTATGATGAATATAATTATGGAGATTTTGATGATAATGAATGCTTGTTCTTGGCTATAAAAGAAGAATCTAGTTCTTCTAACTCTGAAAGTTGTGTGAAGGAAAGTGTTCCTAAGAAGAAAGATAATATTAAAGGTACTTTTTCAATGGGGTTGTGCTTAAATGACAAGGCCATATGGTTCTCAAGATGGAGATCCATGTTCAAATCCCAAAAAGTGACATCTTAACTTGGAATTCCAAGTGCTGGCTCTTGGACTTCCATTGTGGCTTCTTATTTGAATAAAGTTGAATAAGTGGTTGAGTTGAATATGTTCAAGGGGAGTAGGTCCCCCTTGTGACCTCTATTAGTGTGGGGCCAATCTAAAAGATGGTTATATTAGGGAAGATGCCCCAGTCATCCAAAGGTGTGACTAGGAGGAAAGATGATGGGAGTGAAGATGAAGATTAGGGATTGAGGATGACCCCTCGAGAGGACATGCGAGTTCAAGAGAACACGGGTGTGATCTCGAAATGGATGAGGTGATGCAAGAGTAGATGGGGAAGATGATAGGAGATGATAGATAGAAGAGAGGATGGTAAGATGAAGAGATAATAGAAAGCACAAATGGATTCAAGGACAAATATGATGTTGCCCCAATCAAGCTACAAGCCAAGATGGATTGATGATGGATGGAGTATTGTTGATGAGGGATATATCCCAAAACAACACAAGGATAGGGAAGGATACGTCCCGATGATGATGATGAGAGTGTTGTTGATGAGGGAAGGATACATCCCAAAACAACACAAAAGGATAAGGAAGAATGCATCTTGATGGCGATGAGGATTGGGTTAAGGCTTGTAACAAGGCTGGAGACAAGACCACGGATGTGATTAGATGATTTTTGCTAGATTGAATGTATAAGGATTGGATTGAGATGTGAGATTGTTGAAATGAATGAAAATAATGAAAGAAAAGATGATTATACTAACAAATCTATATTATCCTAAGAATATTGAAGAGATGATGATATGATGAGGATGATGGATGAAAAGATGCTTAGAACTACAAATCTATATTATCCTAAGCAGATTAAAAAGATGATGATATGATGAGGATGAACATAGTGGAATGATTAAAAAAGATAGGATAGATATATGAGAGAGTGATGAAGGATGAATGGATGGGGGGAGGGTTTGGATAGATGAGAGGACGGGAGATGGGGAGATGAATGGATAGTAATTAAATCAAGCAAGTTAATTGTGATGTATTATTCTGCCATGTAATGAGTACTTAATTTGGTATAGGATGAGATATTATGCACCAGGGTATGAGGAACCAAGGTGAACTTTTATAACTTGCATAGGACTGACACAACAAACAAAAGGTTAGTCAAACATCCCAAAGTCATGGGGGCTTTGGTAGGGAAAATGTTGGTAAACTACAAACACAAAGGATGTCCCAGAATAACACAAGACCGTGGGGATCTTGGTGGGTACTACACGGGACAACCAAGAAGACCAAAGATCAAGATATGCCCCTATGATATGAAGGATCATGGCAACCCTAAAAAATTATAATAGGAAGCTCAAAAGATAAACAAAATGTCAATTGCATCAAAATATCACAATAAATCTCAAATGTCCTTTGCCACAAGATCAAAAGGGTGGATGGGATTGATGCGGTCTGATTAGGAAGGATGCATCCTGTTAAGACCAAACATGGAGACTAAACTAGGTGATCGGCATGATGAAGGATACCCGAAACTGATTGAACCTCATGATACTAGTGACCTTTGTTTTTAACCACCAGCTAGATAGGGACATACTTGACAACAAGACAAGACAACAAGACACACACCCTAAGGACCTAGGGAATCGGGGGTTGATCAAAGATCAGTCTTTCCTATGTGAAAGTGCAAAGCCCTCATAGTTTGATAAAAGACCAACACTTAACCATGGATAAAAGTGGAAAGAAGAAAATGGATACCTCGATGGAAGACAAAGACCGGATGTAAAAATGCCTCGGGGTTGATTAAATGATCGACCTTGTCTATGTGAAAGCGCAGAGGCAATGTAGTTTGACCCAAAAAAAATGATAGATAATGGACAAGGGATGATGAGATGACCATGATAAGTAGATACAATGATGTCATCGATATGATGACACAAGACAAACCTTGTGGGTTGGATGATTAATATGTTGGATGTGGATTAAGTGAAGCTCAAGTATGGGATAGTTATCCAAATCATCAAAAGATGGATTGGGAGGATGACATGATGGATAGATGGGTGATGAAAAGTGAGAGGAGATTATAAAGATGTGATAAATAGATAGGAGTGATGATAGTGAGATGAACGGAATTGGGTTGCATGAGGTAGCCTATAGCTAGATACCAATGACAAGGGGTTATGAGATAGTTGGAAAATAGAAATAAATGGATGGATTGATAAATATGGGGAGATAGAAAGATGCTAGGATGGATGGATAGAGGGATAAGTATTTGGAAAGATTGAATGGATTACTAGATGGATAAATAGATGGGGAGATAAGGATGAAAAGATGGAAAAGGACTAGTGGATGGGAGGATAGGAAGATAAGGATTTGGAATATGGAAGGGATTACTAGATGGATGGATGGATGGATGTGAAGATGAAAAGGGATCAGTGGATGGAGGGATGGAAGTATTAATGGGAGGATGGAGAGATAGAAGGGATTTCTTGGATGGATGTATATTGTTTCCAAGGACTATGTCACAAAGAATTAGATACCCCACTCTCAAGATTTCATGTGTAATGAGGCAAGAGTGATGGTAGATAGCAATATGGATAGATAAGGAATGGAGATGGATCGTAGCAGGATGGGTGGACAACGGAATATAGATGGATGTGGATAGGATGCATGGATAAGGAAAGTGGATGGGGGAGATAAGGGATATGTCAGCGTATGGATGAGGGGAATGTATTCCAAGAGGTGTCCAAAGCATGTATAGATATGTGCCCCTATCTTTATCTAGATCACTAGGAGGATGGAGGGATTGGAGATAAATGGGATATGATGGGTAGGATAGGTTTATAGGTGGGATGAAGGAGATGGATGAAGGGGATGCATAGATGGAAGTTGCCCCCAAGTGTGGAAGTAAACTGGATGGGGGATTTACACATGATTCCTATTTTCTAGGTTTTCATCATGGTACTTATCCAAGGTGCTTTTTTTCCAAGTTTTCACCATTGGACAATTTTTTTCTCTACTCTTTTTTTTTTTGACATTTTGATTTTGGATTTTTTTTGGATTTTTTGGATTTTTTGGATAGGATGTGGATGGAGATGGATAAGGATAGGGATGTGGATAAATATATTTGGAAGATATTTTATAAATTAGATGGATGAATGACTCAAGCATCAAGTTCCATACGAGGTAATAAGAGCCCATATTTGAAGCAACTATTGGATGTTGGTACAACCTTATTAGAATGGATGGATTATGCAATAGAATGGATTAAAGGGATTTGATCGGGGAGATATGTGGGATAATGTATGGGGTATTGTAGAGTGCATGGATGGAATGATGGAGTGGATGTGTGATGGGGGAATTTTTTCAGGACCAACATTGGCACATATGGTGGTGGATGTGAAAGGATAGGAGGATGAATGGATGGAGAGTGTGGGGATAATGGAGGAGTTGGGATAGCGAATTTTAGGACATAAGGACCAAAAATAGATTTAGGAAATGGAGGATTTGAATGGTTAGCTTTTTTATTAGCCACTTTGAATGTTATTATATATTTTTCATTTGAAGGCATTGCATCTTTTTTCTTTGGAATCTACATAGTTTTGATTTTTTCTTTGGTGGGCCTTTGTGGCCTATGGGTTTGACTTGGATTTTGGATTGGATTTTTCTTTCCTTCAACATGTCTTTTTAAGGGGACATGAGGAGCTTGACATTCATGTGGATGTTTAGACTTATACATTTTTTCTTTGATATCCAAAGTGCTTTTGATAGCAATGGGATGGGTATGAGGCGATGGATGATGTGGGGGAGACGTGGATGGAGTGATAGAGGTAGGATTTTGACAATGATGTGTGGATGGAGGATGTGAGATATCATATGCATAGAGGGGTGCCTTTGTTGATCTTGATCAGGGATTATGATGTTAGGATGTTTATGATGTGTACCAAGTATAGGCGATGGATGGATGAGAGGATGAAGAGGATAAGATGGAGGGGTTGATTTTGGGATATAATGGCCCAAAATGGAATTTCTATATGGAGGATGGGTGATGATGGATGGAGGGACATAGGGACCCATAATGCATTTATAGGATGAAGGAGGAAGATGGATGGTTGTTTTGAGGTGATATGATGGATGAAGGGGGATGGTGACAAATGGTGTAGTGGAGCGATGGGAAGATCCTATTATTCTTTTGGAAGAGGCTTGCTTAGGATGTACAAAGCTTGCACCAACATTTTTAGATTGTGAGTTTTGGGAGATATATCCAAGACCACCCGTACACAGGCGTTCTTTGACCTGGATGAGCTCTAAAATACCTTGCTCATGAAGGCCTAAACCTTTTCCTTGATAGTTCATGCTCTTGAGCATTCGATCTATGGTAGGATGCTTGTTATTTTTGAAACATGATGTGAGTCCATTATTACGTGGAGGAGGGTGGGTGGTGTATATTCTTTTTTTTTCTTCTACAAGAAGACCACCATGGATGAGTGTAAGGGTACCAAGATGATATAAAATTGGTGTCAGGATGGTAGGGTTAGATGGCAATGAAGGATCATGAGATGCAGATGATGGGATGGCGGCATCTTGATCTAGAGGAGTGAGTGATAAGGGATCGGGAGAGGGATTAGGTGATAAGGGCTCATGAGATGGAGTGATTAGATCTTGAATGCAGAGGGGATCATGGGATGGAGCGGATGAGCTAGTGTGATCTTGAGATAGGGTGGATGGGATGGTGGGATCATGATTTGGTTGAGGAGAGGGATGATGAGATGGAATGGATGGGGGACTATGATCTTGTGATGGAGTAGATAGGATGGCAGGATCTTGATGTAGAGAAGGGGATATGTTGGGGGATATTTTGGTATGCTTTGGATCAAGCCCTTGTCATGACTCATCTTGTGTGGGAGGCATGATGATGAAGGAGTGTTGGAGGGACTCCTCAAGTGGGGGAGATGGAAGGATGGAGGATTCATGAAGGTCATGAGATTGGATTTCAGTGATACCAGGACTAGGGGGAGTAGATTGGATTTGGGTGTCTTCAATGGATTGGGTGGCACTAGGAGTAGGAGATGGGGGTTCAATGGTTTTCATGGGTTTGATGGGTTCAACGGTTTGGATGGTGTTAGGAGTGATAAAAGGGTGATAGGTATAGGATGGGGAAGATCCTCATCACTAATAACTATACATAGTGGAGTGGGATGGGATGGTTTCACAACATCAAGATGTGGATTTGGGGATGTATCATCTTTCATGAGTCCTTGGATGACATCTAGACTAAGATATTTAGGAATTGTACGTTTAGGTGGGGTGATGGGAATGGATGAAGGATTATGGATGGGTGGAGAACTAGGATTAGGGATTGGTGGATTAGGATTAGATGAGTGGATAGGATTGGATGTTGGACTAAGAGGAGGTGGAGGATTAGGCTTGGTGGGTGGATTAGAGGGAGGATTAAAATATAATGGAATGGAGGGTGGAGTGATATAGGAGGATGTGTATGATGAATTAAGATAGGAATATGTGGATGTTGGATTAGGTTGGGAAGATTAGGATGGTGGATTAAGATAGGGGTATCGAGATGGTAGATTAATGTGGGAAGATTGGGAGGATGGATTAGGATAAGAGGACTTGGGTGGTGGATTTGTATAGGAGGACATAGATGGGGGGTTAAAATAGCAATTGTAGATGATAGATTGGCGTTGGAGAAATTGGATGGGGAATCAAGGCAGGAATATTGGGATGGTGGATTAAGGTGGGAAGATGTGGATGTTGGATTGGAGAGAGATGTAGATGAAGGATATGATGGATATGTTGATGGGGAAGATACTGGATATCCCTTGTCAAAGGCAACATAAGGATTGTTATTAGGTGTGGATGAAGGTGTGAGAGGATAGCTCAGAGGAGTGATTGGATTTTGGAAGACAGTTGAGGAAAGCTTGCTAGTAATAATAGCATCAAGGGGATCTATATCATACTCATCTTGATCAACAAGACTTTCATTATCATCATCAACATAATTGGGATTCCCCTTGACTACTATTTTTGGTTGTCCGAGAGGAGTATAAGGGTTCATGGTGTTGGATTGAAAAGATGAGAATAGATGTTTAGAAGAAAAGGAGAGATAATGAGAAGATAAATAGAATGGATTAGAATAACATGGAAGAAGGGATCTTAATATTTATTTCAATATCAAAAGAGTTTGGATGTGGAGGGACTAAAGCTCAGATTGGGATGTATATTAAGCTCAGTTTGAGATTTGATTTAAGTTCATATTAGGATTCGATTGAAGCTTAGATTAGGACTAGATTGAAGCTCAGATTATGGTCTGTAATAGTCTAGGAGTGATAGGATTGAGAAAAATTGAAAATCAAAATTTTCAAAAACAAATCGGTTTTTTCTATGTTGTAGTAAATCGTGTTTTTGGAGGTCTTCAGAATGATATTTTGGGTTGAAACTTGCATTGATCCCTAAAAATGGGTTAAAAAGGCAAACTATTTTAGGGACTAAATTAGTACTCTTAGAGACCTTTCCAATGGCGTAAACGGATTTGAATTATGAGTATCAAGTAGACAGTTATGACCCCAACAAGTCAGGATAAATAAATTCCTAGTTTTTTTTAAAAAAATTGATAGTTTGGGGATGAATAGGAAGAGAAGGAATGATTGGATTATGATTTTGGACTTGGAAAGATGCAGGATAATTGTGATGAGAAGGATTGACTCTCTAGATTTTGTTTGGGAAGCAGATTCGCCTCTATGTAGCGAAAATTTGCCTCTTTAGGTCACGACTTCGCCTATTCAAGGAAGGAAAATTTGCCTCTACATCGAGCAAACTCGCCTATTTGGGTGACTCAAATTCATCTATGTCTGAGGACGGACAAGAAACGGGCAAATTCATGATGCAAATTTTCCTATTCTAGGAAAATAGGCTAAGTCGCTAGGGAAACAAATGAAGTCACTAGTGAAATAGGCTAAGTTGCTAGGGAAACAAGCTAAGTCACTAGGGAAATAGGCTAAGTCACTAGGAGAACAAGTGAATTCGATGGGTGAGGACTGACAGAAGACTCAAACTAAAAATGAGATCACCCCTGTGGACAGCAGGTTTGCCTTAGTAGATGACAAATTTGCCTATTCCGAGGGAACAAGCGAATTCGATGGACGAGGACTCAGGATGACAAGATCGCCCCTACAAGAAGAAAAATCACCCAAGGGTATGAAAATTCACCTATTCTAGGGGAACGAGTGGATTCAATAGATGAAGACTGATGCAAACATGCCTAAAGGATGGACAAACTCACCTATTGCAGGGAATGGCAAAAATGAGGTCACCTAAGAAGGGACCCACAGGAAAATTTGCCCAAAGGGATGACTCAAACTTGACACAAACACAAAATCGCCCTTTTACAGTGCAAAATCGCATGTCTACAGTGCAAATTTGCCTCTATGTGAAGCAAATTTGCCTCTTAAGGCAAGGGTTGACTATGGCAAAGGATAGACAACACGGAAAACAATAAGAAAAAAGGTTGGACTGACTCAACTAAAAATAAAAGCACTGGTATCGCACAATAAAGACACTTTAGGCAGCACAATCCTAGAATTAGTGATAAGGGTTTGAAAACTTGATGTAGGTCCACCACCTTGAGTGAACAACCCAAGGTTAATACTTCATGATACTGGGGTGGTTCTATGGAGCACCCTTTCTCACAAAGGCAAATAGCTAGTGTTCCAATGCCATAGGGTCATCAATAGACACCATGGTCTCACCTTCACATTCTCACTCAAGGACTATCATAGTTCACCATGAGGATTCCTATCTCAACCCAAGGGAGTATGTGGTGAGTAACTTCGGGGTATGATTTGCATCCCCTGCACTACACCAAGCTATGGCTAAAACACGGGTCTCTATCTAAGCTATACAAGGCTATCTCATGTGTCCTCGATATACGCAAGGTACATGAGGCATAACCATGAACACCAACCCATCACAAGAATGATGCAGGAGCCCCAATGAGGTACTAGAAACTTGAACCAACTCTACACATCTTATCTAGGTATCACCCTATCTTTGATGCTTCGCTAAAGATGACGTGACTGGATTGGGGTACAACTTTTGTTATCGCCCCTTTATATACCCCATCGGTAACATGTGGTTCGAATCGTCCCCCGGGTGATGAAATATCAGGCAGTTCCCACTAAAGGAAGAAGATACTAGCTGTCCCCAGGCTCGCACATAGCGCAAGGGGAGAGTTTAGATGCACGAGCACCTCTTGAGTAGACTGGACTGGACTAGAGCAAGTTGCGATTTCTCATCACCCAAGATCGCCTAAAGGCGTAAGAAGAGTGGATACATCAATAGCTTACTCCCAATCACAACAAACAATGTAAATCAACCCTTTAATTAATTTTATATGTGCCTAGCTAGTATGAAAATCAACAAACAAACTAACTAATGGGTCTTCGACGGATCATCTTGTAAAAAATGCATCAGTAATTTAACACCATTGGTCTTGGATGAATGAGGACAAGATGCACAATTCGTTAGTGAAATCACACACTCACAAATAGACAGGTTAGTTGATTAGTACTCAAAAACCAAATCAAATCGAAGCTGTAAATTAAAAACTTTTAAGTCTCGGGTTCACCTCAAATTCGCCCCTGTGTCGGGAAAATTCACCTTTTCTTCTAATCAAATTCGCCTATCTAGTAGGATGGGTGAATTTACTCTCACCTCTGTTGATTGCAAATTCACCTGTTTGTCGAGAACTTTCATGAATTCACCCCTACTTTAAGAAAATTTGCCCTTGGTTTCAAAGTTGCCCCTTTTTGCAAAACGGTGAATTCGCTTACGCCTCTATTGATCTCGAATTCGCCTTTGAAATAGGTAAATTCACCCGTCATGGCGGTTTTTCCTCTACGTGTAAAGTCTGAACCCACAAAATTCAAACAATAGCAAATGTGAAAGTGCAGACCTGTGACGTGGGTCCCACCAAGCGTGCCAGAAATGTGTGCAATGTTTTTACCCCATCTAGAATGTAAGAAATAAACCCAAGAAAGAAGATAAACCAAGCACTCAATATTGGGCTAAAGATGAAACTCAAACTTGTAAATAAAATTCCAAAATATTACCTTATTTGAGCTTGATAGAGTTGTTTACCCCTTTTGATCGCTTGATATGTGTGCTCTACGTCGATTTAGGAAGTATAACGGCTTGTTTTTTCTTGATTTCGATGCAAGGATGATGGATTTGGCTATGGATGCAAGATGGTAGTGTGTGAAAGTAAAAGGCTTGGATGCATGTGGTTGAGAATGGTTAAGTGTTAGTCATTTATCAAGGGAGGTTGGAATGGGTGGCCAAGATTGATTCTTAGAAGAGGATCAAAGGTTGAGATCAAGAGTTGACCAAAGGAATTAAAAATTCATTTTTAATGTGCATGGGAATGATAAAAGGAATTAAATATTCCTTGGGAAGGAGAAAAGGAATTTAATATTCCTTAGCGGATGAGAGAGGAATTAAAAATTCCTTGGGGGATGGGGAGAGTTGACTAAGGATTTGATTAGGTTAGCTAATCAATGATTAGGTTGTGTAAGTGAGGGATTAGGAAAATGATTAGGTGGGTAATGAGGATTAATGACCCACTTGCATATTATGGAGGATGTGACACCTCACTAATCAAGGATTAGGAATGTGCACATCCTTAATCTAGAATTATGAAAATTAAAGCTCATTACGGCCTTCAAAACCAGGACCGTCCTACTTTTGACGGACCGGTGAATGCCATTCCGACAGAGATTCTTCACAAAGTTGGTATTTGTGGGCACAAACCTTGGTGGAAAGACTGGAAATGGTTTCCAAATACTCCTCTAAGGAGCTACAAGTCGTGGCTCGGTTATAGGTGGATTTCACCCCATTTCCGTATGCTCAGCTCTTTGAACCAGAGCTGGCTTCTTAACTCCTCAGCCTTTACTTGGCACAGGAGGTTTGATGCCATTTGGTCTGCAATTGTTAATCCAAAGTTGGCCCACTTTGCTTGGTGTATTCTTTTCCAAGGCTTGCCTGTGGGTTCTCGGCTGATTCATTTGGGGGTCTCTAACCCTCGCTGCCCATTTTGTGGGCAACCTGAAAGCTTCAAGCACCTTTTTTTGGTTTTGTCCCAGAGCTCAGCAATTCTGGACTTGGATTCATGATTTCTTTTGGCCTTTTAGGCCTGAACCCTTTTTGTGGCATATGGTTCTGCTGGGGGACCCGCCTGGAACCCCGGCTAAGTTCACCTAGATTTGGCACACTTTCAGAGTGGAAATCCTTTTCAGTATCTAGAAAGACAGAAATGCTTGTATTTTTGCTCATTCGCATTTAGCTATTAATGTATCTCTTTATGCTAAAGCTGTTATATGCTCTAATTTTATGTTATAGATTTAAGTGCAAGCCAACAAGGTTGCACTAGAAGTGGCTCACCTGCAAGTTCTCCTAGACCACTGGGGCAATGCCCCTTGTACTATGGCTCGGATTCCTAACTCGCCCTCCTCCTCCCGTCGTCGGTCGCCCTCTTAGGGCCGAAAGAGGAGTGACTCCACGTAGGCTCGCTCTTAGCCTCCTCCTCGGAGGGATTCTCGGCCTCCTAGACGGGCTCGTTCTCCTTCGCCACATCCTGGTCAAGGCTAGCACTCTAGTGGTGCATCGAGGAGCAGTGGTGGCGGTTCTAGGTGGCCTTCGGATGCTCCTCCTAACTCTAGCTTTGGTTGGCCCTCCACTAGTAAAATCTTTCCGCAGCTTGCTCTCGCAATCTTGCCTCGGCACGAGGATAAAGATAAAGAAGATAAGAATGATGATGGTTGGGGTGCTCCTCCTAACATCACTCCTAACCCCACTGATGTATGGGGAAAAAATCTAGATGACCAGGATCCCCCAAGATCTACTGGCACTACTTTAGCTGCTTAATTTTCTTTATGTTATTTTATTTCTAGGCTAGGCCCATGTGACTTTAGTTGATTTTTTGTTGGGCTGGGCCCATGTGACTTTCGAGGTGTGCTTTCCCACCACCCAACCCTTTTTTGTGAATTTTGTAACTTTATCTCTTTTAATATAGATAGCTGGAAAATTCATCAAAAAAAAAAATTAATCAAGATTAGGAAAAGGTTATAGAGGATGTGACATGAGGGGAATTAAATAAATGTATTATTTATTTAATTTTTGGAAGAAAGGGATAAGTGATGGGAGTAAATAATTAAATTATTTACTTTAGGCTAGGATTTAAAGATGATAGAAGAAATAAATTAGGATGACGGGATAAGGGATAATGAATATTAATTAAATAATAGGGTATTATTTAATTAATATAGAGGATATGACATTGGTTGAATTAGGGGTAAATTGACCAAATGAAAGTGGTCAATTTTCAGTGTCTATAGTTGATAGTGGTTGCTCTAATCACATGACTAGAGACAAAATTAAATTTGTTAAACTTGAAGAGTATAACGGTGGATTAATTAAGTTTAGAAATGATTTCGGAGCTAAGATTTATGGAATAGGTTCAATTAGTTTTGATGGAAAGCATAATACTAATAATGTTTACTATGTTAAGGGTTTAAGGCATAATATTTTGAGTGTTGGAAAAATTTGTAGCAAAGGATATAATCTTGTATTTAAGGATGAAATTTGTGAGATCAAAAAAGGGTCTAGAATAGTGATTATTGCTGGTAAAAAGACAGATGGAAACATCCATCGGCTTAAGGGCATTGATGGTCATTACTTTATGTCTCAAATTAGTGACTGTTGGTTATGGCACCAGAGGATGTGTTATATGAATTTTGATAATTTGGTGAGAATCAGTTCAGTTCATGTAGTGAGATACCTGCCTAGAATCACAAAGCCTATCAATGTTATTTGTAGGGATTGTCAGTTTGGAAAACAAGTAAGGAGTAGTTTCAAAGGAAAGGAACAATCTGCTATCAGACTACTAGAATTAATTCATACAGATCTTTGTGGTCCTACAAGGGTGAGAATTCTACAAGGTGACATGTATTTTATGCTTTTGATTGATGATTACTCTAGAATGAAATGGGTTACTTTTCTTAGAGAGAAATCTGATGCACTAAATAAATTCAAGGCATTTAAAGTAATGGTTGAGAATGAAATGAATGTGAAAATCAAATGTTTGAGGTTTAACAAAGGTGGATAATTCACCTCCAATGAGTTTAACATGTTTTGTGAGGTTCATGGAATAAAGAGGCATTTGTCTTCCCCTAGAACTCCTCAACAAAATGGAGTGTTTGAGAGGAAAATTTGGACAATTCGAGAGGCTACAAGGACTATGATGAAAGAAGAAAATCTACCAGAATTCTACTAGAGAGAAGTAATTCATAATGTTGTTTACATACTTAATAGAGTTCAAGCTAAAGCTAAAAGCACAAAGACTCCCTATGAATTATGGTATGGAAGGATTCCTACAATGAATTACTTTAGAGTATTTGGAAGCAAATGTTATATCAAGAGTGATGAAGAAAACTTAGGAAATTTTTATACAAGGTTTGATGAAGGTATCTTCCTTATATATTCTACTAAAATAAAAGCTTATAGATGTTACAACAAAAGGATAAGAAGGATTGTTGAAATTTCAAATTTTAAAGTTGATGAAAATTTGTAGAATTCAATTGTAGTAGATGGATGTGTCAGATGAACATGATTGCAGAGAAGAAGAAGAAGAAGAAGAAAAAATTGATGAAAAAGAAGTGCAAAATGAAGAGGAAGAAGCTTCAGAGAAGACCCCTAAGACCCATAAGTATGTGCAAAAGAATCATTCTGAAGAACATATCATTGGAGATAAGAGGAAAGGAGTATTAACAAGAAGCAAAGCTGCTGAAGTTGAGGTAAATCTATGTTTACTTTCTAAAGTTAAACCTAAAATAGTGAGTGAGACATGCAAAGATGAATATTGGATGAAGGAAATAGAAGAAGAACTTATGAAAATTGAGAAAAATCAGACTTAGGAATTGGCTCCTAGACTAGAAAACAAGAACATAATTGGAACTAAGTGGGTATTCAAAGACAAATTGAATGAGAATGGAGAAGTGGTAAGAAATAAAACAAGACTTGTGTGTAAGGGTTACTCACAAGTGGAAGTAATAGACATTTAGGAAACATTTGCCCCTATGGCTAGGATGGAAGCTATTAGATTTTTTTTGGAATTTTTAGCACATAAGGACTTTAAAGTTTATCAGACCGATGTGAAGTCTACTTTTTGAATGGTGAATTGGAAGAAGAGTTTTACATGGAACAAATAGAATGATTTCAATTGTCAAATCAACCAAATATGGTTTATAAATTGAAGAAGGTACTCTATGGATTGAAGCAATCTCCCATAGCTTGGTATGCAAGATTAGATAGATATTTGATACAACATGGATTCAATAAAGGTACCGCAGATAGCAATCTTTACTTCAAAATTGAGGAAGACAAAATCTTGATAGTGGTTGTGTATGTGGATGATATTATCTTTGGTGGAAATGAAGCTATGTGTAAGAAAATTGTTGAAGAGATGTAGAAAGCGGGGAAAACTTTAAGAAACCCCCCCCCCCTCGGTGAAGGTGTAAAATCCTGGCGAATCATGTATACTTCTCAATAAAAATATTAATTTTATTGGCGAATTTTAAATTTTTCAAGAAAAAAAAATCCCAATTGGCGAATCTTTTATAATCCCTAGAAGTCTGTGGAAAACCATGGCAAATTGCAAATTTTTTAAAACGAATAAAATATTTTTCATTAGCAATTAAAACCTTTTCTCAAATGAAAAAAAAAATTGTGTTGGCGAACTAACCTTTTTTTCAAATAGGAAAATAAAATGTTGGCAAATAAAACATTTTTTCAAAGCAAAAAATATATTTTCATTGGCGGTTTATACATAATCTCAAACTAATAAAAAATTTCAGTGGTGAAATAAATGGATACGCCAATAAAAAATTAGTGTGGTTGGCTAAAATATCAAATTGAAGTTAATATCATAAATTACTCAAGTTTCAACCATTGGATGAACATTTGATTTATGGTTGTAGTTGCATTTCGTAATGAAATGCATAGAGTGATGGGCTTGCCAACTTAAACCCTTAGAATCACCCTATAACCGTTAGATTTAGAAAAATCAACGGTTAAGAATTTGCAACTTGTAGATCGAAGATTTTTCATTCACTTTAATGTTCCAATTTCAAGAAAAAAGGCATTTAAAGCACTTTGTACTGCTAAGTGTCAACTGTCAAGTGATTCTTTTCAATGAGAGGGTTAGCACACAGTGATATTTTTTCAAGTCCTTTGCAACGTTAAGTTTACCAGCCCCTTGGCCTTGATGCCAATCCTAGCGCACAAAAGTTTAAAATAACTTTAAAACACATGTGTCATGTTTATTTTTTTAAGTTAATATTATAAATTACTCAAGTTTCAACCATTGGATGAACATTTGATGTATGGTTGTAGTTGCATTTTGTAATGAAATGCATAGAACGATGGGCTTGCCAACTTAAACCTCTGGAATCACCCTATAACCATTAGATTTAGAAAGATCAACGGTTAAGAATTTGCAACTTGTAGACCTAAGACGTTTCATTCACTGATAGCCACCCTCTCCACCAATGGACACCTATCCTTCATTCTATCAGTGGGATGCTAGATAATGTTTCCCTAATGCACCATAGTTCCCTCGATATACTTTATGCATTCGATAATTCATGCCCATGGTTATAATTCATGGTTACTTTTGTTGACAACTTGACTTTATCAGTATATCGGTAGAGCACCTTAGGAGTCAGCTTGATAGAGTATTGTTACACCGATACTAAGTTGTGAGCTATTTTCATCCACCATCGGCGGGACTGTGATGGGGGTTCCACCGATGAAGTATTGTTAGGCCAATGGTATTGAATTTTGTTAGGAATGGGGAAAGGACTACATCACTATGAAATTTCAAATTTGTTTATGGATGCAATGTAGGCTATAATATGGATCTTGTCACACAAATTTCTACAATTTTCATTGTTCATAAAATAAAAGTGTGGTATATTTTTATGATTATTGATAAAATTTGATAACTCATGCCCATGGTTATAATTCATGGTTACTTTTGTTGACAACTTGACTCTATCAGGTTATAATTCATGGTAGAGGCAAAGGTTGTTTTAATAGGATTGGAAACTGCATTGGGGATTGGAATAACACATTTTCATATTGAAGGGGACTGGTTGGTAATAGTAAATGCTTGTAAGGTAAATCATATTCATAATTGGTGTTTGAAATATTTTCTTTCCAAATTTTGGGAGTTGCTTTAGAGGTTTCAATCTTATCAGATCACTCATACTTATAGAGAAGGCAATAAGTTGGCAGATTGTCCAGCTAACATGGGATGCGGCAAGCATGAAATATTACTAACACAAGGTAGTAATAGCATTAATAATTATCCTCAAATAGAGGAAATTATCAGGCAGTATGGTTTAAAATTGGCCTAAGAGGCGCTGCTATCGGCGACACCTATGGTACGCACCCTGAGAGCTTCCATCTAATCATGGATTTGGCAGCGGCTAAAGTTAGTTAGTAGTATGGCAGTACGGGATGCTTGCATAATGGGAAATGTGCAAAGAGGAGTGACCACATCATAAATAAAGTGGCTTCGCAACTTTTTCGGCTACCGCCACATGGTATCCAAATAGAGCTTCCCTTCAAGATGCTTCCCTTTCTTTTTTTCAGGCTCTGGTTGCTAGACATGTCGCCTTAGCCTGCTCTCTATTCGAATGGGGCCCACACCAAAGTTACCTTTGCCAAAGGCATGTTTGAGGATGGTTTAGTTAAGACATTTTTGGCATAGCTAAATTTAGTTAGCAGTATGGTAGTATGGGATGCTTTCATATTGGGAAATGTGCAAATATCAAAGTAGGCCTAGGAAAGAGGAGTGATCACATCATAAGTAAATTGGCTTCACAACTTTTTTGGCCATCACCACATGGCATCCAAATGGAGCTTCCCTTCGAGACACTCCCCTTTCTTTTTCTCGGGCTTCGATTGCTAGACACATCAGCTCGACCTGAGCTCTGTCTGAATGGGGCCCACACCATAGTTACCTTTGTCAAAGATATGTTTTGAGGTGGTTTAGCTAGGACAATTTTGGTGTGGCCTCATGAATAAAGTGGCTTTGCAACTTTTTTGGTTGTCACCATGTGGCGTCCAAATAGAGCTTCCCTTTGAGATGCTTCCCTTTCTTTTTTTTGGGCTCTGGTTGCTAGACACGTCACCTCGGCCTGCTTTCTGGTTGAATGGGGCCCACATCACATTGTTAACCAGTCAGTTGGAGTTGTGCGAAATAATTGGAGGTAGCGGGTGGTGCAGTGGGAGGTCTAATAATAGTGTGGTGTGAAGGTTGGGAGAACGCTTATGGATATGCTTCAAGATGGTATGGAAGTTGAAAATATAGCAGCTAAAGTGGTGAAGTCGGTTTGTTTTCAGAAGGTGGGCTAGCGAAGGATTTTCAGGGGTACGACCTATGGGAAGGAAATGGATTTGTAGCAGGTATGTTCCCCAAGTATTATCTATTGAATAGAGAGACCTTCCAAGCATTTTTAATTGCAATTAATAAAACTTTGTCTCATAGAGATTCTAGATACATGTTAAGGGCTTTGCAGAGGTAGTCTCTTCATTACCCTCAGGATTCTTACCCTTGTTGCTTGACATATTGATCTCTCACTTCAAATAAAATCTAGAAAAAAATTTCTTCTTGTTTAAGAAGGAAAAACTGACAGAGAATATAGATCCCATTCCCTACTCAAAATCATGTTTAAGACTGAAGCAAGAATGGAAAACAGATAAAGAAATCTTATTATTATAACTAATAACTAATAACAGTATGAAGAAATGATCACTCACCTTTAAGTATATGTTTTTGGCTTTCACTGACTTCTGAATCAAGAAGGAGAACCTTGGAACCAAACAAAATGTGTAAGAATAAATAACAGTTTCAATTGTATTTATATCAATCCATATTTGGCGAATTCCGTGGGATTTTTAAATGGTATGTTAAAAATTTGGTGAATCCTGTGTGCTTATACAACGATACTTTGTAATTTTCAAGGTGAAATGTGTCCTCAAATGTAATTATTTTTAAATATTATTGGCAAAATAGGTCCTCATAAGCAACTATTTATAAATTTTAATTGGCGAAATGGGTCTTCACAAGAAACTATTTGTAAATTTTAATTGGCAAAATGGGTCCTCATATAATGTTGTTTTAATAGTATTGGCGAATATGTTGGTGTTTTATGACATGCTCCCCGAGATTCCAAATGAAAATATTAATCAGTCCATTGGAAACACGTAGTCTGTTATGGTGAATTTATTGCCTAAACATGCCTCATAAAAAAAACCGTTGGCAAATGGACATGCATTAGACCGATAATTTGTAAAATCCAAGCGATTTGAACACCCTGTTGGGTATGGTAAATTCGTCATTTTCAAATTGCCCGATTCCTAGAATTTGCCAATTGGTGAAGATTCGCCACTAAAGTTTTCCCTGGCAGAAAGAGTTTGAGATTTCAATGATTTGGGAGATGAATTTCTTCCTTGGGTTATAAATCAATCAAACAGATAAAGGGATTTTAATTTCATAGTCTAAGTATGTCAAAAATATGTTGAAGAAGTTTGGAATGGAAGACTCCAAACTGGTATGCACTCCTATGGTGACTGGTTGTAAATTGAGCAAAGATGATGATTCACCTAAGGCTGATAAGAGAAAATATAGATCTATGATTGGTGGACTTCTATATCTAACTGCTACTAGACTAGATATCATGCATGTAGTTTGTCTTATGGCTAGATTTCAAGAAGAACCTAAGGAAACACATGTTGTAGCTGTGAAAAGTATATTCAAATACTTAAGAGGCACTCCATATTATGGCTTGTGGTATCCCAAGGATAATAATTTCACATTAAATTCCTATACATATGTAGATTAGGTTGGTTGTGTTGATGATAGGAAAAGTAAAAGTGGTGGAGCATTCCTTCTTGGATGTAGATTAGTTTCATTGTTGAGTAAGAAGCAAGATTCGGTTTCCTTATCCACTATAGAGGTTGAGTATATTGTTGTAGCATCATGTTGTACACAAGTTTTGTGGATGAGACAGACTGAAAGATATCATAGTTGTATATGATGAGCCTATTTCTATCTTTTGTGATAATACAAGTCCAATTAACATTTCAAAGAATACAGTGATACACTCAAGGACAAAGCATATATCTATCAAGTATCACTTTCTAAGAGAGAAGGTTATGAAGAATGAGGTAAAGCTTGAGTATGTACCTACAAAGGATTAGATTTTTGACATATTTACTAAGGCTCTTCCTAAGGATACTTTTGAGTATCTTCGAGATAAGTTGGGGGTTATTGCCCCTCCTTCGTTGAACTAGATGCATATGGAGATGCATCCTTCCAGTGGATCCATGGGTCTATCTCTTTTTTGGATTGATGTTGGTGGCTACCTCTCAGGGGGAGTAGGTAGTGTCATGTGTTGTCATTATTGTAGAGTTTTTGAGTTGATTGGGTGTACTCCTAAGGGGGAGTATTCAGAGCATGTATTTTAGTTCAATGTCAAAGGGGGAGAATAATGTAAAACATTTTATCCTTTGCCATTGATGTCAAAGGGGGAGAAAGTATCATGTGAAAAAGTGCAAGGTATCAGGGAGAAAGTTGTGTATGGTGTCTAATCATTATTTTCTCATGGGGAGAAAAGAAAGGAAATCATAAGTGTGTTCAAAGTTGTTATGTTGTCTTTGATGGGTTTTCACATATTGTGTTGCCATTAATGACAAAGGGGGGTATTTTTGCAAGTATGAAGTTGTTGTCATAGATGTCAACATGATGCTTACTGGTTGGTTTTTTCATTGATGTCAACTATCTAATGAGGAAGGTTGTTGCATGATAAAGGTGTCGAGGATATTGAGAAAATTGGGAAAAAGAGGAAAACAATTTGTTGTAGGTTGTGCATGTGTATTCGAGATATTGAGGAAGTGTTGTGAGTACATGGAGCTATCTTTTTGTTGCAGTGTTTGAAGATGAGTTGGAATGAAGTAATGAGTTGAGATGATGTCTCTAGTACTTCGTTTCCAAGTGCTTTTGAGAAAATAGTGTTGTGCAAGTATTTAGAATGTGCTTCGCATTTCTTTTGTGTTGATGTTATGCCTGTGTGGATCTAATATATTGTTCGAGGTTGTTAGAATTTTCTATATTTATAATTTTTGTTTCTAGATTGTTGGTGAGAGGAAGTTGTGTTCACTAGTATGTGAACTAGTTTTGCAGGGTTGTACAAAGGTATCAAGGAGAAATGTATTTACTTCACCTTTCTCCATGGTTTCTTTTTAGGATGTGGTTTTGAAGAAGATTTAATGGTGTTGTTCTCTTGTTTGTGTCAAGAGGATTTGTGGCCAGGTGTATCAGAATTTTCAGATTGTTTTAAGGAAGCATGTACTTAATGTTTAATGTGTTTTCATGGGTAACAGTTGTATTTGGTGTATAAAATAGGTGAGTGCAAAAGTAATACAACACAATCAATAAAAAATTATATGAGAGAATTGAAATAAAAATCTAATTGAATTCAAACAAACAAACTCTCTAAATTCATCCCATTGTCCTCTATCTCCAAGGATTTTTCAAGTCATCATTGCTCTCAAATTATGTGAATGCACATGACTTGTCAAATGACAACCTGGAGAACGAGATGTTGGAAATGCAATAAACCTTTCTACATGATTGTGCAAAGATTGTGATAATGCTATGATGCAACTACAGAAATTAAGATGTAGCTAATGCTAAAGCCATGATTCAAACTAAGTGATGTTAAATGAAAATGGTAAAGTGTTAATACTAATATGCTAAGATAACAATGCTAATGAAATTTCTACATAATGTAATTATTCTCAATTCTCTATATCTAAAAAGTTGTAAGTGAGGTTGTATTTATAGATTTCTCTAAGGCATCAGCCTATGTGGTAGGATTCAACGGTCTGGATTTGATCTGGAGAGATGGATGGTCGAATGTGAAGAGGTTAGAGAGAATCAAGGAGAGTGTTCCCTTTAGTAAAAAAAATTGCCAAGTGTGGAGGAGAAAGCCAAGTGTCTCAAAATTGGTTAGAATTTGTTGAGATAAATGCCAATTAAATATTAAGAATATTTAATTTCATGAGACACATGATGAGGTGGAAGATGAGAAGTTAGTAGAAATGTGACTAAATTCAAATTTAGAATTTGAATTTAATAAAAGGGAGTTAAATAAATAAAACCAACTAATTAAAGTTGTTTATTTAATTAAGACGTGAAGAAAATGATTTTAGATAAAAAGAATTTAAGAAAGTGAACTATATAAATAAATTTATTGATTTATTTATAAGTAGAAGAATTAAAGATTTATTAATTAAATAGATTGTACTTAATTAATTTCCTCCAGGACAATTTTAGGTGTATACATTTTGCCCCTCTTTGAAGTGATGTGTTTGCGACACATTGCTTCAAAGAAAAAAAAATTGATGGTGTTGAGAAAATTTTTGATATGCCCCAGATGCTAATTGTTTGAGTGATGTATATATGCCCCCTCAGGAGATAAATCGGGGAGTTTTTTGAATTTTTAGGATTTTTCTAAATTTTGAAGAGTTTATGATGATTTCCAAATTTTATGATGCGGAGTCGATTTTTCTCCCGACAAGGAAGAATGATCCTACCAATTTGATTAATTGATTAATTGATGCATTTGAAAAATAAAATAAATCCCACTTAAACCCCACTTAATTACCCCTTTAAAAGGTAAAAAGGTGAAAAAGAGCATCATTTGAATTCATTTGCATTTTGGAGATTGAGTTGATTGAGCACTTGGAGCAAAATAGTGATCCGATTCCAAACCCACCGATTCGAGTGAGTTCGAAGTCACAACCTCTCGGTCACATATGGACCTTCGATACGTACCCCAAGAAACCTCTAGTTGACTTCTGAAATGTGTTTTTGTCACATTTTTTTTATTTTGAATTCGGTTTTATGCATTATAGTGCATTTGTGCTCCGCTTTGGCACATTAGGTTCTTGTTTTAGCGCTTAAGGTGATTTAGTGCATCCATGTCATTTTTTAGCACTTAGATAGAATGATGTAGCGCATTTGGATTTTAGCGCATAGATAAGCTTTATCAATGCATCCAAAAAAAATTTTAGTGCATGTGGTAGTATGAAGCATAGATGCCCAAATTTAGTGCATAGAGTCATTATTCTAGCACATTGACACCAGAGTTGATGAATTTTGATTGTTCTCCTTGATTTTGATGTTTGATGATCGCGTCAATGGATGTTTTGATGATGTTTGATGATTTTGATTAATTGATTGCATGATAGGTGAGAATCAATCATAGGATAGATGATGATTGACCTCATGATAGGTGAGGATCAATGATAAAATCTCATCTAGATTTGATCGAAATATCATTAGAGTTGATTAGATTGATTGATAGGTTACTTGATAAACTGTTGATTTGTGATATGTTGTGATTATAGGAGGATTTTAGAGTACTTCAGTCTTGGGAGCGATTCCCAAAGACCTAGACATGATTTTGTAGCTAGTGCAAGTTGATTTAGATATTATTGTGCAATGTGGGTTATCATCTTTGATTGATATGCCCCAATATAGGATAACAAGGGACTTCTGACTGCTTTGGTTGAGAGGTGGCATAGTGAGCACAAAACATTTCATTTAACCACTAGTGAGATGACAATTATGCTAGAGGATGTGTATCGTATCTTGGGAATTCTTGTTGTTGGTGAGCTAGTGGTTTATGACCACACAAATCAGGGGGTACTAATGTACTACGGAGGATTTTCTATGATGATGAGGTTAGCAGATATCAGATCCCATGGTGGGAGACGGTTGCATTATATCATCCATTTCCTTGTGTGCTAGTTGGATTCATTGGAGGTTTTCTATGTCCCGACCATAGGTCAAAGGGACTATCAGTTGGATGGGGCCAAATATTGGAGAGCATGATTACATAAGGGATCAGATATGCTTGGGGATCTTGCATATTGGCTCACTTATATCACAATCTTCATCAGGTGGTATACCTTGGAGCTGTTAGTCTATCGGTTGGGGTTATACTACTACAGATTTGGGCGTGGGAGCATATAGTTGTCACTCGACTGGTTGAAGATAGAGATTTTTCCATTGGGAGGCCCTAGTTTTTTGAATATACAGGTTCAGATGTCCAGCACAAGCTGGTAAAATTAGAGTATTGGTGGTGTGTGTTAGATGATCGAGAGACGATTACATGGCGGCCATACTTGGATTGTGAGCACTGGCCATAGGATGATGTTGAGATGTCATATGTGTTCTCTTCCAAATACCTGATTGGTCGGACACCATATGTGATTGAAAGATTCTTGGTTATGAGTTTGCTTCGGCAATATGGTAGAGCTTAGGTTATGCCCTAGGGATTTGCCTTGTATGCTCGACGACGACAAGATATTCCAGAGTGGGGGCCCTCCCCATCATATAATGTTGCCTATCTAGAGTATTTTGGGTTACAGCCATGGATATGGGATTACCATCTAGAGATCGTAGATGCATTGATGGCAGATGATTATGCATAGTATTTCTTTATCCATCCTTTCTTGAGGATATCCAGCCCAGAGGAGCCAGTACCTGCATTGGATGATGATGAGATGGCACCACCACATGGACCTAGATAGAGGAGAGATGGGGGAGATGGGGATGGGGAGGAGGGAGATGGTAGTGATGGAGGGGATGGAGGTGATGGAGATGGTAGAGATGGGGGTGATGGAGTTGATAGAGGTGATGGAGTTGGGGGATGATATTGGATGTCAGAATGGCTCGGAGGAGGAGATCCACGGTATTTGCAGGACCGCAGCATATTCAGATTCGTTTGCCCTCCCATCAGTAGTAGGCTCAGATATTTGCCTTATAGGAATAGGTACAAACTTTATAGGGATAGTTGGCATAGGCCTAGACATAGATACAGATACAGGCACATGCACAAGCATAGATCATCTCTCTGACAGCAGAGAGAAATACCTTTAGACAGAGATGTGATCAAGCAGAGGCCTTATCAGAGAGATTACAGAGATTTTCTGAGGGGACCACCATAGGGGACATGCTGAGGGAGGTTCGGCATTCTACCTAAGTATTGCTTGTGTAAAACAGACAAGAGTTAATCCTTTTCCTATGCAAATCCATAATGTCATCAATGATACTTTGTAGATCATGTCCCATGACAATTTTCACAGTAGTAATGATTAACTCGCAGATAGTAGACAAAGAAAAATCATAGTCCTTCCTAGCTCCTCAAGTCCATGACATCCTTGAGTTTCTCCAGAGAAATGATAACAAAAAATAAGATACAATAGTTGAATATTCATGCCAAAGTGATAAAACCATGCTTCAGAAGAGTATCATCCATTTAGATTGGTTTTGACTGATCTTGTTGTTGATTTGGATGGTTGATTTTTTTGAAATTTGTGATCGAATTTCAATGTTGAGTTGTTATTGTGATTGTTGTGTTTTCTACATTGTCTTACTGTTTGCTTGTTTGTTGTTGTTAAGCTCAAAGTAGATTTCCCCTAGTGAGTTCAGGATTTTTCCCCCAATGAGAAACCAACCATTTATTGTGAGTATGTACAATGATAACCAAACCAGGATGAGACACAACCGCAATGCCTAGATATGTACATTGAGGTTCATAAGATGATCAAGCATAATGATGGTGACAAGCGGATGGCTGACACATGCGATAATAGATGGAAAAGCTAATTTATCAAAAATAACGCTTGTTGCCAGGTTTTCACTACTTGTTTTTATTGCACTTTTTTAGATTTTATGATTTTTTTTCTATCACCAAGACACCTATTTTCCAAGTTTTCATCAAGGTAACGATTTTTTTTATTTTTCTTTATTTTTTGTATTTTCTCTTTTTTTAATTTTTTTTCTATATTTTTGAATTTTTTTCTTTTTTTGTATTTTTCTACTTTTTTGGATCATGCATTAGATGAGTCATGTGTAAAACCTCTTGAGATGAAGTTTTTTGATAGGTTCTTCAAACAGGTCCCCTTCAAGTGTAGACAACTGGTATGGTCCTGATCCATAGACTGATACAATGACAAAAGGACCTAGCCAATTTGGTTCAAATTTTTCCTTATTTTCCCTATCTTGTTGATTGTGAGGATTCTCTTTCAAGACTAAGTCACCCACTTGAAATTTTCTTGGTTTGACCTTGTGATTATAGCTCCTTGACATTATTTTTTGGTAGGCTTTCAAGTGATCAACAAAATGCTGACAACGTTCATCCAATAGTTCCAGCTCTTATAATCTAGATACCTAATAATCTTCCTCTGAAATGATTCCTTTCAATGACACCCAAAGTGAAGGTAACTCAACCTCAATTGGTAAAATGGCTTTTGATCCATACACAAGGGCATATGGTGTGGCTCCTCTAGTGGTGTGGATGCTAGTATAGTATGACCACAAAGCAAGGTTCAATTGAACATGCCAGTCACATCCAGCATCGTTGACAATTTTCTTCAAGATTTTCAAGATAGTTTTGTTTGAGGCTTCTACTTGGCCATTCCCTTGAGGGTAGTAAGGTGTGGAAAATTGGTGTTGGATATGGAATTTTTCACAAATTTCCTACACATCCTGGTTTTTGAAAGTTCTACCATTTTCAGTGACAATGGAGCTAGGGATGCCATATCGACAGATAATGTAATTCAGGATGAAGGAGGCAATTTTCTTACCCATGATGGTGGTTAAAGGGATGGATTCAATCCACTTTTTGAAATACTCAGTGGCTGTGATGATGAATTTATGACCATTAGAAGAAGACAAATGAATATTACCTACAAGATCAAGTCCCCATTGATAGAAAGGCCAGGTTGATGTGAATGGTTGTAGCTCCTGTGCTAGTGCATGTATAATATTTCCATGGACTTGACACTTCTTGCACTTCTTGACATATTGAAAAGATTATTTCTCCATGTTTGGTCAATAGTATCCCAAGCATAGTATTTTCTTAGTGAGAGTAAGACCACTTGAATGAGTGCCATAGATACCTTCATGAACCTCTCATAAAGTGGTTTCAAATTCATTACATTCAAGACATCGAAGGAGAGTACCATTGAGACCTCATCGATAAAGTGTATCAGCTATCAAGGTGTGTTGAGTTGCTTGACGGATAAAGTTTCATTTTTGGTTTCAAGATAGATCAGGTGGTAGGGTATTGTTTATCAGATAGGTGTAGATCTTCTTGTAGATAGAAGAATTAGCCTCGAATAGATGGTACATGACTTGGGACTCAATATTGTCATAGGTGGGGTTAAAAAATTGTTCCACCATGAATACATAAAGACTTCATTTTGTTGGTATCTATAGAATAGATGCAATGGTTTCCATTACATCTACAGCTTTGTTGTCTACTCTTGGGATTTTTTCAAACTTGATTTTTGTAGAGAAGGGGGATTCACTACTCATGAGTTCTCTTCACTCAGAGAGCCTCATGGGGTGAACTACCCTAAACTACCTCAAGGAACAGTTGTGAGAGTTCCAGAACCAGAAAGAGCAGGTCGCAGAGATTCTTTGGACAAACTGAAAAGCTCTCAACCAAAGGATGGTAGCATGGAATACAAATGATAGTGCAGTGCTTTGGCATTCCAAATTTGTGTTGGTGTCTCATATGGACCAGAGAGTGATTTTATCATAGAAAATGACAAATTAACTACAAGCAATTTGATTGCTAAGAACTTCTAGAATGTAAGGAAATGACAGAAAGTGATAAAGTTGAAATAGACTAAAATAGAAGTGATGAAGATAAGGGGAAGAAGGGAAAAGAAATGCTTACAACCGTGTGAGTGACAAAGCCTTCATCACGTGAATGTCTTCAATACCTGCACACAAGAGAGAGAGAGAGAGAAATTGTTGGGGCTGTATAGGGGTTTACCTCAGTCAAACCCCCATTTTAGTGTTCTCACCTCCACGGACAGCCAGATAGATAGAGAGAAAAGTAGGAAATGAAGTAAATACAAAAGCACTACAAAATAGTGTTATGCTACTCAACCAAATAATAGATGAGAGGAGTGAAAGCTTACCACCTCCACCAAAAACACTCAAGGCTAGTGGGGGAGAAAATGAGAGGAACTCAAGCCTCTGTTGCAATGGTGTTTTGTTCCACACTTGCTCTACTGAGTTGATTGAGTGTTGATGTTGTTGCTATGAAGTGTAAAGTGTTTCTTGAGAGTGATGGATTGAAGAGATGGTGAAGAAGCTACTTACAGCTTGTGACATGATTGTGAAGGGATTGTAGAGAGGATGTGACAAAGTGTGAAGGGCTCAGAGAGAGCTAGAGAGTGAAAATGGATCCAGGAGAGGTGAATTTAAAGGAGATGAAGGAAATGACCATATTTGGGTCAGCCAGCCGAAGAGGGTGTTACAAGTCGACCCCCAATGAGAAGTGTAACACGTCTGTGGGTTCTAGCTATAGGAATCTGCTAGGGACGTAAGCGCACCATGTGAACATCTACGCACTACATGGGCATCCCCGATAGTAACACCTCTACCGACACTCAAAAAAAGCACCAAGTGGATGGAGGATAGCGGGATTATGTGGAATTAAGCTTCTGAATTTTGTTTTCTAAAGTGGAGGAGGGTAAAAGGAGAATTTGTGTTAGGGCTGAAAATTCTCTCCTATACATTTTTCCCCCACTTTAGCGAGCACAAATACTAGTGAGTGCTTCATTAAAGTAGGTCAAAGAAGTAATAGGGTTTAGAAAAGTATACTTGAACCGTTGAGGAAGCAGATCATGATCTGGAAAACTCAAGAGTGTAGGATAAGAAAAGGACTTCATAGCTCCATAGAACTATAAAGCTAAAGAAAGAGCATATACTCAGGATGAAGAAGATGCAGATCTTCAATCTGGTATATACAATTGAGTAGAGAAAGATATAAATGAATGTAAGAGTGATAAAATCCATCCCCGCTCGAGGAGGAAAACCCGTATCACAGAGTAAAAGTGATAAAATAAATCCCCACTCAAGGAGGAAAACCCATATCACAGAGTAAAAGTGATAAAAGCAATCCCCACTTGAGGAGGAAAACCCGTATCATAGATTAAAAGTGATAAAAGCAATCCCCGCTCGAGGAGAAAAACTCGTATCACAGAGTAAAAGTGATAAAAGCAATCCCCGCTTGAGGAAAACTTCTATCACAAAATAATGATGTAAAAGAGCTCTACAGGTTCTCGGTCCTACAGAGCAAGTAAGTAGATAGTCATGTAGACTGTCCTCAAGTTGGAATACTTTCAAAGGGGTCCCTCGAGAACCCTTCAAAAAGAAGAGGGGTCCACTCAAGGGACGCACTGTTTGAAAGGTAAATTCTACTCAAGCTGCCCCCAAGCTAGATGTAAGGATGTGAGATAGATCTAGTTGCTATGCCCCTGATCTAGACACAAAGATGTGAAGTAGGTCTAGTTAGGCTACCCCCAAGCTAGATGCCATAGAATATGTTTGAGATTAAAAAAAAATCCAAAGAGGTCCCTTGGGAACCCTTCAAAAGAAAAAAGGGGGTTTTCTCAAGGGGCACTACACTTGAAAGATAAAGAGAAGAGAGGGAGTCCTTAAGAAGGATGTACATCTCCATAACAAGTTATCACTGCCCCCAGCATACGAGGGAAGAGAACCATGCAAGCTACTTAGAGCATGCAAGATAGAGGTAAACCTTGGTATCACTTGTCATGTGAAGAAGAGGCAAGTGCATCAACAAATAGATGAGTGATGGCACCTTAATCACAAAGTTATATTTTGTCCTTCAAGGCCTTACATTCACTAGTAGAATGGCCAGGCACTCGATGGTATGCACACAGAGAATTCTTTTCTTTATCATGTTTATGAAATCTTAGGTGTAGGAGGAGGAAGATTGATTAAGCGGTCTTTAAGAAGCTACAAAAAAATATGCTCTTACTCAGATAAAGGATGAGGAGTAGGAAGCAACCCTTTCTCTTGTGGAGAAAAGTCTGACTTCTTGGAAGAAGATATGAAGATAGAAGACAAAGGAGGAGGATCCTCACAGAGAGAATTTTTCCAACAATGTGGATCACACTCTTCTATGGGATCATCATCATCCTTCTTAATAGGAATACCAACACTTTTCTCTTTAGCAGAGGTGTAATCATCTTCCTCGGAAGGAGGATCAACACTAAGAATATTACAATTTATGTTTACATTACCCCATGATACAGAAGAATGGCCATCTTTGATAGCAGGTGTGGATGATGTGCTCAAGTGGATCAGGTCAACTTTATATTCCTGAATGAAGGAATCTAAAAATTCTAAAGAACCCCAATCATCACCAAGACATGCATTTTCTTTAGAAGAGGTAGAAGGAGAAGACTTAGAATTTCTTGCTTCAGAAGGATCTTCCTTAGGGACATCTACCTCAAGAGTAACCTTTGTAGTAGGTATTTTTGGAGTAAACATCGACACATTAGAAGATACTGAAGGAATAAGAGTAGGCACAACCAAAGCTTGACTAGCTGTTGCCACCTCACATAGGTGCATAGCATCAGGGTCAGCTTTAACTGTGACTACCTTATTGTTACAAATGAACTTAATAGATTTATGCAAGGTAGATAGGACTACACCCATAGCATGAATCCACATTCTACCAAGAAGAAGGTTATAAGGTAACTTCTTTGACATAACATATACAAGGGTAGGTACGGTAATGGATCCCAACCTCAAAGGCAAGACTATCATTCCTAGGGCTTGTCGACCAACGTTATCAAACCCATGAATATCAACAAAAGAGGCATTAATAGAAGATAAATCAATATTGATCTTAGGAAATAGATCAATGCTACATACACTGAGCATTGAACCAACATCAATGAGAGTACGTCTAATATTTATCTTATTAATGTTAACTATAATCATTACAGGATTTGCTTGCTTTTATACTTCTAGAGGCAATAGTTCCTATGGATAGAATGTAATATTCGATGAATCCGCACGAATATAAGCTATCAACACATCAACATCTACCGACCTAGCAGAAGAAGGCAAGAGGATCTTTTGCAAGGCTTCCTAAAGCATACCTTGCTAAACTAGAGCAGACTGAAGCAAGTCGCACAGTGAGATCTTAGTCAGGGTAACTCAAAGTTTCTCGACAAGATCGTAATCACTAGGTGCTTTAGTCATAGGTTTAGGAGCTTGAAGAAGGCTTAGTTTTTTATTCATTTTAGTATCATAGGTACGAACTACTGCTCTGTAAGAGGGAGCCTTAGAAAGATCAAGGGAATCACTATCAAATGGAACACCATCAATAAAACAAACCCTTTTAGGAGAAGGACTAGCTAGAGTCACATAAATGACTGGTCTCTTAGGCCTTTGAGGGGCAGCAGACGCATAGATTACATTTACATAATCATCACAACTAGTGGAATAATTATTTGAAGACATATTCTCAACATCAATCCAAACAGGATCAAATGTGGAAGTAGATTCATCATGCGCTAATGCATCATCTCTATAGGAGAGTGCATTAGAATAGATAAGAAATTCATCATTCACAAATGCGATGTCCCTAGAAGAGAGTGCATTGGGATGAATGGTAGATTCATTATTCACAAATGCATCATCTCTAGAAGAGAGTGCATTGGAATGAATAGAAGGTAGAGTGACATTAAGAAAGGTATCAATGATTTCATCTTCTTGCAACAAAATATCCTTCGAAGCAAGAGGACTTTTGTGAGAAGGATCAAAGATATCAAGTAACATGGGTAAAGCCAAGTCACCATCACATGCATGAAATAGAATATCATTAACATTTTGAACAAAATTAGATACTCAACTAATAAAAGAAGATATTAAATTCATTATTTTTTTTAGTATTTTCTATGTTTTAGTAATTTGCATTTTCGGAGGTCTTCGAAGTAGAATTTGAGGTCGGAAATTGTGTCAAACCCTAAAATTCAACTATTGAACTAGTACTTTAGGGACTAAACTAGTTCTCTAGGAGACCTTTCCAACGGTGCAAACGGTTCTGAAATCTGAGTAGTGAGTCAAAAGCTATGACCCCACCAAGTAGGGGTAAATAAATTCCTAGTTTTCAAAAGAGGCGTTCACGTCAGGTTCACCAAAATGTAGAGAAGGGGGATTTGCTACTCATGAGTTCTCTTCACTCAAAGAGCCTCACGGAGTGAACTACCCTAAACTACCTCAAGGAATAGTGGTGAGAGTTCCAGAACTAGAAAGAGTAGGTCACAAAGATTCTCTAGACAAATTGAAAAGCTTTTGGCCAAAGGATGGCAGTGCGGAATATAGAAGACAACACAGCGTGCTAGCGTCCCAGAGATGTGTTGTGTCTCGTATGGACCAGAGAGTGATTTTATCATAGAAAATGATAGAGTGACTACTAGCAATTTGATTGCTAAGAACTTCTAGAATGTAAGGAAATGACAGAAAGTGATAAAGCTGAAATAGACTGAAATAGAAGTGATGAAGATAAGGGGAAGAAGGGAAAGGAAATGCTTACAACCATGCGAGTGATGAAGCCTCCAACACGTGAATGTCTTCAATACCTTCACACAAGAGAGAAAGAGGAATTTTTGAGGCTGTATAGGGTTTGCCTCAGTCAAACCCCCGTTTTGGTGTTCCCACCTCCACAGACAGCTAGATAGATAGAGAGAAAAGTAGGAAATGAAGTAAACACAAAATCACTACAAAACAATGTTATTCTACTCAACCAAATAATAGAGGAGAGGAGTGAAAGCTTACCACCTCCACCTAAATCACTCAAGGCTAGTGGGGGAGAAAATGAGAGGAATTCAAGCCTCTGCTACAATGGTATTTTGTTCCACACTTGCTCTACTGAGTTGATGGAGTGTTGATGTTGCTGCTATGAAGATTAAAGTGTTTCTTAAGAGTGATGGATTGAAGAGATGGTGAAGAAGTTACTTAGAGCTTGTGAGGAGATTGTGAAGGGATTGTAGAGAGGATGTGAAGAAGTGTGAAGGGATCAAAGAGAGATTGAGAGTGAAAATGGATCTAGGAGAGGTGAATTTGAAGGAGATGAAGGAAACGGCCATATTTGGGTCGGTCGGCCGAAGAGGGCATTACAAGTTGACCCCTAATGGGAAGTGTAACGCCTCTGCAGGTTCCAACTACAGAAATCTTCCAGGGATGTAAGCGCACCACGTGAGCATCCTCGATAGTAATGCCTCTACCGACACTCAAAACAAGCACCAAGTGGATGGAGGATAGTGGGCTTATGTGGAATTAGGCCTCTGAATTTGGTTTTCTAAAGTGGAGGAGGGTAAAAGGGGAATTTTCATTAGGGGTGCAAATTTTCTCCTATACAATTTCAACAAAATACTTTTTGAAGTCATCTACCATTCTTTTGTACGACATCAACTTTTTATCTTTTGTCTGATAGTCATCATTAACCTAATTTATGACTAGTTGAGAATCTCCATAGACTTGTAACTCTATGATTTTCCATTCCACTTCTACTTTGATACCAATGATTAGTACTATATACTTAGTTGTGTTGTTAGTGCAAGGGAACATCAAACTGTAAGACTTTGGAATAGTGTGTCCCTAAGGAGTGACAAATAAGATTCCAGCACCTGATCCATGTTGATTGTAAGACCCATCAAAGTATAATATCCACTATTGTGTTGTTATTGTTAGGACATCTACATCTATAAATTCAATGTACATGGGATGATCATCTTGCAATGGTGCTTCAGCTAACTGATCTACTATTGCTTGGCCCTTGATTTCTTTTCTATCCACATACTGAATGTCAAATTCACTCAATATCATTACCCACTTTGCTAGTTGTCCTATTAGATTGGCTTTGTTGAGTAGATATTTCAATGGATCTATCTTGGCTATCCATTTGATGGTATGTGTTAACATGTAGTGTCATAATTGTTGATTAGCAAACACCACTGCCAAACAAGCTTTTTCAATGAATGTGTAGTTAATCTCATATCCATTCAATGTTCTATTGATGTAATAGATTTCCCTTTCTTTGCCTATAGAGTCTTCTTGTGCTAGAAAAGCTCCCAAAGATACCTCAGTAGTTCATATGTAGAGTAGCAATGGTTTTTCCTCTGTCGGTGGTACCAAGATAGGTGGATTCATCAAATATTGTTTCAATTGATTAAAGGCAGCTTCACATTTTTCATCCCATCTGAAAGAAACATTCTTATGTAGCAAATGAGTAAAAGGATGACTTTTGTCTGCCAATTGCATGATGAATCTTCAAATGGATTGGAATTTTCCCTATAAATATTTGAGTTGCTTTATGTTCTTAGGAGGAGGAATTTCCATGATGGATTTAACTTTCGCTGGATCTATTTTGATGCATTTAGCTGAAACTATGTATCCTAAGATTTTTGTTGATGTTATGCCAAATACGCACTTCTTTGGGTTTAACCACACATTGAATTTCTCTAACCTAGTAGAAATCTTATCTAGGATTTCCAGATTTCCTTCCCTAGTGAATGATTTTTCTAGCAAGTCATCCACATAGTCCTCTATGAAAGTGTACATCATGTCATGAAAGATTGTTGTCATTGCACGCTAATAAGTGGCTCTAGCATTCTTTAATCTGAGGGCATGTGAAAGTTGTTTTATCTTTGTCTTCAAGTGTAATTTTTATCTGATTATAGCCTAAAAATCCATACATGAGTGATAAAATTGCATGTCCTACTGTCAAATCTACAATGATGTCACTATTAGGCAAAGGAAAGTCATCTTATAGAAAATCCCTGTTAAGATCTCTAAAATACATGCATATTTTGATGTTATTGTCAGGATTAGAAATTCGTACAATTTTTGAGATCCATTTAGCATAATCAATAGGTCGGATGAATCCTACATCTAATAATTTTTTCAATTCTACTTTCAACAATAGGGCGATGTGTGGATGCATTTTTCTCAATTTTTTCTTTACTGGCTTCACTCCATGTGGTAGAGGTAAGTGATGCATAATGAGATATGGATCTATTCCTGGCATGTTAGCATAGGACCAAGCAAATTTTATTGGTCTCTCTTCAAAGAATTTGGTGAAGCTTGGATTTTCTTGCTTTGTCATGGATGCAGCTAGATGTAGGGTTTTTACTGTTTCTGCAGTACCAATGTTTATGGATTGTGTAGGCTCAACCAATAATGAAGATCTCTCATGATAATGTTTGAAAAGAGTGTCAAATCTCCCATCCTTCAGTGCCTCAAAGAGTTTTTCACCATTGGATATGCTCTTTATTTTTACTTTTTCATGATCTAATACTGCCATTGAATGGTTTTCACCATTAGATCAATTTTTGATATTCATTATTTTGCAGCTAGGAGATTTGGCACTCCCCTTGTTCAAAGATTCATTATGAGATTCGTTGGTGGAACTTGTTTCAGTATTTTCAAAGCAAAGCAAGTTGATAATGGCATGGTCATCTGAAAAGATAGGGATATCAAGCAACTCGGTTTGGCCCCAATCGATGAGTTCGGGGTGTATTAATGGTAAGGGATCATCGGATTGTTCAAGGTCCAAGGTGGTGAGGGTTAGGATGGATATTTCAAGGTGTTTAGTAGTAACGTCAAGGTCTATAATGTTACTCTCCTATGAATCATCTATCTCGCTCGATGTCTAATCCTCCTCACTAGAGCCATTGATATGTTGTGATCCAGATTCAAATGGTCTAGACCCTAAACTTTATCCCTTCATACTTATGGGTTCATACCTCTTTATCACATCAATTTCCTTGTCTTGACAAGATTCTTGAGATAGCGAGTCCCATTCATATTCATTTGAATCTGTTTATGAGCTAGCTTGCAATTGGAGGATTCGCTCACAAATATATTGCTTGGTTTCTTCTTTTGTCTCTTCTTTGTATCCCAGCCCTATGTTTTCCTTTGCATTGGTTATGATAGGTTGTATTGGTTCCATGATACCTTCTTTTCTTTTTCCGATAGGACCTTTTACTTCATATCCCATATTTTTCTAAGATCTTAGACCCTTTACCATATTTCTTTGTTTGTACATTGGAGGTTAATGCTTGGGATTCTTCATATTTGTACAACCAATTTAAAATTTCTTTGTCTTCAGATTCATCCACTAGAGTGCCTACTTTTATAAATCTACCATCAAAGAGCATGATTGGTTGTGAAGATTATTGTTTGGATGTTGATGGTTGTCCATAGGATTTTGGAGAAGGTAGTAATTGTGATAGACATAAGGACTGCTCAAAAGAATATTCACCCATGCCTTTTTCTTTCAACTAAACTTTTTTCTCAAATAATTTTGACAAAGCATTTAGTTGACTTTCGTTGCTTGAGGAAGTAGAATCACCAATGCCTTTATCTTTCGACTAGACCTTTTTCTCAAGTTGATTTGATAAAGAACTGATTTGTCCTTCATTGCTTGATGAACTAGAAGTGATAGGTTCCCTGTTATGTGGTACAAAAGTATCTTGGACCATCTTAAGAGTCTTGCAGTATTGAGGATTGTTGGAATCAACTGAAATGGTGATCTATTGTCCATTAAAAGGGAATTTCAAGCATTTATGGTACGTTGATGGCATTGCTTGCATCTCATGGATCCAAGGTCGACCCAAGAGTATGTTACATGTCAAATCCTTGTCTAAAACTTGGGAAACTATATCTTTTTGAATTGGCCCCACTTGAATTGGTAAGATAATCAATCCTTGAGAGGATCTTTCCTCATCATCATAGGCTTTGTAGTGATCTTTCTTCTAGCATCTATAACATTTTCTGAGAATCCTAGTGCACAGACAAGCTTTAAAGTACATATATTTAGACCAACTCCTCCATTTATTAAGACATGTTTGACCCAATGTTTATGAATTAGAACCTCAATATGGAGTGCAATGTTGTGTGGATGAGTAAGGGATGCATCGTCGTTTTATGAAAATGATAGACAATGAGGTACGGTCACATGTTCCACCATGGCTTGGAATTGACAAACTTCCAGATTGGTAGGTACCATGGTGTCCACTAGAGCCTTTTCCAGAATATCCATGTGAACTGGTGAAATTTTGAGAAGTTCTAATATGGATATTTGCGTTGGAATATTTTGCAATTGGTCTACAATGTTGTATTGATTTAACGGGGCAGCGGGTGCTTTGGATGTACTTCCTTTCAATACATACTTAGATTGAGCTCTTCTGGTCATGTGTATTGGCATGTTGTCTTGTTTGTCTTTGATTTTAATGATATTAATTAGATTATCAGTTGCAGCCATGTCTTGTTTGATTTCATTGATTTGATTTGATTTGATTTGATTTGATGGTAATTTCATTGGTTTGATCATCAGTTGTAGCAATGTTATTTTTTTTATTATCAGTTGTAATAATGTCTTGTTCATGCTCAATTGTGATGTCACTAATTTGATTATCAACTACAACAATGTATGTTTTATCATTGATTTCAAGGTTATTAGTTTGATCATCAACTGCATAAATGTGATGGATGGTGGTATCATAAACATAATTCACATTTTTTCCCTTTGGTGTTTGTTGAAGAGGATTCCCCTTTTTCGTAGTTGGGTAAAGGATTTTGAATGCTCGATGATCAGCATTTAATTGAGGTCCTTCTATCAATATTTTTTTAATATCTATCAAATCTTGCACCAAATGTTTCAGTTGCATGCAATCATTCATTGTGTCCTTTATTCCTATGAAAATCACAATAATGTGCATCATTCCACCATGCTAGTTTAACTCTGGGTTCCCAATCTCGTGCCTTTGGTAATGTTATAAGCTTGGCTGGGAGAAGTTCTTTTAATGTTGATTCTAGTGACTATCCCAAAGGTGTGAATATTCTTTGATTTGATGGTGCTCAATATGGTGGTGGTTTAGATTTAGTATTGTTTTGATTATTGTTTTTATTAGTGTTTTGATTAGTGTTTTAATTGGTCTTAGGTGTAATTCCTGATAGATTAAAGATTGGTTTTGCATTATGTGTTTTAGTTGCACCATCATTACCAGCATTCTTATTTCTTTGCCATAATTTGGGTTTCTCATTACTGTTATAATGATTGGATGAGTTTGCTCAATTGTTTCCTTCATTGTATATTTTTAATATCCCTCTTTTAACCAAGGATTCCTCAATTTTGAGTCCATTTTCAATTATCTTCTCAAAGTTGGGTGGGCATTGCAATTCGAGTCTATAGCTCATATCATCATTTAGATTGTCAATGAAGATTTCTAATATCTTTTCCTTTTCAGGTATAGGATGAGGATATCTAGCAAATAATCTTCTCCATCTTTGTAAAAATATGAGAAATTACACCCTTTTTCTATTTTATGTTGCAAATATCTTTCATGGTTATCTCATGTTGGATGTTGTATGAATATTGTGTGATAAACTTATTTACCAGCTCTTCGAATGACCTGATGCCTGGTGGGAGTTGTGAAAACCATTGCATGCATTGGCCACCCAAACTTCTTGGAAACAATCTCATCAAACAGGTCTCTTCATGTGAAAACTCCAAGCTCATGGTGCGAAATTATCTTACATGGTCTATAGGATCAGATTTTCCATTATATTTATCATATTTTGGAAGATCATTGGTGGAAATGGTATCATGTTCAGACTTCTATCGAAAGGATAAGGGCGGATGTCTTGCAGCAAGTATATTTTTGTGGTTCCACTTTGCATGTCTTGGATTTTTTGTTGGATATTTTGCATTTGTTGGGTCAAAGCATCCATTGGATCTGTGTTTCGTGAATTGGCTTTTGTCCTCTTGGGAGCTCCTTTTAATTGGTTTACATCAAAATTATTGGGAAATTTCACACCTTGGTTGGCTAACATTAGAAAATATTTTTCTCCCTCTTTTTCCATAATTTTCTCCATGAATTTATGGAATTTGGGATCTTGTTGAGCTTGTTGAATGTCCTCATTAGTGAATTCATCATTTTCAAGTTGGTGGAATCTATGAAAGGGATTCACTTCTACTTCTTCCATGGTGATTTGAGTTTCAAGTTCTTGTTCTTTGAGTTTTTGTTTTTGAGATCTTGTTAAAATAGGCATACAAGTGATAAAGTTTTACTATAACTATGATCTTTTTTTATGAGTGCCAAGGAGATACCTAAATCAAATAGAATGATGGATTCTATTGATGAGACTAAGGTGATAAATCTGATGACAACGTGTCGTTTCATGATGAAGGATGATAGATCCTGATGATGAAACTTGGTTAACAATCAGAGATAGGTTTGATGATTAAGCACTTTAAGATGGTTTGATCCAAGTTTAGTTGAGAGAATTTCACTTGCAAAGTCCAATTTCTTCAAGTTTAAACTAGTAGTTGAATGAGGAATGATCTGTGCTAAGGAAAGAATCCCTAAATTTGGTTTTAATTGTCTAGCAGACGTTCAAATTAGCTCTTTATTTATGACTCAAATGGATGTGCTAAAACAAGGTCCAGATGCGCTAAAAGATGGCACAGATGCACTAAAAGATGGTCTGGATGCGCTAGACTATTCCCTAGATGCGCTAGAACAGGAAATGTATGTGTTGAAAATTTTGGTGAATGTGCTGGAAAAGACTATGCATGTGTTGGAAGATGAGCTTAATGCACCAGAAAAGAACCTAGGTGTGCTAGACTGCCCCTCTATATGTGCTAGAATAGAAAGTTGATGTGCTGGAAAATTGAGGTAAATGTGCCAAATCATGGGCTAAATGCACTGGAAGAGAACTTAGATGCATTGGAATATGAGCTAAATGCACTAGAAGGTGGGCCAAATGCACTAAAATAGAGCCTACATGTGCTGACAAATGAGGCAAATGCACTGGAATAGAAATTTGATGCACTAAACTAGAAATGGTCACCATTTTTGAAAGTTTGTCTGGTTTTCTTGTTTTTAACTCAATGAATTGGGTGTTTTATGTATGAAAGATCTTCTGAATAGTGAGTTTTCATAGTTTTCTTATTTGTGGACCACATGAATTAAGTGTTTTTAATGGATGATCTCTTAAAAAATGATCTCAAATACAACATCAAGTTGTAAAACAATTGGTTTCACCCTATGAGCTAAACATTAAGTGTATGTTCAAGAATCTGGTCTGATCCCTTTGATTTCCAAAGGTATTAAACAATAGCAAACAAATTAGTCACTTTTCTAATGTCAAGGGTCATTTATAATATCATAGCCCACATCTAAAAACTACATCAGCTCACACAATCATGTCACCCCTTAGAGGGCGCCCATGTTTTTGCCTTTTCTGGGTCTTAACCAAAAGTCAATTCCTTCAATTTTGGCCAATAATCCCTAGTAGTTATATGGTGAGTATCTTGGGGGCGGATTCTTCTCTCCCCTTGCACTGTGAATATTAAAAATGTTTGCAAACTAACTCAACTGGCTACTACACTTAAAGTTCTTAGTAAGAGTTTCGTTTGTTGTGGAAAAATGATAAACTCCCTCAAGAGACCTCCCAACCTTTATAACAAAGGCTTTGGGGATGGTTATCAATGCACACTACCATTGATTGGGAGTTTCCTCGCAATCATGTTTGATTATAGTGGGTTGGAATACTTGGCTTTAGCCATTCCCACTTAGGTCGTTCATGTAGGGTGAGTACTTTTTCCCACTACGACATGCCTTCTAAAGATGCTATTGCAATAAATGAAAGAGTGAGTCAAGCATTCTAGTCACCCAGTGAAGGGGAGAGCATAGGCCTATCACTTTACAAGTGCAGTATACATGGTGTTCATCAACCTCTTAATTAAACTAGATGCCTAATTTAATCAAAGGAAAACAAAAATAACTCCAGCCCTACAAACACCATTAATAGTTTAAGATAATTGTTTTTGACAATGTTTAAAGCACTTGAAAAATAGAGAGACATCAATTAGTTCCCAGAATTATGAGTTTCTACAAATAAAGCTAAATGCGCTAAAATAGAAACCATATGCGCTAAAAGATTCACTAAATGCGTTATTAAACACCCTAAATGTGCTATTCTGGAAAGCACAAAATGAAAACCAAAGTCTTGTATGCACCAGAAGAGTAGGTAGATGCACTAAAAAATCCCCTAGATGTGCTAAAAAAGAGACTGAATGCACCAGAAGATTTGATAGATGTGGTGAAATAGAGACTAGATGTTCCAAAAGAGCAGGTGGATGCGCTAAAAGATGCTTCGGGTGCACTACATTGAAATTCATGATCAAACCTGCAAACAAAAAATTGCCAGAAAATGTTAAAAACGGGGCTAGGCCCCACGGTGGGTGCTGAAATGTATGTGGTGTATAAAATAGGTGAGTGCAAAATTAATACAACACAATCAATGAAACATTATATTAGAGAATTCAAATAACAATCTAATCAAATTGAAACAAACAAACTCTCTAAATTTGTCCCATTGTCCTCTATCTCCAAGGATTGTTCAAGTCATTATTGCTCTCAGATTATGTGTATGCACATGACTTGTCAAATGACAACCTGAAGAATGAGATGCTATAAATGCAATAAACCTTTCTACATGATTGATTGCTAAAATGATATGTTGTAGATAATTGTGCAAAGATTGTGATAGTGCTATGATGCAGCTACATAAATTAAGATGTAGCTAATTCTAAAGCCATGATTCAAACTAAGTGATGCTAAATGCAAGTGCTAAAGTTCTAATGCTAATATGCTAAGATAGCAATGCTAATGATTTTTTTGCAGAATGTACTTATGCTCAATTCTCTATATCTGAAATGTTGTAAATGAGGTTGTATTTATAGATTTCTCTAAGGCATCAACCTATGTGGCAGGATTCAATGGTCTGGATTTGATCTGGAGAGATGGACAACCGAATATGAAGAGGTTAGAGAGAATCAAGGATAGTGTTCCCTTTAGTAGAACAAACTACCAAGTGTGGAGGAGAAATCCAAGTGTCTCAAAATTGGTTAGAATTTGTTGAGATAAATGCCAATTAAATATTAAGAATATTTAATTTCATGAGACACATGATGAGGTGGAAGATGAGAAGTTAGTAGAAATGTGACTAAATTCAAATTTAGAATTCGAATTTAATAAAAGGGAGTTAATTAAATAAAACCAACTAATTAAAGTTGTTTATTTAATTAAGACATGAAGAAAATGATTTTAGATAAGAAGAATTTAAGAAAGCGAACTATATAAATAAATTTGTCGATTTATTTATAAGTAGAAGAATTAAAGATTTATTAATTAAATAGCTTGTACTTAATTAATTTCTTCCAAACCAATTTTAGGTGTATACAATGGTTGACCTGGTGTCTACACTATATTCAAAAATATTCAAGTATTAAAGCATAGTGTGGCATGTGATATTTAATTTGGATCTTAGTTGTTAAGTGTTGTTTTGGTTCCCTTTCATTCCTATCCACCACAGGAATGTTTAGGTGCCGACCTAATTTGAATTTGTAAGGATAATGGATAGTTGTCGACTTTAGAGAAGTTTTTTTAAGGTTGAAGTTGATATAAATAAGTGTGGTATTATTTTGAGATGCAAGAGATAATAAAGAGAGATGCAAGATAGATGTGAGATCAATGCGAGTGATTTGTGTGATGCGAATTTGAGCAGAGTAGTGTGAACTTCAAAGTGTTGGACTTCTGAATGCAATGAGCTGAAGGTGTCCAAAATCTTTCAAGCAAGGTTGTGATAGTGTTGGAGCACTTGTGGTAGATTCCCTATTGCATCAAGAATTTGTTCTCTATGTAACATTTATCTTCTATCTTCTTCTATTCTTTTTGTGGCAGTTAGCCCTAGTTGTGAACCTTTTTGGACAATGTGTCATATTTTGGCAATGAGCCCTTGTACCGGTTTTTCTATTACTTATATTGTAGCTAATCCTCATTTTGGTTTTTCCCTCATTAGGTTTTCCATGTATATCTGGTGTTCTCTTGTGTATGGTGTTGTTATTTCAGTTTTTGTTATCTTCATTTCATGATTAATCACATTAACATAATAAGTGTTTAATGAATACTTGTGGATCTGATTATTATTGAGGGTTTTGATTTTTTAATTTGCTACAACTAATTCACCCCCCCTCCCCCATCAATTTTCTTGTTCATTCAACACCTTTAGCCATTTTTATCAATGAAAAAATATTATATAACAATATACATTATAATATGTAACTTTTTTTATATTTTTAGAGGATTATATATATAAAAGATTATATATAGATGACATGTTTATATATAAAAGATTTATATATGTATAGGTTACATATATAAATTATATATGAGATTTTAATTTATTTCTAACATAATTTTAAGATAAGTAATACATATACATCTGGATAAATAATATTTTATCATTTTAAAATAATTAAAATGTGACTTATACACTCCAAAAGAAATATACATGAAAGTATTATCATTTATATATAAAATTCATAATAATGTTATATTATAATATATATAGGATTATACATTTTTAAATCTATATATTTATATAAGAATATATATATATAATGTATATACTTATATATAATAATATTATTTTTATTAGTAATATATATAAACAAGGCTGTGTTGCTGCAAAGTTCTTGCCAAATGCTGGAAGGATGATTTTGTTCTTTGATCTATAGACAAATTGAGAGCAAAACTTGTCCAATTGAAGTGGGGTCAAGCATGGACCCATTGACTATTTTTTAAATTATTATCTATGTTATTGTTATCTTTGTCGTTAATTCCCCAACTAGTGGGTATAAACTTGGAGGGGGTACTATAGTAGGCTATCAAACAAGAAGGTATTCCAGACATGGTTCTAAACTTGCCCCCTCTGCTTACTATGTTGTTGGAAATGGCTCTACATCTTGATCCGTTATTAGGGTTGGTGAAACAATTGGTTTCAAAAAGTACTTGCATTTCAAATCTGTATAATCTTTAACAAGAAGAGCACATTACTTACATTTCATGTATATCATCTTTAACAAGAAGGAAAAAGTATTGATTGTGGTGACAACCATTGCTTATAGCAAATTTACAAAGTGTGTTATGACAAATGCATTCTCTAGTGTAGCAGATACTATGATCTTCATTAGAATTGAATGATAAACATAGAGTCAAATTTCATGACTACACCCAACCTCTTTTGTAAATTAGACATGCTCTCCATTTACCATTCCATACTTCATGCTAGAGTGCAATGTGAAGAATAATATCTAGCTCACATTAATTTCAAGTTTTAGAATTGCTTGCAAAATCTTCAAAATTGTATACTGCATTGTAATTTATTGTTCTCTACATATCTCTCTTATGCTTTATATTAGCTAGTAGGTCTATTGAAGATATCAAACTGATTCTACTAGAAAAATAACTATTATAAATATCTTATGATGAGAGATTACTTACACTTTCATAATTTATATAACATAAATTAATCTAGATAAATAAATTAATCTGTTATTTTAATTCAAAGATTAATTTTGTTAAAAATCTCATATTTATAGTTTAAAATTTAATATTAATTATTATATTTTTTCAAACTCTTTATTACTAATTATTATATTTATTTTTTAAATCATTAAAATATTTATTAAAAACTTTGAAAATAAATTTATTAATATTTAACATATTAAAATTAAAAATTATATAATTAAATAAAAAAATAATTGTTTAAACAAAAGTAAAATTCATCTACTTCTTCATTATTATATTTTCTGTTTAAACTAAACATATGAATTATTTGAACAGTAATTTCTTTTAAAAAAAATTAGTGAAAAATAAATAAATTATTTATAAAAATAAGTTAAAAATCGAGATAATATTCTTGTCTATTATGAAATACATTTCACTCATGTCTTATGGGTGAGAATAATTAAAAATTTATAAATAATTTTTTTTATGAAAATTTTATCACAAAAAATTAACATAATAATTGAAAATAGAAATAGACAATATTAAAACAAGAGTTGTAGAGCAGGGAAGTTTCTGCCAAAAAGTGCAAGAATATTTCTATTTTGATTTGTTGTGTCTGCTATGCTTTAGCAACAGTGTTGATATTATAAAAACTTAATAATAACCTTGAAATTTGTCAGATGGTGACATATAATATTATAAACAAATCATTGGAATAATGTGTTAGGCAATCTATTGATAGACCTAATCAAGGATACTTATGAGCATGATATAATGATTTCACTCCAAATGAGAACAATGGCATGGGTACATTAGGTCACATCATCATATGTAGCATGCTCATCTAGGATTGCATCAAAAACAAAGTCATGCTTTTATGCAAGTCCATATTGATCTTTGATATTTAGAAAAGTGGAGAGCATCAATGAGAGATGGAATATTTTATGATTTTGTAAAGGCATGAAATATTTTCTGATTTCGTAATTTGTTATGAACTTTTTTTGATATGCATTTATAATATTTGTGAAAACTTAAAAATATAAGACTCAAATGAATGTGAAATTTATTAGAATTTTTAAGGTTTATAATATTAGAAACCATACAAAACTTAAATAGGAGGACTTCTCATATACAATCAATTTATTTATTTCTGACGTTCACTTATGCATCCATATTTCATTGCAGTCATCTCTGTATGACCTAGGTTAAGATAATGTGTGTGTGCTCAATCATCAAATGGTTTCATCACCCGAAACAAAATTTGAGACCACCGTTCACCTAGATCATTGTTAAATTTTTGTCAATGTTATAGTTCAAGACATCATGGTGATGAAGACCTGAGTTTGACCAAGAGTCACTACTTGTTGGTCAATTTCTACAACTATCAAAAACATAAAATAATTTTTAATTAAAAATATAATGCTATGATCCTCATAGTGAAATAGAAATAAACATTAAAATGTTAATTTGAGAAAAAAACAAACACATCCATCCTCACAAATGCCAAAAAATTCATGTCATCTTCCAAGGCCTGCTTTAATCATAAGTATGTTCATTTTTAAAAGAATGATATTTCAAAACAATAAATGAAACACTACAACTATAAGAAACACTTTAAATAGTCAATTATGGCATCCACAAAACCAGATACAACATCAAACTATTCAAATACAAATCTCAAGTATGAAGCCATTTGCAAGGTAGGAAAGAGGGTGCCAACTGGAATCACTTCTATACCTTTTAGACAACTTCAAAAAAAATACTCATTCAAACCTTGAAGAAATCAGAGAGAAGCAATGAAAAAGGAAGTACACTAAAAAAATTAAGATAGATTTATGAAATTAAGCCAACAAAGACTACTATATTTGCATAATATTGAATATAGTGAAACATAATTTCATAATTAAAGTTACTTTTGCATACATAAAGTAAACCTATCTATCTAATGTGCACAAGAATTCATTCAAGTTTATAGGAATCAGTTTCCCTTGGTAAAAGATCACATAATCATATGTATTATTTTTCCCATCATTGTTGCATTAAACCTCATAAAATAGAAGATGAGTGCAATTGCAAAGCAAGCAGAAATCCAAATGAGAACAATGAGAAAAGGAGGGCACAGTAAAATAGTGTCACAAATTACAAGGAATTCATTCTTGGCTTATGATAGATCACAAAGTGTGTCCCAAAACATTGATTAAGAGGGTGTAATTTTAAGCCCCATTGACCCACTTTGATCACTGCTAAACAGTAGTACAATTTCTTGCTTTCTAGAAGAAATAATTTATGAGAAATGCAGACAAGAATCTGAGAAGGACCACTGATGAAAGAAAATTATAGAACAATGATACTAGAAATCACAAGGAATTCTTAGCTGATAATGACAATTTGATTCCTCGTGATAATATTTCCTTATTTTTATTGGCAAAAAATTATTGTTGAATGTTGAACTATTTGATGTTTGAGAATAATTTTTGAAAGCTAATGATTTTCATGGAATCAAGATTCAAGGAGATAAACCTTATTTCAGCCTAAGGGAGTTGATGACGTGAAAGAAGTGGAATTTCTTATAGAAGGTAAATCAAGAAATATCAAACAAAAATGTCGGTGCCTCTTGAGGTAAAAGAAAATTGTCAATTATATTGGCTTTATAGGAAGAGACCGCCCATCCTATTCTTATAGTAATCAACACAAATTTTTTTAAAGAACAAGCAATAAAAATAGCACTTCCAATCAACCCATTTCAGCCTAGGGGAGTTGATGACAGGAAAGAAGTGGAATTTCTTATAGAAGGTAAATCAAGAAATATCAAACAAAAATTGAGTTGGTGCCTCTTGATACAAAAGAACATTGTTAATTATATTGGCTTTATAGGAAGAGACCTCCCATCATGTTCTTATACTAATCAAAACTACACTAAAATTAGCACTTCCAATCAAACACACAATACCAGAAGAACATAGTTTGTATGCACTATCTTATCTCTTTTTATACACATACCTAAAATCTTGTCATGAGAGGAAAAGCCAAAAATTTAAAATAGAATGATTTTTTTAAATAAAGACTTAAAACATAGAGAATAAAATCAACAGAATTTATAGGGGTATCACCTTTAATTTGGATCATTGCATTGAGCGATGTGAGAGTAGTCTTCTCATCACCTCCATACAATGCACACTAACTGCCCTTATTTAAACATTCCTTCATCAAAATAACAATAATTAATTAGTAGATCCACTGATAAATAATGTCAAAATTTATTGTGAAACCTTCAAATATGAATGCTAATAATAAGAATGAGTAATGACAACTAAATAATCAGCATGAAACCTCTGAACAACATATGAATAATTTAGCAATAATCAGTTCTAGATTGCAAGTAAACCCTTGAACATCATAGCATAGATAGCCACAGTTTCATCACCGCAAAAGAAATACTTCATTTAGAGCCCTATTGTTGATTGTTTCCAGTTGACTAATGAAACTATGGGTTTAATTTACACTGATACTTATTTCCAACATCATGAGAAAAATAATTGGTTTTAGGAGAATCAAAGGGTTCCTTGTGCTCTATTAGAGCCATCAATAACCTAGAGGGAATTATCCAACATCTGGTTATAAAAATGAGGAACCAAGAGACCTAGATGCTTCTCATGGGGCTTTGGGGCATGTAGTGTCCAACTAAATAATTATATCAAGAAGAAAGAAGAAAGAATCCAAAAGTTGACAAGAAACAATGGATATTAATGGTTTTGTCTTAGTAATATTGAGAAGAGTCTATTTTATGGTCCCATTAAGAGCTTGGTGCAAGAAGCCATACAGGAATGAGCAAAACATAAAAAACATCATGCTCCTCATGCTGGAAGCTCTAGCTCAACTCAAGGTCAATCAACAACCTAGAACATCCAAATATATCATCTTGTGTTGCAAAAGTGGAAGGATTGGAGAGAAATGTTGCAGATCTCACCTAATGGTATTTATTTTCCCTGCAAGAATTACAACTTAAATGTAGTTAGTTTCAAGGTTGACGATGTCTAGGTTGTACATAATTAAGGAGGAATTTTAGGATTTATTTTTTCTTGTTCTATTATGTAAACTAATATTTTTATGTAGTGTTAAAATATGTATGTTGGCTTATGGATAGCTCATCATTTTGTTATGTAAATGAGTTTACACGTATCTGATGTGAATTTTGCATAATTTAATATAAAGAAATTGAACCTTTACCAAACAAATGAATAAGAAGAACGAAGAAATAAATAAAATGACTTTAAATACCTTGTACACCAGCCCAAGGGAAACACCGGCAATGAACAGAAAAAATGGCATGACAAAATGTTCAAGTGTTACACCATCCCAAGGGGAAAAATTTATTGTAGGTAATGCACCTCCAACATCATCGAAAAGTATCATAAGCTACATGTAATCAATGAGAAACAAAAATTTCAAATTGTCTAAAAAAACATTGTCAACTATAATAGAACTCACATTCATTCAATTATCTAATTTTTCCCTTAGAATTGATCATTAAGATTCTTAAACACTTTTTGAGCTCATATTGAATGGGAAGAAAAGGAAAGAGCAGCATTGTATTGAGAAATATGAATGATATATTCATCCACAATTTAATGAATTTAAGATAAAAGAGAAGAAAAGAACATCATCATATTCACATTAATATATCTATCTAAGAGACCATTAGTGCAAGTTGTGAGGCCATATTGTTGCAACAAATACTATGTGACTTACAGTCAAATCTGGTCACACCAAACCCCTATACAACAATAACTAGAATGTTTTGAAGTAAATGAAGAACATAGTATATAATGCACAAATCAAGCACATTGAGGTTTACCATCACTAAATCTGGCTAATAGTGAGTATATTTGTCTTCATTCTTGTGCCACTCAAGAGCAATCTACAGATAATGACTAAATCACTTGGGATTGATAGATTTGTAAAATTTTGAGACAATTTGTGATCTTTGATTGAGTCATTAAGGAGAGTATTAGAAAATATTTAGAAATAAGGTTTAATGAAAGACATAATTGCAATTCTTTCATGTCTAATAACATGTATGGTAATTATTTAAATTACAACCAATGTAACTTCCTCACTTATTAAAAAATAAGTGTAGACACGTAAAATATACACACACCTGATCCTAATTTCACTAACACCAGTTCGTCATAAATCATCTCCTTTACTAATTAATTTAATTGAATAATCTTTATTCGATTAAATTCATCATATTTTCCGTATTAATTAAATAAATCAATTTTATCTTATTAAGTCATTATCTCCTATTTATTAAATAAATCGTTTTATTTAATTAATCTTATAGTCCCTCTTTTAAATAATTCACTTTATTTAATTAATCTCTAAAGTCATCTCTTTTAAATTAAATAAATTAATCTTTATTTGATTTAATCTAACACCACCCTCTTTAATTAAATAAATCAAACTTTATTTAATTAAATCTAAATCCATTATTCCTCTCAACTTTGATTTATTTAAATCCAAAAATCTAAGTCAAAATTGTCAAATCAGCTAATTTTCATCTAAATTAATCAAGTCTTGATTAATCCTAATCCTAATCCATCAAATCCTCTATATTTTCCAACTTGCACCAATAAATCAATTTAATTGATTTATTATTTCATCTATTTTCTCTCAACTTGGCATCAAAAGGGATTATTCTTCAAATTTGGAAATCCCTCCAAAAAGGATGAGTACATCCAACAAGGCATTAAAGGCATCTTACATGTCCTTTGCCTTGATCTAAGTGACATTTACTCCATTCCTCTCTCCCTCCAACTTGTCATTTCATCAAATTTGAATTTGAATCTAATAGCTTTCATGTGCACATTCATCAAAATGTGTTCATTCCTCCTCTAATCACAGCTTGACAAGTGGCACAATGCCATTGGTCCATCTTTAATCCCACATTCATCCTATTTCACATTCCTCCATCCTTATCTCCTATAAATAGAGAGCTTCTTTATTGATTTTAGGATCCACAATCCATACAAGCTTACTATAGTTAATTTTGTTTGCAACTTCATCCATTTTCATCATAGTTTCATAGCTTTATCAAGGTTTTGTCAAATTTGCATCAAGGAATCAAGAATCAACATCCAAGATCATCAAATCACACTAAGGAGTTGGGAAAGGGCCATTTTCTACACACAAATGGCACCTATTCCCTAATGGGATTGAAAGGTTTCTCATTAGAATAGGATTCAATTGCTTTCATTTGTGTTGTTCTTCATTTCTTTTCCTGTTTTGATGTTTCAATCTAATTTCATGGGGAATGTTGCTTCTATCTTGCATTTCGATCTAATATTGTGTTTGTGCAGGTATAGAATCTTCATTCACATTTTGGTGCTAGGAGGAATTCATCACATTTTTCCAAAATTTTGTGTTTTTTTTACTTTTTTTGTTGTCTACAGGGAACTCCATCGCTATCAGTCAAGCGGCACTATATTGCATCACTCCAAGTTCCAAACTCCACCATTGAAGTCTTCCTACCCACAAAATTCAAATTTCAAACTCAACCGTGGGTTTTCCAAAATACAAACTGTGTCGCTGGTCAAACAGAGCCGCAATTGCGGTCACTGTTTTGTTGTAGAGCGTCACTCTCAATCTTCAGCGGTGCTATATTGCATCACTGACCTTTCCAAATTGTGCCACACTCATGGATTACGCCACTGTAGTTAGGTAAAAGGCAAAATCCTGGTTATTTTTGACATGTGTTTTTTTCCATTTTGATTATTTGGCCTTCTAACTGGTTTTCAGTCTCTATTTAAGCAGTATTAACAAGTTTTTGCAGGTTGGCTTGATTGAAGTGAGGAAAGAAAATGAAGACCAAGGCTCCTTCATGCTATCATTAACACATTGTATCAAGTTTTTTTAAACACTTTTGGGAGAAATTATAATCCCTCTCAAGGATTTGCTATATCCTTGCTTTTAGTATTTGCTAAATTTTGTTTGGGCTTAAAAAGAACAAAACAAAGGGTTAAAAAGAATCATAGGAAAACACACTAGATTTTGTTTTGGGCTTAATAAATGAACAAACAAATCTCACACTTCAAAATTGGTGCTTAGAATGAATTCATATTTTTTTTTGTGGTTAAAATGAACGTGTGTATTCTTTGTTTTGTAATCCCTTATCCAAGTTAATATCATCTAAAAAGACGTATGCACTTCTCTCACGCTTCATTGTGATCTTGAGAATCAAAATTCATTTTTGTGATATTAAGTTGTGTAAGTGATTACCTCCACATTTCAATTTGTGTGCCTAAAATTGAACAAATCTTGTGAGTGTGAGTGAAGTACATCGAGAGTGTTCTCTCTTTGTTTCTCAACAAAGATCGATCGAACTACGGATGTACTTTCTCACTTTTGTTTATCCATAGAGGGCCTACCTTGGTGGGAAAAATTACTCACCCCAAGGGAACAACCCAACCAGTAACACACTAAATCCAAGCAACTTCCAATTGATCTATAAGTGTGGGTACTTGAGGAAAGTTCAAGTATCACGAGGATTTTTCTGACAGGAAGGGCAACAATGGACTCTTGTCATATGGATGGTCCCCCATGAATGAATTGACTTTATTAGAACCTCTTGTTTAGAAAGACCAAATCCTTGATCTATTTGTTGATGCAAGAACGATCGTTCTGAAGCCGTCCCATATTTTTATGGCTCTTGGTAGATATAAGAAGTATGCCATGGGAGATTCATGGGTACTGATACTTGGCTGACCTAAGAAGTGAGTGCACTATAAGGGGGAGCCTATGTGGTCAAGCATCTAATCATCCACTAAGAGTAAGTGTAGCTGGATTCATCCAAGTGGGAACTCAACAAATATTGCCTCTTTTATCCTGGGATTGTGCATCACTTTGAAATCAAAACACATTGCTTGGATCCAAAACACTTGAAAACAAACATTCACCAAATCCTCAAAATTTCAAACCCTTTAGGAGGAACAAATACCTTTGACAAAATCCAAGTGCTATTGCTTGCCCTAGGGATTTTATCCTTAGAGGCTTCTAAGTATTTGGATTTACATCTTAATTTTCTCTCACTAAATTCAACATTAGGGAACTATTGCCTCGATTTACTTGATTCCCACATAATGGACTTTGTGGGATGATAAGAAATTGGTACATTAGACATTTAGTTTGAAAAGCTAATCAAGAGAGTGTTTATGGTAAAAAGAACTCATTAAGCAAAGTTAAGAACAATTGAACCCCACACATGTGCTTATTATTTTTGGTCATATGGTTTTCCATGCAAACATTGGTCTTTTGGTTTGAAATACTCTTAGGGAAAAGCATGTTCTTCAATCTCTTGGTCTAGTAAACAAAGTCCTTCTTAGATTCATTTAGGATCAAAATCAAACACTTCATCCATCCAAACATTTATCATCTCCATCTCACAAACAACTTTTGAACCATAGGAAAAATCATTCATACTGGACTTTCGGTAAAATCCTTTAAATCAACATCAAAGTCATCTTGTTTGGCTAGTTGTTTGTAGATGCATCCTTCTCCATACACTTAGTCAAATTATCATCTTAAAAGAAAGTTTATCCCATAGATAACATCCAACATCTTGGGGTCTATTTGTTCTTTATCCAAATCAAAATCAAAATCCAAAAATCCCAAAGTCTAACATTGATCCAAAGTTCTCAAAAGTTCCAGCACCCATGTCACTCACCCTTTCATCTTTCATCCCATCATTGGTCCTAAATCCCTTAGAGGTCAACAAGGTCAAAGCACAAGAAAACATGGAATATAAGCTCAATTCATATATCATGAGTAATCTAACTCAACCAAACTATCAAAGCCAATACTCACATTTGTACAATCCATACATGGGATCTTTATCTCCTCCAAATTTCAATAATACAAAAAATGTGACTTTTTCCAACCTGAATTTAGGAACACAAAACCTCAATGATATAACAAATGTGAGTTTTCCCAAACTGAATTTTGGAACACCTTTTCCTATGGTAGATTTAAATCAAAGCCAAAACTTACAAATCTATCAACCAAACAATCAAGGCATGAGTCTTCCAAACAACATTATACCACCATATCCATACATGCCAAATGTGACTGTACCAAATCCAAGCTTACCAAACATAAACATATCAAATCCATACTTGGTAAACTTTGGGATGGATATGTTTACAAATCCCTCCAATGTTGTTCAAAATCCAGACAATCTGTTGACAACTCCATGTATTGATCCAAGTCAAGGTAACCCCATGCAAAATCAAAGCTACCTAAATCCAAGCAATGTGTTTCCCAATCACAACAATGTTCAATATCAACCAATAATGCCAAATCTAAGCATCATACCAAATCAAAACATTGTTCAAGATCAATCCATCCATGATTCCATGCAAACACCACAAGTATACATGCCAAATATGCTTGCTCAACAACCAAGTCAACCATATCAAGAATTTCAAGGTCAAATCTTGTGAAACAAAATTACTACACTCAAAAAACTCATTAATTCATATCACTAAGAAACATCTCCACCCCAAAATCAATACACTCTTCCATTGGTTGAACCATGTCATTGTTGATGTTACTGCAGCTGTGGTCTGCACTTCATCCGCACAAAGAACACATGAATTAAATGAATAGCCTTCGGCTATTTAATTCATGTTCCCAATATCTAAATAAAGCAAAGGGCCGACCCTATATTGATTCGCATAATTCTCTTATTGATTGGCCGACCTAAATTGTATTTAATGATTTATCATATTTCTCTAAAGAGGCCAACCTAAGTAAAGTGGTGCCTTATGATGTATAAATACAAGGTCGATTGTCATTGTAATTATTCCATCTCAAGCAAGTTCACATTTTATCATTAAGAGCAGAATTCGCATCTGCAGAAGCAATCTAATTTCAAGGAAGAAGATATTCATTTGTATCTTATGTATCTAGGAGAGGTGTGACCTCATTACATTCTTTATTGGCCATTGTTGGGCCTGAGTTGTAAGCAGATTTGTGCTAGTTGTTCTACATTATAGAAGAGATCATTTGTTGGGTTTTTCTCCCTCAAGAGGAGGGTTTTCCCAGGGTATCTTGTTGTGTTCATTGTCTTATGTGTTGCAATTCTATTAAGTGCTTTCATTGTTTAATCTGATCTAAGAAACACTAACATGGTATCAAAGTGAGTGTGAAAAAGATCGTGATCAGATTTAGTTTGTAACACTCACTTTATTCTTTTTCAGTCTATCTTCTAAATTTCTCAAGATGGTGAACGGTCTGAAAATCGAGGATAGACTCGAAGGGATTTCGAACTACACATCATGGAGGTTCAGAATCATGCTCACTTTGGAAGAGAATGATTTAGCTGAGTTCGTGAAAACAAAAGTTCCTGAACCTGAGGAGGAAGAAGAGAAGTTGCAGTGGAGGAAGAAAGATACTAGGGCAAAGAAAGTGTTGGTTGATTCCGTCAAAGATCATATTGTCCCGATTGTCTTCAAGTTGGATACTGCAAGGGAGATGTTCAAAACATTGGAAGAGATGTACGAAATCAACAACACCAGTCGTGCCCTAACCTTGAAGCAACAACTACTTCACATTAAGATGGTGGAAGAAGAGTTTGTCATCACCTACTTCATGAAGATTTCCGAATTGAGAGATCAACTCTCTACCATTGGTCATATTGTTGATGACAAGGATTTGACCATGATTGCTCTCAATGGTCTTCCGCTTTCATGGGAGTCGTTTATTCAAGGAATCAGTGCAAGATCTAAACTTCCCAAGTTTGATCGATTGAGGATTGACTGCATTCAAGAGGAGTCGAGACTAACGGCAAGGGGCATTGGTCAAAGTTCAAAGAATGAAGATTTACATGTTCTCGCCTCTCATTCATCAAAGAAAGGAAAAGTTTGGAAGAAAGGATTCTTTAAAAGGAATCGAGATAATGGTTCAGATGGTGCTCCTGCATTCAAGAAGAAGTGGGACCTCTCTCGTGTTCAATGCTTTAAATGTGACAAATTTGGTCACTATGTGAGGGATTGTCCTACCAGGCCTAATCAGCATGCTTCATTTGCGGATGTGATTGAGATCTCTCCCCAAAATGATTCTAGTGAATTTCTACTCTAGTCATGGGCCTATGTTCAAGCTGTGAAGGTTGTGTACTAAGCACAAGTGCAACATATCATATTGTGTCCACCCTTCAAAACATTTAAGAGATAAGGATTCTTTGTTTTTTTATTGTATTTACTATTCTAGGCTAAAATTCAATTTTGTTGAGTTATGCAAATCTGACACTATTTACTTAGGATTATGTGTGACCAGTAAATAGTGATCACTGTGATAAGATTCTTTAGATTTATTCATTGCAAGTAGGATAATGCTAATTTGTGAAGATTGTCTTTTGTTTTGCTGAGATTAGCTCTTCTGAGAAATTGAAAGAAAGTCATGTCATGATTGATGAATTAATTATCTATTAATCAGGATATTTTGAAATCAATGAGATAAGTATTGCATGGTTGAATAATGTTCATGAATTGTTTTTGTAATTATTAATTCATGCTATAACATTGAGATAACCTGAGCATCAAGCAATTTGCATCTGAGAAGATTGGATATCGAATTCATACCGAATGAAGAAATGATCAAGCTTGGAGTCATAGCTTGCAATCATTGGACTATATTGATGGCTGGAGATATCTCTTGAAGACAAAGTACCTTTCAAGTCATCATTGTGTTCAAACTGTGAAGGGTACGGATTGATCTGAGCTCAAGTACAACGTATCACACTATGTCCAGCATTTGGACCTATCAAAATAGTTAAAAAGATAAGTATTCTTTGGTTGCTGAGTTATATCATTTATTTATTCTTTGGATCTTGTAATTAAGAGAGATAGTAGATTCTCTTGAATTGTGTTGTGTTCACTAGCATAAGATCTTTGGAAAATTTTCATTCATGATATAACTTGTACAATTCTAATCTTGATATTTCCTTGGATAATTATGGACTGTTAGTAATCTCTATCTAAAATGATTCCTGGATAGGTTTAGGGGGAAGAAGATGATAAGAGATTACTTAGTGATGAAAAGCTTGAGGCATCTTGTGAAGAAGTCATGTCAACCAAAGAAATGATCAAGAGGGAGTAAACACTAGAGGGACTGAGTTGGTGGCTAGAGGGAGTACATCTCCAGAAGTCTTCTTTGCAATCTCTGAAGCCAGGATCGAGAGGGAGTCTCAGTATCAGTGTTCCTTTGTTTAATGAGTTCTTCTTGAGAGAAGTTCGAGGTGAAATCCCTTGATAATGCAATTCTCTGTTGAGAGAGAGTTGAGGTGTAAGCCCTTGATAATGCAATTCTCTGTTGAGAGAGTTGAGGTGTAAGCCCTTGATAATGCAATTCTCTATTGAGAGAGAGTTGAGGTATAAGCCCTTGATAATGCAATTCTCTATTGAGAGAGAGTTGAGGTGTAAGCCCTTGATAATGCAATTCTCTATTGAGAGAGAGTTGAGGTGTAAGCCCTTGATAATGCAATTCTCTATTGAGAGAGATTTGAGGTGAAAGCCCTTGTTTCCACCCTCTGGGAGAAGCTATGGTGGATGTCATGTGTGTGACTCCATGATAGCATCACGTGAGGGAATCCCTAATGATTTTATTTATACCATCTATGGAAGTAGCCATAATGGTTAATATCACATTGAGGTGATATTCTATTTTGTTTTCATTCTAATATGATTGTCTTGTGCAGATGGAAGTTCATCCCTAGCTGAGAGGGAGTGTTGATGTTATTGCAGTTGTGGTCTGCACTTCATCCGCACAACGAACACATGAATTAAATGAATAGCCTTCGGCTATTTAATTCATGTTTCCAATATCTAAATAAAGCAAAGAGCCGACCCTATATTGATTCGCATAATTCTCTTATTAATTGGCCGACCTAAATTGTATTTAATGATTTATCATATTTCTCTAAAGAGGCCGACCTAAGTAAAGTGGCACCTTATGATGTATAAATACAAGGTCAATTGTCATTGTAATTATTCCATCTCAAGCAAGTTCGCATTTTATCATTAAGAGTAGAATTCGCATTTGCAGCAGTAGTCTAATTTCAAGGAAGAAGATATTCATTTGTATCTTGTGTATCTAGGAGAGGTGCAACCTCATTACATTCTTTATTGGCCATTGTTGGGCCTGAGTTGTAAGCAGATTTCTGCTAGTTGTTCTACATTATAGAAGAGATCATTTGCTGGGTTTTTCTCCCTCAAGAGGAGGGTTTTCCCAGGGTATCTTGTTGTGTTCATTGTCTTATGTGTTGCAATTCTATTAAGTGCTTTCATTATTTAATCTGATCTAAGAAACACTAACAGTCATCAAAGCATTGAGTTGTCTCCACAACCATATCAAGAACAATATCTCCAATATCAAGAGGTTGGATATCAACAACATCAACAACAAACCCAATCACCCCATCTCAAAGATCAGTCATCACATCTCAAAGATCAATCACAACTACCCATCAATGAGCACCTTGAAGATTTTTCCATCTCCTCCAACGATCAAATCAACATATATCAAGAGTCACTTTTCAATCATGATCAAAACCCACCAACGATACCCAACAATGTTCCAATTCAAGAAACGTTAACATCATTTGATCTTATGGTTGAAAACATTGACAATCTCTCCACCATAACTATTGAGGACAATGATCAAAATCAATCCATCAATGAGCACTATGAAGATTTTTCCACCTCATCCGATGATCAAATAAACATACACTAAGAGTCCTTTTTTAGTCTGATCAAAACCCTTCAACAATATTCAGAAATGATCTATTTCAAGATGTGTTTACACTATTTGATCCTATTGACATAATCCACTATCTATCAACCAATGATCATGTTGAAAATGTCTCTACATCACCTAATGAGTTAGAGGATATATCTCAAGAATTTATTCCAAATCATGATCAACATCTTTCACCAAAAGTCTAGCAATGGTCCTTTCTAGGACATATTGGCATCCTTCAACCTCATGGTTACAGATAGTGAAGGAATCCTCAACCCAACACTAGATCCAAATCCATTCAAAGATCAAGAGGATATTGAGCCACCTCCCATGCCTAATGACGAGGTCCAAGAACCTTCTATAAGAAATCCATCCTTTGAAACTAACCCATGTCAAGAACTTGATCCAAAGCATGTCGAAAGAAATTCTAAAATCATTGAAGATCAAGAATTTGTATCTCCAAGATACTACAATGAGGTAATGGACACTCTCCTATCTATACAAGATGTCACAAATAATGATCATATCCATATAGCACATACTCCTCCATCTACCCATGAGATGCTTTCTTTGGATGGACACGTAGATGATCATTCAGAACAGGATTCATTTACTCCTGACATAATTACACAAAAGGGGCAGGTTATTGATTCCTACAGTCAAACTAAGTTGTCAACATCAGGATTAGATATATCCCAAATTCAAATTGAGGACATCATGTATGAAGATATCTAGCATTATCCACTCAAATAAATAGGTCAAACCAAACATGATATTCTGGAGTCAGCAAAGCAGCAAATTGAAATAACATCATCTGCAGTAGTCATTTATCAGAGAATGCTTGCTAAACAAGAACTCTCAAAACAAGCAAAATCAAAGCATGAAGGTACTACTTCCACCATACTAGGTACAACTTCGTCTCAAGCAAATGTCAACATAAGGAGCACAAAGGATCCTTATGATGAAACCGATGTCGATACTACAACCAGCCACATCAAAAATCTTCATCCACCCATCACTCCATCCATGGATTGGGACCAACATCAAAAGAAATATTTGAATCAAAGCATGAAAAATTTCATCAAAGAAAAAGAAGTAGTGAAGCATGAAAGACAAATCAAATACAAGTGGATACCAAAGAATACAAAGAATGATTATCCCTATCAAACTCCATTAGTCAAAGAAACTATGGGGAAAAATAAAAAAGGGAAAAGTATCCATCACAAATGTCCACAAAGGAAAAAGCAGGTTTCCCAAGTGATGCACAAAGTATATCAAGCAGTTGGTCCTAATTCCATGCACACTTTTGTATCCACCCATCATTGCTCATCTTCCCAAGTTTGGAGAGTCAAAGGTTCCAAGTTGTCAACCAATCCATCTCCTATTCCTAAACACATAACACCATCCACACCTCCATGCATGATATCCAATTCTCACATTGACCATGTATTGGCAGCAACCCTTCATCATAAGGATTCAAAAGGCACTCTATCGTGATGTGCGCACAAAGACAAAGTTAACTCTGGTATCAACAAAGTAGATCAAGAATCTCAAAAGTTGCATTCAAGTGCACATATCTTGGCAAAGAAACTTTTTCAAGAAGGATATCACTGGCACATTATGACAGAAGAATCAACGTCAGCAATACCAAGTGGTTCAGCATGAGCTTAAAATCTTTCAACAAAAATAAAAAAAAATCAAAAAAAAATCAAAAATCATGAAAATAGTAAAGATAAAAATCGTCCTCCAACGAAAACCACTATGGTGGCATTTTGGGCAGCTAACATGATGAAAACTTGGAAAACAAGCGTCATGTGTAGAATCGAGCATGTACGTGTGCCATTTTAGGAGAAAGCATCTTATCACATCCATAATAAATCCAACATTCCATCCATCTTATCCACAATAAATCCATTCATTCATGAACCATTTATCCCATTCATCTTCATCTATTTGCATCCATCTTCTAAATTATCTTGATCTTGACAAAGTTTGGTGCACACTTTACACTTGTTTATGGTGAACATCTTGACATGGGTCATTTTCATTGATCCTATCCTACCTAGTGTTATTTGAGCCTTGAATCATTATCCAAATGAGCATTCCTTTGTTTGAACACCTTATCTTATCGCAAGATAATCCTTGGCATCCTTGGCATGCTTACCATGTCCATTCATCCACACATCTATCCAAGAATCTACCCATGGCCTTTCAAACATTGCTAAACACTGGGGGTAGATATTTACATCTTGCTTTGGGAATAAATCTTGATCTATATCTTCCAACTTATGTGGTGATCAAAACATTGGCAAATGTAAAATCAAATTGGTCAATCATTTGTGAGCCAAAATCCAAATCACTAGCCCATGGCATATTTTGATGAGAAGATGATCCTTATCAAGCTTTATCTTTCATCGAATATCAATCCAAACAAACAATATCAATCACATCTAATTTGTACTTCAACTTCATATCAAATCATTCAAAAAAAATTTGTTCCAAATCAAGCTTCAAAATCCCAATCAATCAAATTTAATCAATCCATCATCATCTCGAGATATCCTTCCCAGTCCTCATGTTGCTTAACACTATCCTTGCATTGTTGTGTATCCTCAACAATGTTATCATCATCAATCCATCAATCTGATCAATCAAACCTAGCTTGGTTTTCAACAAAATCCCAAAATAGAGCACTGATATCATATCCATATCCAAATCGTTAAAATCATGAGAAAATCCAAAACATATCAAAATCCAAAAAAATAATTTAAAAAGTTAGGAAAAGTCAAAAAAAATGGTATCTAAACTACATCGTCTCTGAGCTTAAACGTAGGCAAGGCTAATATTTTACCGGCCCCGAGACACAAAATCCAAAAACATTCATAAAATCTCATAAAACACAAAAACATTCAAAAAACACACAATCAAAACATTTGTAAAACATCTCAAAAAACCCAAAAACAGCCTCATAACATTTCAAAAACATCAAAAATGTCCAAATATTTGAAAAAAATCCATCCATCCCATTTCTCTTTCACCCACAATAATCTCATCCATAATAAATCAATCGTCACCTTCATCCTTTGGCAAAACAAACATAAACAACCACAACAATCAGCAAAAACAAACTGCAAATGCAAAATCAAAATTGAAACAACAAACTTTTAAATGCAAAATCAAAAACTCTTGATCATTCACAAACATGTCAATCAACCTTATATCAATGGCCTTTCCGAACAACTCATCAAATTTTCCACCATCCACTAACATATCCTAGGATGTATCCTTCCTACAATGGGCATTATCTATTGGCAAAACACTTTGGATACTTATCCTAAACAAAACACATCCCCTTGGCTAGAGGCATGACAAACATTGGCTTGTTTGTGTACTTGATTTTTTCTTTTGATTTATCTTATTGCGCTCATTCCAATGACCTCTCGATGATATCCAAACAAAGGGATTAAGAGAGAAAGGAATGGGGCGACGATCATTATCTTTTTATATGTTGTGTTTGTTGGATATCCTTGTAAAATAATTTTTTCATGCATGCTTTGTTTGGTTTGTAGGGAGGGTGTTTTAGGTGTCTTGTTGACCACATAGGAAGGCTGGATTTTCTATTTTTTGGTCTGAGATGTTTAGAATATCTAAATTGCATTCTGAATGAGGTTTTGTATGTCAGGTGTGAATGGGAGTACTCCTATCTATTTGTCGACTCAAATTCCATCACACTAGATACAAGGCCATCCTGGTTCTTTATACCTTGATGCATTGTGCCTATGTGTGTTATCAAACATAAGGTAAGTGGCCCTTTTAAAATCCCAATTCCTGATAAGCAAATCATCATCAATCATCATCCATCATCATCTCTAATAAAGTCTTGTAGATCATGGACTTTTTGGATCCTCTTGTCATCATTCTTTTCTTCTTATTCTTCTATCTTTACTAACATTTCTATCCAAAATTTATGTGATATCTCAAAGTATACATGAGGCTACCCATGGCCGATGACTATCTATACATCATCAAATTTGTCTATATCAAAGTTGAACCGATCCATCTTGAACCTCTTTGTCGCGAGATCAATCCTCAAATTGAACTTTTCACTCGATCTCTCGAGGGGGCAGTGTACTAGCGTAATCCTTCTCGTTGGGGCAGCAGTGGGGCATCTAAAAAAATCAAAGAATTTTTGAATTTTGATCTTGGCAATTTATTCTTTGAACCAACACAACAAGTGCATTGCTTCAAAGAGGGGAAAAATGTAGACACGTAAAATATACACATACTTGATCCTGATTTAACTAACACCAGTTCATCCTGAATCATCTCCTTTACTAATTAATTTAATTAAATAATCTTTATTCATCATATTTTCCCTCTTAATTAAATAAATCAATTTTATTTGATAAAGTCAGTATTTCCTATTAATTAAATAAATCATTTTATTTAATTAGTTTTATAGTCCCTCTTTTAAATAATTCACTTTATTTAATTAATCTCTAAAGTCATCTCCTTTAGATTAATTTATTATTTGATTTAATCTAACAACACCCTCTTCAATTAAATAAATCAAACTTTATTTAATTAAATCTAAATCCATTATTCCTCTCAACTTTGATTTATTTAAATCCAAAAATCTAAGTCAAAATTGTCAAATCAGCTAATTTTCATCTAAATTAATCAAATCTTGATTAATCCTAATCGTAATCCATCAAATCCTCTATATTTTACAACTTGAACCAATAAATCAATTTAATTTATTTATTAACTCATCTATTTTCTCTCAACTTGGCATCAAAAGGGAATATTCTTCAAATTTAAAAATCCCTCCAAAAGGGATGAGTATATCCAACAAAGCATTAAAGGCCTCTTACATGTCCTTTGCCTTGAGCCAAGTGACATTTACTCCATTCCTCTCTCCCTCCAACTTGAAATTTCATCAAATTCAAATTTGAATCTAATAGAATTCATGTGCACATTCCTCCTCCAATCACATCTTGGCAAGTGGCACAATGTCATTGGTCCATCTCTAATCCCACATTCATCCTATTTCACATTCCTCCATCCTTATCTCCTATAAATAGAGAGCTTCTCTATTGATTTTAGGATCCACAACATCATCCACAATCCATACAAGCTTACTATAGTTAATTTCATTTTCAACTTCATCCATTTTCATCATAGTTTCATAGCTTTATAAAGGTTTTGCCAAATTTGCATCAAGGAATCAAGAATCAACATCCAAGATCATCAAATCACACTAAGGAGTTGGGAAAGAGCCATTTTATACACACAAATGGCACCAATTCCCCCATGGGATTGAATTCTCATTAGAATAGGATTCAATTGCTTTCATTTGTGTTGTTCTTCATTTTTTTTCCTATTTTGATGTTTCAATCTAATTTCATCGAGAATTTTGCTTATATCTTGCATCTTGATCTAATATTGTGTTTTTTCTTCATGTTTGTGTAGGTATAGAAACACCATTCACAATAAGCATGTACAAATATTTCAATTTGTGTGCCCATTTCCCCTTTTCTCTCTCACAACACTAATTCATATGAAGGAGGTACGTCTCAACATCATCCAGGCCATAATAATTGTTACTCATTTCTCCGAGCAAGTATAAGATTTTTGGAACCAATATCTGTCAGATAACTAAGAGGGGGGTGAATCAGTTATTATAAAATAATTTTCTTGAATTTAATTAATCTAGAGTAAACTTAAATCAATCAGATAATGATCTAACAGATATGAAAGCACATAACAACACCATGCGCAATAAACACTATAATTTATGTGGAAATCCAAGAAGGGAAAAACGACAGAGAATGCTAATTCTCAATTATAAAACACCGATTAAGGTGATTTTTACAAAGGCTCACTGCCAGATTGTTCACTGCAGGTGAGGCTCACTACCCAGCTATTATAGCCAAAGATAAAAAGGCTCACTACCAAAAGAGAAAGTTTCACTGCCAAGAAAATAAATTACTGCCGAAAGAATGATGAAAGGAAATCCACCGCTGAAATAACTGTCACCAATAGTCACACTGGAAAAAATTGTTTGTTGTCTTTGATATACTTTTGCATACTTCACAATATCCAGATTTTCGTATTCGCATTCACCACACTTTCTTTCATCGAATAGAATCAAATTTTACTTATACCAATACATACCTTCATAACCTCTTAAGTCGGCCAAACACAATTTGAATTAGGTCACCACAAAATATTCCAACAGTGGAAAGGAATGAAACATGGACCACACAAAACCTCGTTTCTCAAATTAACATGCTACATATTAACCATGATATCCAGAACCAAAGAATAGAATGTACATAATACAATGCAAACAATGTTCTGGGGCACATTAACCAATTTCTAGATCGGTCCAAACTCATAAGAGTGTATCTCATTACGTTGCATAATTAATAGGACTAGGACAAGCATGACCAAAGATAGATCATCACAGCACAACATCCAAAGCACACCAATCTAGATCATCAAAGCATCAAAGTTGAACCCTAATAAATCAACCAAGATATGTTGACATCAATGAACACCATTAATGACAACAATCAACAACATCACATTCCAACAATATCATCATTGCAGAATACATTTTGGAGCATCACAATGATTGTCACATGGATGTATTACTCTCATTTCAGCATCAGAGTAGTAGTAGCTTTTATTTTGGCATCACATTTATGAGATACTATTTTTAGTGTGTAAGTAGCATGTTTGTAAATAAAATCTTATTGTGGTATATAGAATAAGTCGTAGAAGATGTGCCAGCTCTTGTAGAATGTATTTTGAATTTTCATAGTGTGAACCTCAATCCTACACCTGCACAAACATGGCAAACAAGCACATTATTAGATTGAAATGCAAGTTAAGACAAGTATTCCCCATGAAATTAGATTGAAACATTAACATAGAAAGAAAATGAAGAACAATACAAATAAAAGTAAATGAATCCTAATTTAATGAACAAACTATCAATTCCATGGGGGAATTGGTGTCAATTATGTGTAGAAATTGGTCATTTCTCAACTCCTTTGTAAGTTTTTATGATTTTATCCATTCATGGTGAAGAACAATAATGATCTCCTTGAGAAAACCTATAATAACTTAGCTATGGTGATGTAAAATGGTCAAGAAATGTATGAAATAGCTCTACTGTGAAGATAATAACTTTGCATTCAAATTGTGGATGAAGAATGAGAGGAGGAGTCTCTCATTTATAGATTTCAAATTGGAAGAATGAGCAAGATTTGAGCAATGTGGGATCATTCAACATCCAATGGCCAAGTATCACTTGTCAAGATGTGAATGGATGAAGGTTGTGCACATTTTGATGAAAGTGTCAATAAATGTTATTAGGTGGAATTTGAAATTAGTCAAATGACTTGTTGGAGAGGAAAGAAAATGGAGGTATGGCCATTTGGCTCAAGGCAAAAGGACTTGTAAGGTGAAATAAATGCCTTGTTGGAAGGACTAAGTCCACTTGGATTTGAATTCAAATTTGAGGGAATATTCTCTTTTTATGCCATGTTGAAAGAAAATAGAGATTTAATAAGTGAATTAAATCTATTTTCATGTGCAAGTGGTAAAATCTAGAGGATGGGACATGATTTAGGATTAAATTAATCATAGGTTAATTAATGTAATGAGGAATTAGGAGATGTGACAATTTAGACTTAAATTTATGCATTGATTTAAATCAAATTGAAAGGAAGGGTTTAATTAAATAAATGTTTTGATTTATTTAACTAAAGGGGGTAATGTTAGATTAAATCAAATAGAGCTTAATTTATTTAATTTAATAAGAGGACTTTAGATTTTTAATTTAAATAAAATCAATTATTTAAATGAACAGAGATATAGGGTTAATTAAATTAAATTGATTAATTTAATCAACGGAGGAAAAAGACCTAATTAAATAAATAATGATTTATTTAATTAAGAAATGAAAAGTGATGATAAGATGAGAGTATGATTTAGGATGAAATGATGTTAGTAATCAGGATCAAGTGTGTCGGTCAATTTTCCATGTCTACATTTTGCCTCTCTTTGAAGCAATGCACTTGTTGTATTGGTTCAAAGAATAAACTATTGTGATCAAAGTTCAAAATTTCTTGATTTTTTTGAATGCCCCACTGTTGCCCCAGTGGAAGGATTATGCTGATATGTTGCCCCCTCGAGAGATCGGACGAAAATTTTGATTTTTGGGTGATCTCGCAAAAAAAGAGGACAACATTTCTGACAGGTCGAAAACTACCCCAGGATGCCAAAAAACATGTTAAAACTCCAAAAAAGATGCAACATGCCCCTCTGTTGGGAAAAAATAGGATCAGGGGACCAAAACCCTAGCTAGATGGTCAAATTAGGTCAAAAAACCCTAATTTGCAGGCTTAAATAGACCTTGAGAGGTCACTTTCAATTCATTTGCACACTAAGCCTTTGGAAATTTCTATCTCCTGAGCTCTGAGTTTTGATCGACATGGTGTAATGACAGCCTCCCAAGCACGTGTCAGAGAGGGTACGAGTGCACCAGTGACCAGCCGGTGTAGGACCTGTGGTATGTACCCCTATCTCGACTTTTAATTTTTTTATTTTACGTGCATTAAATAGGGCCCAAGTCAACTTTAGGTCAAGCGGCGCTATATAGCACCACTGCAAATGCTTAATTGGCACTGCATGGCCTCAAACTGCACCACATATGAGAGTAGCATCACCGCAGTCTAGTTAGGAGATTAGGATTTTCTGTCAAACTTAGCCGCATATGCAAATCGGACTTGCGGTGTAGTTTGAAATTAGGGTTTAGTCGCAAAGTCAGCTGCATGTGCAAAGAGAACCAAGCGGCGCATTTAGGAATTTAGGATTTGGAAAACTTCAGCGCGGTGGCACAATTTAGAACTGTTGATGGTGTTTTTATGCACTTCACAACACAGGTAATACGTAGGTGCATTACCTCTCTTGAAAGACAATCTGCCACAATCAAATTGCAAAACACTATCCCAAGGTCTCTCGGGTGTCAGGCCATGACGATGCTTGGGATAAATTAGTTGTTTCATGTGATTTTGCTGGAATCACAAGGCGGTCTTACATGGTCGAAGTTGTAGGAGAATTGGGTCGATGAATGGAGTTTTGTGGATATGGAATTATTGTACCTTGCTGCAAGTTCAAGCAGCAGTCCTGGACTCCATTGTTTCATCAAATTTGGCTTTACAATGTGCAATTAACCTTAACAAAAATTGTTTCTAAAAAAGGAAAAAGGAGCGAGGAAGAAGGATGGTTCCTGGACTTGCAACTACCGATGAACAGTGAACATGGAGGTCCCTATTGTGGACAGTTTCCTTAAATAGAATTTCACTTAATCTGAATTCTCACAATATCATGAAATCTATGCTATCTTCTAAGGAGTGCAGATATTCATCATTCATTTGCCATGGAAATGTGAATAAAGATAAAATTTAATGAGCAAAAATGAAATTAAATTCCAAGCTAACTTTACACAGTCATCTACCAGCAGCAAATGACCAAAACTATGGACAAGGAAAGCATACACATAGCAGAAATCTTCACAACCAAAGACATCATATTGAATCTACCAAAGCTAACTAAGGAACCTAAAGCAGCAAAGTAACTTGAAGCAAATTTATAACTAAAGGGAGAAAAATCATCACACATGTGGAGAAACCAAGAAATACACCAGAAAATGATTGTATTTTCTATTATAATTTCTGTAGCATGCCTTTACAACAACTCAACTCTCTTAAAATGAGAGGAGGAGATCCCTATTTATAGTTTTCAAAAAGAAAAATGAGTGGCCAAGATTCACTTTACACTAGGGTTTCACCTACCCCCAAATACATTTCATTTATAAGACACATTCTTGTATTTTCCCTATTTTGTCATCTAGTGACAGTACTATAGCAATTTTGTCTTTTAGCAATTTGCCCTCTGTTGTAGCTATTCTTTAAGGAATTCTACATCGATGAATGGATTTCCTTTGTGCTTCTTCAATGTGGCATACTCCATAAAGCTCAAGATTAGTGGCTGGAACTTGTCCAACTCCATGATGTCAGACCGCAAGATCTGACAACTCCATTCCTCGGAATCGTTGTCGAGCTTTTTCCAGTCATCATCATATTTAGTAGCATTATCTCTGAAGAGTTCTGACTGTGCGAAGGCTTGAGCAGCGAAGCTCATGAATTCAGTGGTGACCTCAGCTAACATCCCATCTTCCATGATCTTCAAGAAGTGGGGCTTTATGTTCTCAGGATTGATCTCAACCGTGGGAAACTCGCACCCCATCATCAGTTTGAGGTACCAAGAGCACTCATCCCTAGTCTCCCTGGCCCATTCAATATCTGGTGCTATATGCTCTAGGATCTGCTCTAGCCTCCTCTTCTGGTGATCAAAATCTCGCCTCCAAGTATCCACTAGCTAGTGATCATCATCTTTGAAGGTAAGGTCCTTCTCTCAGACCTCACTCGGCAACGTGAGTATGGCTTCAATCTTCGGGTAGGCTGCTTCGTATTTCCTTGGGAACTCCTCACATATCCGCCTTGTGCCCTCAAGGGTTCTTTGTACCTCCAAGAACCTATTCATTGTCCGAACAGCTAAGTTGATACCTATATTCCCCATGTCCAAGACCTATCAGAACCAGTTTTCCATAGTCTTGTCCAGGTTCCTTCTCTTTTCTAATTTATCAATTTGTTCTTGGGATAGCAGCTGAGGTGAGGTGGATGAAATCGTGGGCTGCTCATCTGGGGATGACCATTGCTAAATGTAGGCTATTAGGTCAGCCACTTGCTCCTTTAGTTCTTCCTTGGAGATCTTATCCTGTTGGATAAGATGCACCACCGTGGTGACTGACTCCTGGAGGTTATCCACCTTTTGCTCCTTTGTGGCCACTCCCAAATCGATGGTGGAGATGTTATAAATTATACCTTGTTCTCTAACCACCAGTGTTGATATCTATACTGCCCTAGATCTTGAGGCATCCATGGTCACCTTTGATTTGATCTCTAGTTTTTTCTCCTTCTTGGTGCTTATTTGTGCCTTGGCTAGTATGGATACTAGCCTTGCCTTAGGATCCTTTGCAGTGGGAGTCTTTTGCTTTAGCTGCCTCTGCAACCAATCAGGTACTTGGGGCTCCTCCCTAGGTGGTTCACTTCGACTCTCACTGTCCCCCTTCTCAAACTCAATGGCTCTGATGACAAGAGCCTTCTCTTTAGTCCCCGCATCTTCTCTCTCCTCATTGGAGTCTTGTTGAAGGGTTTCATGTTTAGTGGGGGACTCGGTGTGTAACTACTCCTTGGGTGGATCTTCTCTTTCAGCATCCCCCTCTTCTTTGTTTTGATTATATTCATGCTCTTCGTGGTTCTCCCCTTGCTCATCTTCGTGGAGGGATGCTTCCTTGTCTTGCTCTAGGGTCTGGTCATGCCCCTTAGTTGGAGATTTGTTGCCTTCAGTCTCTAGGGCAGCAGTTTCCTCTTCACGCACAAGCCAATCCTCAGCCTCCTTATCTTCAATCTCTTTGAGCTGCTTGCTCCACTCATTGAGTTCGACAGATCGAAGTTCAATGGTCAGGAAGCTATCCAGCCACGATTATCAAAACAACAAAGTTCGAGTGGAATTCCGGACAGGGAAATCCGAGATCTGGGATCCAGGGTCCAGAAAGATATAGCGTCACTGCCGTTTGAAACAGCAAAACCAACGTGGAAATCCAAAAGGGGAAACCCAATTGTCTGGGCCCGGAGGGCGTAGTGGACGCCAGAAAAGACATTCTGACAAGGGAAACCCAAATTGACCCCAGATTTAGCATTTTTAAAAGGGCGATTTTGGTCAAGCTTAAAATATGACTTTGGGGAATGTACCAACCCTTTCAAGCACAAAAATAAGTACGCAAAACAAGGCAAAACAAAAGGATCCAATAATCAAAAGAGAGAAGAGAGGGTCCCCGTTCCAAACGGGGCATGTGTGCAAAAGGCACAACAAATGGCGACTCCACTGGGAGAACGCTCCCGACGTTCTAGAGATAAATATTCATTTTGAACCCATGATCTCTGGTTTCGCAAACCAGAGCTGATTTCCAAAGCTGAACTAAGAACAGTTTTAAGGAAGGCGGGATTGAATCAAGTTGCGACTTTATCATGATGGTGTGTGCATGGTGGGTTCATTTCCTTTCCTCGAAGATAGCATGAGCAACCATTGTTCGGGAGAGATAAGCTACATAGTTCGTCTAACCGCAAAAGTAATTTGCATATTGCTTTGCTACCAGTTAGGCATCCATAGTCCCGATAGAGTTGTCGCTGTGACCCCATGAACATAGCTCTACTGCCAGCTAGGTGTCCATAGCCCCGATAGAGATATTCACACACCCATACGGTTGTGATTTTCACTTTATTTATGTCGTTTATTTGATATTACTTTTAGCATATTCTCTTTTCTCTTTTATTCAACCGTTTGAGCAACGAAGCTCACGATGGGCTTGGGAATCGCAGTGGTCACTAGAACAGACTTTAGATTTTTCACTTATCCCCTCCTCCCAGTAGTCACCATACCATTCTTTAGAAACATTAAGATGTGTTTTGTGTGTTCCATGATAAATGCAGGGGATCCAAGTGGACAACCATCCTAGGTTAGTGCAAAGTTTGAAAGTTGGAAATTAACATTTAGGAGCTTTCAAAGGTTAGCAGTAGGGAATGAGGGTTTATCTAGAGAACAACATGATAGCGGGCCATGAGGCAAACCACCTATCGGGCCAAGCATGGCCACCATGGCAGAATAGGGAGACTCTTCCAAAACCAAGACCAAAATAGTTGGGACAGCGAGCAAAAACAAATGACAAAGCAGGAAACCTATTCTAACCTATGTACAGGTATTTACACAGACAGCTCCCAAAAGAGCTCAAGCCTGGAAGTAATGCTTAAGGTGTTGCCCATTCATAGGCAACGGGACGTCTTCACCAGTGAGAGTCTTTAGGTGGAAGGCATTATCTCCTAGGATTTCAGCAATCTGAAAGGGGCCAAGCTAAAGCTTGTCAAATTTATTGTGTCCCCCTTTCTTTTCATGTGCCTTGTCCCAGTAAAGGACTAGATCAGAAATACGGAAGGCCTTAACTTTGGCTCGATGATCGAACCATCTCTTGACTATGCCCTGATATTTGGCAAAATTTTATAATGCGTGATCTCACACTTCTTTGAGGTGCAAAAACTCAGCGAGGCGAGCTTCTCTGCGGTCTCCTCCTTCATAATAATTGTTGACAAACTGGAGGGTAGGGATTTTCAAATGTATGGGAAAGACAGGCTCTAAGCCATAGACTAGGTGGTACGAGGAATCTCCAAGGGCAGCCTTGTGACGGGTGCGATCCGCCCACAAGGCAAAACGAAGTTGGGTATGCCAATCCTTGGGATTCTTATCTAGCATATTCTTGATCACCGTGATCAAATTCTTGTTGGTGGACTCGGCAAGGCCATTGCCTTGAGGATAATAGTTAGATGAAAATTTGAGGGCAATTCCATAGTCAAAGGCCCAACTTGTTAATTTTAATGAAGCAAACGCAAGGTCGTTATCTCATACTAGAGAATATGGGCAACCAAAACGATTCAAAATGAAACTTTCTAAGAAATTTACTACGACTTCAGTTGTACATTGCTTACAAGTTATTGTTTTTGTCCATCTAGTGCAGTAATCAGAAGAGGTTAGGATTTACCTATGTCCCGCAGATGATGGAGGGCTTACCAGACCAATGAAGTTGAGACCCCATTACGTGAAAGGCCTTACCTCCAAGACAGGTTGTAATGGGACAATAGCATTCCTTTCCCTGGTAGCAGCAGTCTGGCACACGTGGCAGGTATGAACGTGACCATGAGCATCCTTGAAAATAGTGGGCCAATAGTACCCAGCTCTCAATATTTAGTGTGCAGTTGATAGAACTGAACCATGACCAGTTCCGAACTTGTCATGGAATTCCTTAAGGACATGATCAACCTCCTCCTTACCAAGGCATCTCAAATAGATACCTTCATGATTCTTCTTGTACAATATAGCACCTTGTAACATATAGTTGTTTCTTTTAAGCGTAAGGGCTCATCTTTGGACTCCCTACAGGTGGGGTGGACACCTATGATTCAGCAGGTAGTACACTATGTTGTCATACCATTCCCCTGGACAGACATCCTCCAACTAGTACTGTTGTACCATGAGTTCAGGTCCAACATTAATAACTACCTCCGCCATTGTTTGGGCGAGTGTCTGCCCTATTACCAGCTTCATCAGTTGGATTTCCATGTCATACTCCTGTAGCACTACGATCCACTTTGCCCTTCACTCCCCTAACTCATTCTGCATAAGTAATGTTTTCACTGCGGGGTCGGGAACTATGGCAAAGACCTTATTACGTAAGATACAGTGTCAGAACTTCTTGACTCCCTTAACAAGGTCATAAGCCTATTTTTCAATGTTATGATAGCATAGTTTGGCATCCTTCAGGGGGGCACTCATGAAGGCGATTGGATGCTTGCTTCCCTCGTCATCCTTTTGTGTCAAAATACTGGCACAGGAATGATCCAAAGCAAAGGAGTATACGTAGAAAGGCTTTAGGTAATTGGGGTTGACTAGCAGAGGGGCGTCAGTAATTACTTTCTTGATCTCCCCAAAATCCCACTTTGCTTCAGGAGTCCACTCAACCTTGGCATCTTGCTTTAGCATGGCATTGAGCGGTTTGACTATTTTCGTGAAGCCAGTGATGAACTTGCGGACAAAGTTAATCTTCCTGAAGAAATATTTTAATTCTTTCTTGTTGCCTGGTAGCTGGATTTTCATGATGGATTTGATACGTTCAGGGTCAATATAAATTCCCCGTTCTACCAAGACATGCCCAAGGAGCTTCCCCTCAGTGACCCCAAAGATGCACTTCTTCAGATTAAGGGAAACCCCAAATGCATGGCACCTCTCAAAGACCTTGCATAAGTCAGTGACGTGATTACCCCGTTGTTTTGAAAATACTGTTAAATCATCCATGTAGATGATTATGCATTTGTCAATTTATTGTGTCCCCCTTTCTTTTCATGGGCCTTGTCCCAGTAAAGGACTAGATCAAAAATACGGAAGGCCTTAACTTTGGCTCGACGGTCGAACCATCTCTTGATATGCCCTGATATTTGGTGAAATTTTATAATGCGTGATCTCGCACTTCTTTGAGGTGCAACAGCTCGGCGAGGCGAGCTTCTCTACAGTCTCCTCCTTCATAATAATTGTTGACAAACTGGAGGGTAGGGATTTTCAAGTGTATGGGAAAGACGGGCTCTAAGCCATAGAGTAGGTGGTACGGGGAATCTCCAAGGGCAACCTTGTGACGGGTGCGATCCGCCCACAAGGCGAAACGAAGTTGGGTATGCCAATCCTTGGGATTCCTATCTAGCAGATTCTTGATCACCGTGATCAAGTTCTTGTTGGTGGACTAGGCAAGGCCATTGCCTTGAGGATAATAGTTAGATGAAAATTTGAGGGCAATTCCATAGTCAAAGGCCCAACTTGTGAATTTTAATGAAACAAATGCAAGGCCATTATCTCATACTAGAGAATATGGGCAACCAAAATGATTCAAAATAAAACTTTCTAAGAAATTTACTATGACTTCAGTTGTACATTGCCTACAAGTTATTGCTTTTGTCCATCTAGTGCAGTAATCAGAAGTGGTTAGGATTTACCTATGTCCTGCAGATGATGGAGGGCTTACCGGACCAATGAAGTCGAGACCCCATTGCGTGAAAAGCCTTACCTCCAGGACAGGTTGTAATGGAACAATAGCATTCCTTTCGCTGATAGCAGCAGTCTGGCACATGTGGCAGGTATGAATGTGACCATGAGCATCCTTGAAAATGGTGGGCCAATAGTACCCAGCTCTCAATATTTAGTGTGTAGTTGATAGACCTGAACCATGACCGGTTCCAAACTTGTCATGGAATTCCTTAAGGACACGATCAACCTCCTCCTTACCAAGGCATCTCAAATAGATACCTTCATGATTCTTCATGTACAATATAGCACCTTGTAACATATAGTTGTTTCTTTTAAGCCTAAGGTCTCATGTTTGGACTCCCTATAGGTGGGGTGGACACCTATGATTCAGCAGGTAGTACACTATGTTGTCATACCATTCCCCTGGAGAGACATCCTCCAACTGGTACTGTTGTACCGTGAGTTCAGGTCCAGCATCAATAACTACCTCCGCCATTGTTTGGGTGAGTGTCTACCCTCTTACCAGCTTCATCAGTTGGATTTTCATGTCATACTCCTGTAGCACCACGATCCACTTTGCCCTTCGCACCCCTAACTCATTCTGCATAAGTAATGTTTTCACTGTAGGGTCGGGAACTATGGCAAAGACCTTATTATGTAAGATATAGTGTCAGAACTTCTTGACTCCCTTAACAAGGGCATAAGCTTTTTTTTCAACGTTATGATAGCGTAGTTCGACATCCTTCAGGGGGGCGCTCATGAAGGCGATTGGATGCTTTCTTCCCTCGTCATCCTTTTGCGTCAAAATACTGGCGCATGAATGATCCAAAGCAAAGGAGTATACGTAGAAAGGCTTTAGGTAATTGGGGCTAACCAACACAAGGGTGTTAGTAATTTCTTTCTTGATCTCCCCAAAATCTTGCTTTGCTTCAGGAGTCCACTCAACCTTGGCATCTTGCTTTAGCATGGCATTGAGCGGTTTGACTATTTCCGCGAAGCCGGTGATGAACTTGCGGACGAAGTTAATCTTCCCAAAGAAAGATTTTAATTCTTTCTTGTTGCCTGGCAGCTAGATTTTCATGATGGATTTAATACGTTCGGGGTCAATATAAATTCCCCATTCTACCAAGACATGCCCAAGGAGCTTCCCCTCAGTGACCCCAAAGATGCACTTCTTCAGGTTAAGGGAAACCCCAAATGTATGGCACCTCTCAAAGACCTTGCATAAGTCAGTGACATGATTACCCTGTTGTTTTGAAAATACTGTTCAATCATCCATGTAGATGATTATGCACTTTCCAATCAGATCCTTGAATATGATATCCATAGCGTGCTAGAAAGTGGCACCTACATTGATGAGTCTAAATGACATTCTTCTATATGCGAACGTTCCCCACTTGGTGGTGAATGTTGTCTTGTGTCAATCTTCGTATTGCACGATGACCTGGTTATAACCTGAATATCCAAGAAGGAAGGAAATCATCTGGGAACCGCTTACTACCTATAACACCTCATCCAATGAGGGTACAGGGTAGTTGTCTTTCTCTGAGGCCTAATTAAGATTGTGGAAGTCCATGCACAATCTGATTTTCCTATTTTTCTTTCTGATAGGAACCAAGTTTGCTACCCATGTAGATTGTCTAACCGAAAATATGATCCTGGCTGACAGTAACTTTTGCACTTCCTTATATATTATTGGTTCCAATAAAGCGTTGACAGGGCGCTGCCGCTACCAAAATGGTTTTGCATCTGGTCTGAGAGGGATAGTGTGTGTGATAATCAACGTGTCATATGTCTTGAGATCATCATAGCTCTAGGCAATGACATCGTGATACTTTTGCAAAGCCTCAATTATCCCTTTTCTTTTTTCATGGGTGCACACCTTACCTATAAATACATTCTTGGCATTCCCAGTTGTTCCTAGGTTGTGAGTGTCACATAGACCACTGATGGTATCCTTCTTAGCTTGTTGATCTTGGTCTCTGATCTGATCAAGGTCAAAGATTTGCTCCAATTGAACCATTCCCTTAGGGATGGTGTTGGTTTTCAAGTTGATGATCCATTCTATATCCAAGTATGCCTCTTGGGGTTCGACTTCATCAATTATCTATGTAGCGAACACATCCGAACTAGTGGTGAAGTCCATAATATGCTTGTCATCATTGAATACTTGGAAATTAGCTACATTATCTGGCACTGACGGGGCAAAGGTGAGTTCCACCATGAATCTTCTGAGGCCAGATAGGGATAATTGTTGCAGTGTGCTCCTCACCTACACCAGGGCATTGGCAGTATGATTCTGAGTGAACGAAATCGGCTGAATGTTGAATGCATCCAACCCTTCCAGTAGATCCCATATGCGGTGTCGGTAGTTAGTGAGTCTTCGATCATAGCAAGAATAAAGCTTCCTGACCTATTTTATGACTAACTCTGAATCTCCATACACTTGGAGCATCTTGACATCCTTTCTCAATGCCATTAAGAGACCCAAGACCAAAGCTTCATACTCTGTCAAATTGTTAGTACAATAAAACTACAGTCTATGAGAAAAAAAGTATGATTTACCTTTGGGACTGATCAATTCAAAACCTGCCCCAGCTTCGTGCTTGGATTTAGAACCATCAAAATGCAGCATCCAAAATCCAGGAGAATCCCTGGGTGTAGGGCTGACAGATCCGGCTTTGACCTTCAGTGGGGGTTGCATTTCAGTGATCGCTTTGGGAACTACAGGGATGGAACATGTTCATTCACTTGATGCAAATCTTGTTTTCTCCTTCGGAGTAGCTTGTTTGTTAACATGTTCAATTGTTGTTTGGCACAAGCAGTAATCAAATTCTGAGTGAGCAGCATTGTGCACCCAGCACCAGTTAGGGAGCAATAGTTCCTAGAAGTTCATTCGAGTTCCCAGACTGAGCTGGTCACGCACGCATTTCTCCATAAAACCTTGGAAACCATCGAGCAGTCCCAGACTATCATTTTCTCCCAACTCTTCATGATTTGATTCGATGAGCACTTTAGTGCTTTGAGAAGTATTGGTCAAATTAGTAGACGGGCTGCATAGTACAAGGAAGACCTCACTCGTTCCCTCATCTTCAAGGTATTCCTGTTCATTCTGATATGACACTAAGGAATAATTCCCCAAACCTGTTTCAACATACAACACCTCGTTCATGTTGTTGTACTCAATAATCATAAATTTCATCTATGGTTCTTTATCAATTCGGATCTGATTGGGCATTCCCTTCCATGGTAGCCACATGTACGAGTAGTTAGTCGTGGCATATTTGTTCAATGCCCTCATAAAATCCCTGCCTAGGATTATATTGTAGGTATCCGAGATATCAGCCATCTGTATATCAATAGTTTGTTGGATCTGGGGGTCAGCAGCAACCTACATGGGTATTCTATTAATTTTCCCTACTATGTTAATTTTGGTCTTGTCAAGTTGTGTTACCTTTTATCGGGAAGGAGTTGGCGTTATCCCGAGTGCCTTGCACACGCTTAGGGGCATGACATTGGTCGAGGCTCCTGAATCAAGCAAGCAATTGTGGAGGTTCTTCCCGAACACACGGATGGTGGTCAGAAAAGGAGGAGTCTCAAATTTCCCTTGAAACAACCCTCCAGAAATGTCCACCTGAGCGACTTGGCCTTTATCTTTTTCACTACCCTTGTTTTGGGTTGGTGTCTAATTAGCTGCCCTGTCAGGCTGCTTGTTTGTCTGCTGACCTACTAGCGGGTCAGCCTTACTATTAAAGATTTATCTAACAATTAGTTCACTTGGTTGATCATTAAAGGAGACCCTCTTTACCAAATTTTCTTGAGCTGACCCCTGTGACAGAGTGTCATTTATCATTCTTAAAAAGGCATTCCAGATAGCAAGCACCTTTAGAAGTTCAAAAGTCGACACGCTTAGCTTCACCTTCTTGATTTCTTCAGCAATATACTCACCCATCTATTCAATCTCTTGATCATGGGAAATGTTTTGGGAGGAGCTAGCGGTTTGACTTTGGTTGTTGTTTTACTGTTTATTTCTGCTGAGATATCGTGCGGGTATATGGAGAAAACCCGAGTTATTATTTGCATTTGGATCGGGAGGGGTGCTAAAATTATTTAGCGGGGTGGAGGTAATAAAAGGACCCCCAGCACGACCTCTAGCTTGCTTATTTCTAAGGTCATAAGAGGTAGTCCGTTAGTGAAACATTTCGACTTTGTCCTCCCTAAGCTCTTCTTCGTCATCGTTAGGACCATTATCTACTGAATCGAAAAGCTAGGCTAAAGGGCTTTCAAAACTTACCTCTTCCGCCTTGTCGTCATTATTGTTGGGATCGGCATCCTTCAGCTCTGGTGTGTTGCATTCTACCCTCGAGAAGGGAGCCTAGTTTAGCACCAACACCGAGGAATCGTATGGATCAGATGGGACAATGTCTTTGCATCCCAAATTGCCGGCTGCATTTTGAACTTCTACTTGGAAAATCTCAACTGTAGTTTGAAATTCTGGACAATCTAGTTCAGAATGGCGGCTTGTCTTGTGTATGTGGCACCAACCCGATAAAGCAGCCTCTGCCAAGTAAACTTCGCTTGCAGGGTTTTCATTATTGTTGTTGTTAGGCTGATCAAGAGGCATGGGAACGTCGCCATTGTTGGGGCGTGTATTCCACGTTTGATTTTGCCCTTGGAAGGGCCTTCTATTGAAGTTTTGGCCTGATCTCTGATTTTGGTCATATTTTTGCCCCGTTGACATGCTGGCATCTTGATTGTCCTAACTTTCTCGTTGATCTCTGCTTTCCCTATTAAGGTTGGCCTGGATACTCTTTTGTGATGCCTACAACTGGTTATTCTGATTCCTTATGTGTGTCATTTTAGTTGACATTTTCTTGATAATCTCTGTGAGCTCATCAATTCTATCATTTTCGGTGTTGTCCGGTTGTGGTGCAGCATTCTAAAGGAACATGGATTGTGCCACCGGCTGATTCTGGTGAGCGGGTGGAAATTTCACCGCTTGAAGGTATGCGGGCATCTAGGGCTATTGTGGATGTGACTGTTGCTACTAGGGCAGCAAGTAGTGAGGTACTAAATATGCCTGGTTCATCAGTTACCTAGGATGCGGAACCATAGGTAGTTGCGGCACTAGATTTAGCAAAGGTGTCTAATGTTGCAGGGCTTGCGTGAGTCCCTGTATTTGCGTCGGATGCGCATTTTTCCCAAGAGAAGACAGTGGACCAGATATATTTTGCCCCAAATCTATGCTGGCAATAATAGCTTCGGCATATGCATGGACCAACCTAGCGGGTGGCGGTCTCATTCTTTTTACCAAGGCTGAAGTGAGGTTGTCCAATGTTGCATAGTAAACAGGCAAGATAGTAGCATCATTGAAAATGTACGGGACTTGCAACCGAGTATATGCTATGTGGAAATGGTCATTGGACGAGTTGATTGGTTCATTGATTTCCCTTTGAACCGACATAAAGTGTCGATACGAATTAACAAGGCTGACAGGGGTCTTGAACTTCTACAGAAATGCACTCTTTAGAAGATCCCATGTGTTGATAGTTCTGGTTGGTAGGTTGACATACCAATAGAAGGCCTCCTCCCCTAATGAGTAAGAAAAGAGCCTACAAGCTACATCCTCGTATATGATCTACATAGTCTTTAGGGCAATTTCAAAGATCTTGACATGCTCCTCAGTTGTCCTCTGTGGATCTCGGGAGTTGAACTTCATGCAGAAATTCTTAGGATTCTTTGGCATATCATGGTAGAGGTTGAAAGCGAGAGGAGAAGGGTTGTTACCCAGCCATGCCATTGGTAAAGGTGGTGGAGATGGTTGCACCAGATTAGTCTGTGGCTATAATGGGGCAACAGCAACAAACGAGACAGCAATAGGGCCGGTGACTGTGTTTGGCTAAAAGGTAGTGTTCAGCCCAGATGGAGTGGTAACCTAGAAGGCTATATGGATTGGATGAGCGGAAGATGTTGCTGACCTCTGTGAAGGTGGAGGAGATGGGTATGAACAAGCAACGAGCTGCTCTAGCAAATCGATGATGGATGGTTCCCCTTGTTTAGCTCTTTTAGCTTGGACAGGGGGTTGTAATTCCTACAACTCTCCCTTGTTTGGTGTAGACATCAAGACTCGGTGGAATCTTTCAGGGGAGAATGACCCAATTCGATCTAGCTTTACATGGTCAAAGTTGTAGGAGAATTGGGTCGATAAATGGAGTTTTGTGGATATGGAATTACTGTACCTTGTCGCAGGTTCAGGTAGCAGTCCTGGACTCCATTGTTTCGTCAAATTTGGCTTTACAATGTGCAACGAACCTTAACACAAATTATTTCTAAAAAAGGAAAAAGGGGTGAGGAAGAAGGATGGTTCCTGGATCTACAACTACCAATGAATAGTGATCACGGAGGTCCCTGCTATGGACAATTTCCTTAAACAGAATTTCACTTAATCTGAATTCTCACAATATCATGAAATCTATGCTATTTTCTAAGGACTGTAGATATTCATCATTCATTCGCCATGGAAATGTGAATAAAGATAAAGTTTAATGAGCAGCAATGAAATTAAATTCCAGGCTAACTTTACACAATCATCTACCAGTAGCAAATGACCAAAAATATGGACAAAGAAAGCATACACACAGCAACAATCTTCACAACCAAAGACATCATATCAAATCTACCAAATCTAACTAAGGAGACTAAAGTAGAAAAGTAACTTGAAGTAAATTTTTAACTAAAGGGAGAAGAATCATCAAACATGTGGAGAAACCCAGAAATACACCAAAAAATGATTGTATTTTCTATTATAATTTATGCAGCATGCCTTTACAACAACTCAACTCTCTTAAAATGAGAGGAGGAGAGCTCTATTTATAGTTTTCAAAAAGAAAAATGAGTGGCCAAGATTCACTTTACACTAGGGTTTCACCTACCCCCAAATACATTTCATTTATAAGACACATTCTTGTATTTTTCCTATTTCGTCATCTAGTGACAGCACTGTAGCAATTTTGTCTTTTAGCAATTTGCCCTCTATTGTAGCTATTCTTTAAGGAATTATTCATCGATGATTGGATTGCCTTTGCGCTTCTTCAATGTGGCATACTCCATAAAACTCAAGATTAGTGACTGAAACTTGTCCAACTTCATGATGTCGGACCGCAAGATTTGATAACTCCATTCCCAAGAATTGCTACCAAGCTTCTTCTAGTCATCATCATATTTAGCAGCATTATCTCTGAAGAGTTTTGATTGTTCGAAGGCTCGGGCAGTGAAGCTCATGAATTCAGTAGTGACCTCAGTTGACATCCCATCTTCCATGATCTTCAAAAAGTGGGGCTTTATGTTCTCAGAATTGATCTCAACCGCGGGTAGCTCGCACCTCGTCATTAGTTTGAGGTACCGGGAGCACTTGTCCTAGTCTCCCTGGCCCATTCGATATCTGGTGCTATACGCTCCAAGATCTACTCTAGCCTCCTCTTCCGGTGATCGAAATCTCACCTCCAAGTATCCACTAGCCAGTGATCATCATCTTTGAAGGCAAGGTCCTTCTCCTAGACCTCGCTTGGCAAAGCGAGTATGGCTTCAATCCTTGGGTAGGCTACTCCGTATTTCCTTGGGAACTCCTCACAGATCTGTCTTGTTCCCTCAAGGGTTCTTTGTACCTCCAAGAACCTATTCACTTTCCGGAAAACTAAGTTGATACTTGTGTTCCCCATGTCCAAGACCTGTTAGAAGCAGTTTTTCGTAGTCCTGTCCAGGTTCCTTCTTTTTTCTAATTTATCAATCTATTCTTAGGACAGCAGCTGAGGCGGGGAGGATGACGTCGTGGGCTGCTCATCTAGGGATGACCATTGCTGAATGTAGGTTGTTAGATCAGCCACTTGCTCCTTTAGTTCTTCCTTGGAGATCTTATCCTACTGGATAAGATGCACCACCGTGGCGACTAACTCCTAGAGGTGATCCACCTTTTGCTCCCTTGTGGCCACTCCCAAATCAATGGTGGAGACGTTATAAATTATACCTTGTTCTCCAACCACCGGTGTCGCTATTTGTACTACCCTATATCCTGAGGCATCCATGGTCACCTTCGATCTGATCTTTGGTTTTTTCCCCTTCTTGGTGCTTATTTGTGCCCTAGCTAGTATGGCTTCCAGCGTTGCCTTAGGATCCTTTGCGGTGGGAGTCTTTTGCTTTAGCTGCCTCTGTAGCCAATCGGGTACTTGGGGCTCCTCCCTAGGTGGTTCACTTTGACTTCCACTATCCCCCATCTCAAGCTCAATGGCTTTGATGATAAGAGCCTTCTCTTTAGTCCCCACATCTACTTTCTCCTCATCAGAGTCTTGTTGAAGGGTTTCATGTTTAGTGGGGGACTCGGTGTGCAACTGCTCCTTGGGTGGATCTTCTCTTTCAGCATCTCCCTCTTCTTCATTTTGATTGTATTCATGCTCTTCGGGGTTCTCCCCTTGCTTTTCTTTATGGAGGGATGCTTCTGTGTCGTGCTCTAGGGTCTGGTCATGCCCCTCAGTTGGAGATTTTTTTCCTTCAGTCTCTGGGGCAGCAGTTTCCTCTTCACGCACAAGTCGATCCTCGACCTCCTTATCTTCAATCTCTTTGAGCTACTTGCTCCACTCCTCATTGAGTTTGGGATCATTTTTTTCTCTTATCATTTCAGCGTCCAACTCCTTGCTTCTCTCACTGAAGGACTCATAGGCTACCTCGTCAATCTCCCGATGTTCGAACAGAGGGTGTTCGTGGTACTCAAATTCCTCGTCCTCTGGCCTTGTTGCAGCCTCTAACTGTCATCGCTCAAGCTCGTCAAATATTTGCGTCATTGCCTCCATTCTTGGTGGTTCAAAAAGTTGAGGGAGAGTTGGAGCGTGGGCAATAGCCTGAGCTATTGCAGCCTGCACTACGGGATTAGTGAGCATCCCCAAAAGCTCAGATGGGACATTCTTCATATATTTTACAAAAGACTTCGGGAGGTTGAGGGCAGGTATTGTAGCAGTGGAAACCGAGGGAAGGGAAGGAGACATAGAGGAAGAGGAGATTGGTGAGGATGTAGTGGAGGAAGAATCCATGGGAATAATCTGTATGATTGGAGAGGTGGAAGCAAGGTGGATAGAGATGTCCACCGCAGGCGAGGAGGAAGCAAAAACTACTCACGAAGCATGCAAGGCGGGGGCAGCAGTAGTAGCAGCAGTGATTATAATAGGCAAAGACCTTGGCGAGTTAGATCCTTCTCCTCTGATTCCAAGGGGTGGACCTTTGGGCATCATAGTCATCTTTGTGCCCCCACTTGTTTTTCTCTTCTTCTTGGAAGGCTCTGGCTCAAAAGCCTTGCGGGCATAGACCTTTGGTTTGGACAGCTATTCACTAGCCTCCTTTCTCTTCTTAGTCTTGACTGATGTTGGTGTGTTGGATGCTTCCCCACTTGCAGTGGTAGCTACCCCTCTATCAGAGCCACTTGGTTCACTTTCCAGCCCCTTGAATGTCAAGGTGACTCATTGTTGTTTTAATCAGGCCACCTATTGGTTGATCCATGTTCTTGTTCGGATCTCGACGGGCCTAGTGAGTATGTCGATGTCATCAAGTTCTCGCTCATCCTAGTCAATTATAGGCAGTGGTAGATTTACAACGGTATCATACCCTGGATCAATCACCGTATCCTCATCCTCTTCGAGCTGGTTAGGAACTGGGCACAAGTTTATTCTACTCACGTAGATGGCAGTCATGCACATGTAGTGCCACAGCCGCACCTCAAGATCATCCTTACAATTGGCCCAGAAATCTTCGACGTTTTGCAGGTGGGCATACTCCCATCCTAGTTCCTTCCTGATGTGCCCATATGGATCCATTTGGGGTCGGGTTGTATATTGCTGAAAGTGATACTCGGCCAACTCCCTTTCTGAATACCCCGCACACTGGGAGGTATCAATCTTGTACATTCCTTGGTCGAGCCCAATGGGGTAAGGTGTGTTTACCAGATGCTTGCTACTTAAGATGTTATGAATGTGCCTTAGTTTCCAGGTGAGCTCCAAGAGTATAATCCGGTCATTGGGGTACCAAGGCAGCTTGTTTGGTCTTTCTGTGAATCCCTGGGCGCGAATGTATGTGAACTTCAGAAATTGAATGTAAAGGAAGGCATATTGCCTGAGGAGGGCTCTGGCAATATGTGAAACTCTTCTCTGAAAGTCACCTCCTAGGGATCAGATGATGTGGGCGATGAATGCATCGTTCACCCGACAATAATCTTTCTTGAAATTTTAGAACTGTAGTTGAGGGTATTTATCATATGGCCTAGGCTCTACCCCTGATGCCTCACTGGGTACCACAGTCAATCCTTGATAGTGTCATCATTTCGTGAGGGAGTACACCAGGTAGGAAGTCATGAAGAACTTGGAGGTCTTCTTTATGGTCATAAATTGTTCATGGAAGCGGTCACTGATTATCTCTCCCCAATAGAAAGCGATGCCATCACCACGGAGGATCTGCTCCATGAAATAGAACATCCATTCTTGGAAGAAGGCCGCAGCAGGAAGGCCCATTACTCGGCTCAGAAAAGTTATGAGGTCATGGTAATGCTCGAAGAAATCACTATGATAAAACTCCTGAGGGAGCTTGCTAGCACTACCTGACTTATCCTTCAACCAATATTGATTGATTAACTTCTTGCGCCTCAATAGATCCTACTCCCATAGTTCTTTGCATTCCTCCATGGTGGGGGTCTCCATGCTCTTGAAGGCAGGAATGTGGAAAATTGTTGTTATACCCAACGGGGACATGTCAGCAAGGATATTTCTATCTTGGTCCACTATAGTTCAGGTCTCTTGCTAATATTCTTCCACGCATGCCATTACCAGTTTTGGGGCCACCAAGGCCGGTAGGAAGCCTGCAGCTTTGGCAATTCCGCTGCTCCTTATCAATTTTGCATTCTTTGTCTTGGGGTTCACCCTGATTCTTTGTATAAATTCATCAACATCAACCTGGCCGATGCTGGTATCTGTGACATCTCTCCAAAAAGTGGTGATTCTAGATTGTACGGGGACCCCTTGAAACTTGTACTTCATCAGCTCCTTATCCTCCCTACCTTGAGGTGTTTTGGTTATTCCTTTCCCCTTCTCGTTCGAGGCACCAGAAGTTTCTGCACCGAATTCCATAAATCCTGCACAAAAGATGTGAATAAGTAACAATAATCATGAAATAATAATCACGTAACACTCGATACTTCATTGTTTAGAAAGTAAGGGAGACAAACCGGGTTCCCAGGGCCGAAATTCCCTTGGCAGAATGTTGTTCGGAAGGGCAAAATGAGGATGGAATCCCAAAGGCATTTCCCGGAGTTGGATGTGGTCAATTGAAGGTTGTCGTGAAGGAAGACCTAATTTTAGCAAGTGGGTCGAAATCCATTTTGGATTTGGAGGTCATTTGAGCCTTCAATTGGGAGTTCAGGCATCAGATGTAGGACAACCGTTGGAAACCGTGCAGGGGGAATGGAACTCCGAATGGCAGAATCTGGGTCTTGAATTGTCGTCACCAGGAAGTAGCTACGGGTTAGCCATGCGGAACGATGAAATGGATGCAGCAATCTGGGTGAGGAATTTCAAAGGGCAATCTTTGGAGATAATTTAAGGATTCGGGAAACCATGCGGCGGATAGCGGGTCGGGACCCGAAGGTCGGAAAGTCGCTTAAAATTCGTCATTCAAAACGGCGACAGTGGAATGGAATTCCGAGGTTCAGGGTCCGAAAGAGGCTTGACCTCAGATGTTTTCTTGTATTTTAGTCTCGGTGAGGATCGGACCGGGGTCCGGGACTCAGAAGGACGTCCCAAGACGGTCGTGTAAAATAGCAAAAGTGACATGGAATTCTGGGGATGGAATTTCAGAGGTCGAGATCCAAAATGCACTTGGATGTTGGATCATTCTGGTAAGTTTGAAATGGAGGGTGCAAAGTCGGGATTCGGGAGTTGGGAAGTCGCCTAGCCATTGCCGTTTAGAACGGTGAAGTGAAAATGGATTCTCGGGTAGCGGAATCCGGATAAATTTCTGATGTTGGTTTTTTCTCTGAATTTGGAATCGGACTTTGTGCGCACGGGGTCTGAGGTCCGAAAAGTCACTCGGGGGAGGTTGTTGAAACAGCGAAATCAACATGGAATTCTGAGGATCGGATCCCAGGACAGTTTTGATTTTGCTGAAGTTTGACATGAACATCATGCGGCCGAGGCCCAGAGGTCGGAAAGACGCTTGGGGAAGGCTGTTTGGAATGGCAAGAGTGAAATGGAGACCCACGAGGGGTAATCTGGAGGCCGAGGTCCGGGAAGAACTTCGTCGCATGAAATTTTGAAGTTGTTTTGAGTTTTGCGAACGGCCGCGGGAGGGTCCGAGCCTAGGAGATGCCAACAATTGTTCCGAAGAACAGTCGTGGTGAGGTTAAGTTCCGATTTGATTCCTAAGGCCCCAAACAATCAATTTTTGACATTTTAACACATGGGTTTTTAGGGGAAGGTATTAATTTTCTAGTTTTAAACATAATTTTTACATCTTATATTACTTTAACACTCAGAAATTTGTAAAAATAAAAAGGGCAAGGCGCGCAAATGATAGATGTACCTCAAGATCCCAAAGAAGCAAATTGTTGGCCGTGGGAAGACATCAGGAAAAGAATTCGGACTGCAGGGTCAAGAATGCTAGATGGGGGAGCTCTTCAAATTTCTCTATCACTCGGTCGAGTGAAAATTACAACCGGAAAAATCTATTTAAATAGCTAAAATAGCCATTAATGCAGCAATTAATTCAGTCGTACGGTGGCCAATGAGTTGGTGGGTTCAAATTCACAAATGGCAGCGAGAGGACTGGAGTCCGGCGGCCGGGAAGCTGTCCAGCCATGATCGTCAGAACGACAAAGTTCGAGCGGAATTCCGGATGGGGAAATCTGAGATCCGGGGTCCGAAAAGATGTAGCACCACTGCCATTTGAAATGGCAAAACCAGGGTGGAAATCTGAAAGGGGAAACCCAAGTGTCCAGGCCCGGAGGGTGCAACGGACGACAGAAAAGGCATTCTGACAAGGGAAACCCGAATTGACCCCAGATTTAGCATTTTTAAAGGGGAAATTTTTGTCAAGCTTAAAATATGACTTTCGGGAACGTGGCAACCCTTTAGGGCACAAAAATGGGTATGCAAAATGAGGCAAAACAAAGGGACCCGATAATCAAAAGAGAGAAGAGAGGGTCCCCATTCTGAACGGGGCATGTGTGCAAAAGGCACAACAAGAACTTTGCAAACTATGTCGCATTTGTTGTTTCAAATATGAAAAGCTAACACGGGAGGTAGATTTTTTTGCGAGACCTAATGTGGTTTCCCTTGTGTAGGAGGACCTTGAAATACTTCACTTGAGGGAGCACAGATTCCCAGTGCTCAGCAAATTAGATGGCATGCACATATTTCTCCAGGAGCAACTTGGTGCTCTTGGCCTTTGGTTCATTATGTATGTTCATCCTGTTTAGACCCACTTGGGGATGTCGATAGCTTTGGAAAAGTGATGGAATAGTGAGACCTCCTCTTTCCATCTTCCCACTAGTGAGGCTACTGTTACACTCGAGGATGTCTAGCGCATCTTATGACTACTCATTCATGGGGTGAGGGTGATTTATTATCTAGATGCTGGTAAGGATGCTTGCTACGATGTGATGGGTCTTGATGAGTTCCACTTTTCCGAGGGACAAATAGACTTGGAGAGGTACCAGGGCATAGTTCCCACCTATAGATTGATTGTTGCGACCATCATTTCAAGTCTTGTGGCACCAGATCGATGGGGCCGATATTTCAGTCTGGGTTGGGGGCTATCTTGGAAGCAAATGGTCATCCAAAAGGAGTTGTTTGCTTGGGGGCCATTGATGTTGGCATCACTATACGGGGATCTCCATGAGCTTACATATTTTGACAGCAGTGCCATTGAGGTCGGGGTCACTCTATTACACATCTAGACATGGGAGCGGATTTCAGTGCTTCGTCCGCAGGTCACACCGATTATTCTGGATATAGACAATCATGTTGTCTGACAATATGGGGGAGCCTAGATTCATTTTACTCATATAGGTACATGAGGCATTTCCCATTGGCGATGAGTTCTTGATGAGATGAGAGGTTTTTGGGAGGCCCTGGATGGGTATAGGCCCATGGTATGATGATCATGAGTAGCTATTATTTGCTTGACAGGATAGATGGATGCAGGGTCAAGAGCACACTCGTAGCCCGCCAGATCAGTGATGTTCAACACAGACTAGATGATTAGTACATGGCGATCTTCGCCCGTACCACACGAGAGACAGCATGGGGCCAGCCCATTCTAGCATCTAAGGCAGTATCCTCATTCAGGCAATTAGTGGTCAGGTTGTGGGCATATGATTAGGGGCTAGCAGATGTAGAGGTTACTTAGGCCTATTGGGATTGGCTCAAATCATTACCATCCATCATTAGTATGATATGAGATGATATGATGTGGTATGATCTATATGATATGATATGTATTTATGCTGATGATTTTGTGGATGTAGAGCGGATGCATTAGCGATGTTTTGATTAATTGTCATGGTACCATGTTAGTATGGAAACAAGATAGAAGAAAAGAGATCCAACAAGTCGTTAAATGTCAATGATTTTCTTACTAGGAGTCAGGATTTTCAAAGGGCCAATTACTTTATGTTTGATAACACACATAGGTACGATGCATCAAGGTATAAAGAACCAGGATGGCATTGTACCTAGTATGATGGACTTTGACTCAATAATTGGATAGGAGTATTACTGTTCACACTTAGTATACAGAACCTCATTCAGGATGTAGTTCAGATCTTCTAAACATCTCAGACCAAAACATAGAAAAGAAAGCCTTCCTATGTGGTCAACAAGATACCTAAAACACCCTCCCTACAAACCAAACAAAGTACACATGAATAAGTTATTTTACAAGAGTATCCAACAAGAGCAGTAGATAAAAAAGATAATGATTTTTGCCCCATTCCTTTCTCTCTAAACATGTTTTGTTTAGGCATCATCGAGAGGTCCTTGGAATGAGTGCAAAAAGATAAATCCAAAGAAAAGATAAAGTAAAAAAGCAAGCTAATGTTCTTCATACCGCTAGACAAGACTAAACTATGGTGATGCCTGATGTTGATTTCCATTGCAGGAAGGTTGCATTCCTAGGACATGTTGTCATCAGGTGATAATGAGATTTTGATTGGATGATAAGCTATTGATACTCTGAGTTGATCAACTTGCTTGCTTACTGACCTCGACTTGAGACTTATGACGATTAGGGTGTTCACTTTGGAACCTACTAGACTTGCTTCTGAATGACTCACCAAAGGATGAAGGTGATGATTGATTTATTAGGAATTATGATAATTGCAAGTGAAAGCGAATGAGACGGGTGCACCATTTTTGGGTTTTTAAAATTTTTGGATGTTTTTGGTGTTTTTGAAATGTTTTGAGGTTGTTTTCGGAATTTTTGAGATGTTTTACAAATATTTTTGATATTTTCAGGATTTTAACCAAGAGACTAACTTAAAGACCTATCCTAGGGGTCTCGGGAGCTGATCCATAGATTAGCCTTGCTTACGTTATACACGTAGAGACCACATAGTTTGACTAACGACAGACTTGATTGATGAAAAGATAGATGGGCAAATGGATTGCCAAATTGCAATGGACGCCTAAAGGACTGACCTAGGGTGTCTTGGGGGATGATCAAAGATCAATCTTGCCTACGTTCAAGCTCAGAGACGACGGATTTCAACCAGATCATGCCACTTTTTTATTTTGATATGATTTTGGATTTTTTTTATTTTAAAGAAGATCACAAGAATATACACGAATCTGATCCAATGTAGGTACAAGAACATGCCCCCAAGGTGATGTGATAGACTACTTCAATAAAGGCGGGACAAACTAATCTTGGGAATATGCCAAGTAGTACTGGGGTGGAACATGATACGAACACAAGATCAAGCTATGGTATGCGAACAGATGGATGGATGAAGGATGAATAGTAATATGTAATGGATAAGTGAGTCACGTAGATCTTGATGGATGGAAAATGCTTTATTTATGCTTGGTGCCTATTTTCCAGGTTTTCACCAAGGTACTTGTCCAAAGCGCCACCAAAGTGGTTTTCACTAGAGAATGATTTTTTCTTTACTGTTTTCAATCCTTTCTCTGATTTTTTTGGATTTTTACATATATTTGAATTTTTTTTGTCACCAAGATGTCTGTTTACCAAGTTTTCATTAGGGTGACCCTTTTTTCAGGACATTTTTTGATTTTTTGGTATTTTCTAGTTCTATACCTTGCAAGATTTTAGGCATAAAACTTTTTGAGATGGGAGTTGTTCATGGGCTCCTGCAAAGGTTTGCCTTCTAGTGTTGATAATTGATATGCCCCTTATTTATAGCTTGTTGTGATGACAAGAGGTCCCAACTAGTTGGGTTCAAATTTGTCTTTGCTTTCAAGGTTTGGCACGTTCTTTTAGTTCTCCTTTAGCACAAGTTCGCCAACTTGGAAGGTTCGCTTCCTGATCTTCTTGTTATAACTTTGCTTAAGCCAGTTCTGATACACCTGTAGATGGTTTAGGGCATCCATATGTTTTTCATCTAGTAACTCCAGCTCATTCAGTTGTGAGACCCTGTATTCTTTATCTGTGATAAAGTTTTGTAATGATATTCTCAGGGATGGGAGCTCGATCTCGATAGGTAAGATGGCTTATGATCCATAGACCAAGGAGAATGGGGTGGCACCTATTGGTGTGCAGATGCTAGTGCGATAGGCCCATAAGGTAGGATTTAGCTACAGATACCAATCATGACCAGCATCATTGATTGTCTTCTTAAGTATTTTCAAGATGGTTTTATTGGTGGCTTTTGCTTGGCCATTACCTTGGGGATAATACGGAGTGGAAAAGCGATGTTGGATATTGAATTTTTTGCATAAGTCATGAAAATCTTGGTTTTTGAAAGGTGTCCCATTATCTGAGATAATGGCTTGGGGGGACACTGTACCAACAAATGAAGTAGTTCAAGATGAATTTGGATATCTTCTTTCCCATTATGTACATCATGGGAATAGCTTCGACCCACTTTGTAAAGTACTTTATGGTGATGATGATGAATTTGTGGCCATTAGATGAGGTGGGTGTGATTTTCTGATGAGATCGAGCCCCCATTGTGAAAAGGGCCAAGGTGTAATAATACGGTGAAGCTCTTGAGCTAGAGCATGCATGAGGTTCCCATGTTGTTGACACTGTAAACATCTTATGATGAATTCATGTGTGTCATGTTCCATTATGGACCAGTAGTATCTAGTTCTTAGAACCTTCTTAGCCAAGGTCATACCACTCGAGTGTGATCCACAAATGCCATTGTGTACCTTAGTTAAAGCAGTCAAGGCTTCCTCAATGTTCAGGCAATGCAATAGGGTTCCTTCAATGCTCCTATGATAAAAGGTTTCTCTTAGGATGATAAAGCAGGTTGAATTTTTTACGAAGGCTCATTTAAGGTTTGGGGTTATATCAGTGGGCAAGACTTCTATTCTCAAGTAGGTGTAGATGTCATGGTACCAGGGATCACCGAGACCAATGATTTTGCACACGAATTCATACTCTGGTACCTCGAATGCTGGTATGAGAAGCTTCTCTACAAGGAACTCTTGTTTTGGAACATTAAAAATTCATACTCTGGTACCTCGAATGCTGGTATGAGAAGCTTCTCTACAAGGAACTCTTGTTTTGGATTTCCAAGAGTGATCCAATTGTGGCCATAGCATTTGTTGCTCTGTTGTTTGCTCTAGGTAGTTGTTCAAAGGTAACATCAATAAAGAATTCTTTGAGGCTCTCCACCAATTTCTTGTATGGATTTAGCTTGTCATCCTTTGTTTGGTACTCACCATTGACTTGGTTGATGATGAGCTGTGAATCTCCATAGAATTTGAGATCCATAACCTACCATTGTACCGCAATCCTTAAGCTTGTGACGAGAGCTTCATACTCTACTATATTGTTTGTGCATGGGAATGATAGCTTGTAAGATTTGGAAATACAGTCTCCTTGGGGAGTTATGAAGAAAATCCTTGCTCCTGACCCATGTTGCATGTAAGATCCATCAAAGTACATCTTCCAGTGGTCTGCAACACTTAGACTAAAAATTGATTCGTCAAGGAATTATGAAATTAGTGGGTTTTCTACGTATATAGGTTCCTCTGCCAGTTGATCTGCAATTACTTGTCCCTTGATGGCCTTGCACTCCACATATTCAATGTCGTGTTCTATCAATATCATGACCCATTTGGTTGTCTATCTTGTGAGAGTGGCCTTAGAAAGTAGGTATTTGAGAGGATGTATCTTCACAATTAGCTTGATTTGATGAGCGAGCATGTAGTGTCTGAATTTATGTGCTGCAAATATAATTGCTATGAAATATTTTTCTATTGGAGTGTAGTTGAGTTCATGCCCCACCTTAGTTCTATTGATATAGTATATTGCTCTCTCTCTTCCATTTTCATCATGTTGAGCTAATAGAGCACCGAGAGCTACCATGGTTGATGAAATGTATAGAATCAGTGGCTTTCCTAAGATTGATGACATTAAAACTGGTGGCGTGAGTAAGTATTCTTTGATTTTGTTAAATTCTTGGTCGCATTTTTCATCCCACATGAATGCTATCCCCTTGTGGAGTAGATAAGAATATGGAATTTTTTTATCAGCCAGTTGCGCGATGAACCTGTGGATGGACTAGAGCCTGCCTTGTAGACATCTCAACTATTTTAGTGTCCTGGGTGCTTCCATATCGAAGATAGATTTGAATTTAGCGGGGTCCACCTCTATTCCTCTCATTGACACTATATATCTCAGGAGCTTGCCTGATTGTACCCCAAAGACACACTTCTTTGGGTTGAGACAGACTTTATATTTTTTTGATTTATCAAAAATAGAGCTCAAGGCTGCTATGTGGTCCTGTCTTCTTCTGGATTTTTCCAATATGTCATCTACGTAGTCTTCCACTATCTTATGAATCATGTCATGAAATATCAATTTCATGGATCTTTGGTATGTTGCACCTACATTTTTTAACCCGAAAGGCATCATGTTCCAGCAGTAGGTCCCCCATGGACATGTGAACGTTGTCTTGTGTTGATCCTCCTTTGCTATCATGATTTGGTTGTATCTTGAGAAACCATCCATTAGTGATAGCATCTCATGTCCAAATGTCATATCCACTATCATGTCAGTGTTGGGTAGTGGAAATTCATCCTTAGGACATGCTTTATTGAAATCCCTGAAATCTGTGCAAATGCGGATGCCCCCATTTGGCTTTGAAATAGGTACAAGATTTGACACCCATTTTGGATAATCAGTCAGGAGTATGAATCCCGCGTCTAAGAGCTTCTATAGTTCCACTTTAACTAACAAGGCTATTTGGGGGTGCATCTTTCTCAGCTTTTGTCGTACTAGTTTTGCCCCTGAATACACAGCTAAATGATGAACCACCACCTCGGTATATTTATTTCCCTTGACCATGTGCAAGGTTTATCATTATAACTCGTGGATGGGTGGTTATCTTGATGTGCAGGAAATGTAGATGTGCCCCCTCGTGTAGTGAGGGCTCTTTCGATGTTGAGTGCCTTTGGGATCAATTGACCATATGTTGTGATGCATTACATTTTTAGATAGAATGCCAAGTTTTTGTCCAGATTGGCTATGATAGTGCAAACTTGTTGCTCCTCGGGCATGGTCCACTTGCTCCAGTTGGCCTTAGATCACCATCATTGCAAGAAGGAGGTGAATAGCTATCTTGTCCCCTATTTGAGTGCTAATAGTTCCTCCAGACTAACATTCGTACCCATGTTGAATGCATAGTTTTTGAGGAATGAGTCCATAATTTTCTGGAATGTTTTGATACCTGTGGGTAGATGAGAGAACCATTCCATGGCGGGACCAGTTAGACTCCAAGGGAATAGTCACATTAGATACGTGTCATCATATGCAACTTCCATGCAATGCACTTGAAACTCCCTCATGTAATTTTTAGGGTTTTCCATCCCATTATATTTGTCAAATTTTGGGATTTCAAATTCCTTCAAGAATGGTACCATTGTAAGACTCTTGTCAAAAGGATAGGGGCACAAATTGCCCTGTGTTCTAGCTATTTTTCCTGACTGAAGGTCCAACACTTGCTGCGAGAGCATTTTGATTTGTGTTGTTACATCGTTTTGCGGATTAGGAGGTGGGATAAATGTGTTTTGAGGTGTTTGTGATATTTGATTGATGGGTGGGGTATTGATGGGGGTTTGCTACAAGCTTTGTTGTGCCTTTAAGACCTGTTGATATGCCTATATTTTTACCAACAAAACTTATTGTTGGTCATGTTGCTTTTGTTCCAACAAAGCTTGTTGTTGGTCCTACTGTTGTTGTTCCCATAAAGCTTGTTGTTGGTCTAGCTATTGTTGCGCCAACAAAGCTTGTTGTTGGTCTAGTTGTTGTTGAGCCAAAAAAGCTTGTTGTTTAGCTTGTTGTTGTGCCTAAAAATCTTGCAGGACTTGTTGGTATGCCTATTGATGGATCGCTTGTAGTTGTGCGTGGTATTGTGCTTGCGCCTGTTAAGCCTAGTGTTGGGCTTGAGCTTGAGCCTGTGTTTGTTGGGTTTCTTGTGTCGCTTGCACCGCTTGTGCAGCTTGTTGGGCTTGACCAGCTTGTGTGGCTTGTTGGGCTTGACCGGCTTGTGTAGCTTGTTGGGCTTGACTGGCTTGTGCGGCTTGTGCGGCTTGTGTGGCTTGAGTGGCTTGTGCAGCTTGAGCAGCTTGTTGGGTGGTTAATTGTGCTTGCACTTGTTGAGCAGCCAGTTGTGTAACTTTTTGATTTTGTTGAAGTACCCTTTGATGGGTGGCTTTTTGAATTTCCTGAATCATGGTGATCAATGAGTTTGTCATGTTGACTTTTGGTGGAATCAGCGACGGATTGGGAACGGTGTTGACCATTGTGATGAGTGAAAGGGTCATGTTGACCATCGAGGTTTGAATTATGGATGGTGTGAGTGAGACACTTGGTCCTTGAGACACTTGAGGAATGGTGGATCTATTGAACGTTGTGGTTGCTTAAATGGTTGCCATCTATTGTTGTGATACTGATAAAAAAAAGAGGGGGTTTGATGTGATGCTTATATTGCTTTGGTTTGGTAGATTGGTGGTGGGTAGGGGGGAAAGGCCCAACCCAAAAGGTGATACGAAAGTCAGTGGTACTAGATGGAATGGTGGTGTGTTCCATTGGAAAATTGATGAGGAGGAAGGATCATTGACTCCCCCTATCCCGAATAACCCACCCTCTCCTTGTGAAATCATGGGGAGAGAAGTTTTCATATCAAGTGGATAGATTGGCATTGCATGAAATGAGGATGAGTCCACATGATTATGAAAAGTAAGCAAAACATACGAGTGTAATGGATTTACTAGGATGGAGTTATCTGGTGTGGTGTTTGTATTTATTTCTCTGCTGTTTACAAGGTGATGCTTTTGGATTTTGTGAAGCATGGCGCTTCCCTTGTTAACAACTGGTGGGGTTGAAGCGATTGATGATATGATTTGGGGAATATCATGAGTGATGTTTAGGAGTGATACTGGGGGTATGCTCACAAGAGGTCTTTCCATATTGGTACTCATGTCAAAGTCAGAAGGGAGTTTGGCCTCTTCTTTTGTTAACGCACGTATATATAGAGAGGGATTAAGTTTCAACATGGCATTGATGTTTCTATGATTCTCAGGATTCTGAACCATTTCAGCTATTTCCTCTTGCATCATTCCTAAGTCATTGTTGGTGATGTCCTCTACATGACCCTCCTCTTCTAGATTTTGTGATGGCAAAGAGGAGTTGTTTGGAGGATTGCTTGATCCTGCAGGGTTTATTTCGGGAACCATTTGACTTAGGTCACTTGAAGCTGATGTTTCCTTGGTGATCTCCATTTTTTTCTTGTGTTGTGATCTTGTTTGCACCATAAAATAAAGATCATTTGATCTTAATCCTAGGCACAAAAAAGAGAAGAACTAGGAGAGGTTAAGGATCAAAAGTGATGATGGGGATGAGATAAATGGAAGATGGATGATGCGGATGAATGAAACTCTTAAAGAACCTTGGGGGAGATGCTAAACTTTTAGGGATTGAATTGATTTTATTTTGATTGAGGATAGTTTGACTAAGTGTGTTAAGACAAACAAGATGATAATGGACTTGTAAACCCTAGGAAGTTGTGTTATCCTAGAGAAAACTCGTACAAGAAGATGATTTGACTAAGTGTGTTAAGCCAAATAAAGTGATTTTGAACTCGTAAACCTTAGGAAGTTGTGTTATCCTAGAGGTAAATTTGCTCAAAAGGATTGATAATTTGACTAAGTGTATTAAGTCAAACAAGCTGATGTTGATTTTTCCTATAAGTTTAGCATGAATGATGTTTTCAAATTTTTCAAGATTTTGTTGGTGAGATGATATTTGATTTTGATGGTCTAGAGATGGGTGAGAGTGATGATTTTGATCCTAGACTTGACCTAGACAAGACTCTTTCTTACAAGACCTCAGTATTGAAGAACATGCCATACTTCCTATGTGAGAAAAGCAAACTTTTGAAAAAGATTAAGATTTTGTTGATAATAAAACTCATACAAGTTGGGATTGTTTCTTGAATCTTTCTTGTAGAAGTTGTAAACCAATCTTTCTATGACTTTGAGAAGCCTTTCAAGACACTCCACACGAGCTTTTGGGCTAATATTTTTGAACCTTGGTTTTTGGATTTTGATTTTGCGGGAAATCATTTGAGAGAACACATGCGTGAGGTCCAATTGTCTTTATCTTTGCTTAATGAGTTCTTTTTACCAAAAACAATTTCTTGATTATTATTTCAAACTAAATGTCTATGCCTTAATTCCTTTTCATTCCACAAGGTCCATTATGTGATAATCAAGGTTTCAAGAGCATAGTTTCCTAGGTTGACTTTAGTATGAGCAAATTATGACATAAATCCAAATGTTTAGAAACCTCTAAGGATAGATTTCCTAGGGAAAGCAACAACACTTGGATTTGGCCAAAGGTATTTTCCCCTCTAAAGGGTTTGAAATTTTGAGGATTTATTGAATGTTTGTTTTCAATTGTTTTGAAACCCAAACAAAGTGTTTTTATCCCAATCACATGCACAATCCTAGGCTGAAAAGATAATATTTTTTCAGATTCCCACTTGGATAAATCCAGTTGTGCATATTTAGTGTGGATGACTAGATGCTTGACCACATTGGCTACCCTCCATGGCACACACTTCTCAGGTCAACCAAGCATCAGTACCCATGAATCTCCCATGGCATACTTTTCATCTCTAAAATAGAACCGCATGTATACGTGGGGCAGCTTCAAAGGACATGACCTTTTGCACCAACAAATAGAAAAGGAATTTTGGCTTCTAAACAAAAATTTTTAGTAAGGGCATCCAATTTAGGGGGTGCAATGATAAACTCCTTGTGATAGATCTCCCAACCCTTAGAACAAGGGCTTTACACATCACACAAATACTGGGGGAGAGTTATCATGCACTACTTCCCATTGTCCATGGCTTTCACCGTGAACACAAATTTATATAGCAGTTTGGAAGAGCTTGGCTTTAGCCTATTACCGCTTGAGTCATTCCCTTGGGGTGAGTACTTTTTCCCACCAAGGCAGGCCCTCTAAAGTATATAAAAGCGAGTGAAAATATCTGTAGTTCGATCAATCTTTGTTGAGAAACAAAGAGAGAACACACACCATATGTTCCACTCACACTCGCAAGATTGATTCAATTTTAAAACCCAATTTGAAATGTGAGGGCAATATTTTATGCAACTTAATGTCACCAAAAATACTTTTGATTCTCAAGATCATCGTGAGGTGCAAGAGAAGTGCATATGCCTTTTTAAATGAAATTAATTTGCAAAAAATATTACAAGACACAAAAGCACATATTCATTTTAAATCCCTCAAAACAATAATGAATTCTTTTTAAGCACCAAAGGAAGTGTGAGATTTTCCTTGTTCAATTGTTAATCTTTAAACCAAATTTGAATCTAATAGCATTCATGTGTACATTAATCAAAATGTGCTCACTCCTCCTCCAATCACATCTTGACAAGTGGCACAATGCCATTGGTCCATCTTTAATCCCACATTCATCCTATTTCACATTCCTCCATCCTTATCTCCTATAAATAGAGAGCTTCTCTATTTATTTTAGGTTCCACAATATCATCCACAATCCATACAAGCTTACTATAGTTAATTTCATTTGCAGCTTCATCCATTTTCATCATAGTTTCATAGCTTTATCAAGGTTTTTCCAAATTTGCATCAAGGAATCAAGAATCAACATCCAAGATCATCAAATCACACTAAGGAGTTGGGAAAGGGCCATTTTCTACACACAAATGGCACCAATTCCCCCATGGGATTGAAATTTTGCTCATTATAATAGGATTCAATTGCTTTCATCTGTGTTGTTCTTCATTTCTTTTCCTATTTTGTTGTTTCAATCTAATTTCATAGGGAGTGTTGCTTCTATCTTGCATCTTGATCTAATATTGTGTTTGTTCTTCATGTTTGTGTAGGTATAGAAACACCATTCATAATAAGCATGTACAAATATTTCAATTTGTGTGCCCATTTTCCCTTTTCTCTCTCACAACACTAATTCATATGAAGGAGGTACGTCTCAACATCATCCAGGCCATAATAATTGTTACTCGTTTCTCCGAGCAAGTATAAGATCTTTGGAACCAATATCTATCGGATAACTAAGAAGGGGGGTGAATCAGTTATTATAAAATAATTTTCTTGACTTTAATTAATCTGGAGTAAACTTAAATCAATCAGATAATGATCTAAAAGATGTGAAAGCACATAACAACACCATGCACAATAAACACTATAATTTACGTGGAAATCCAAGAAGGGAAAAACCACGAAGAATGCTAATTCTCAATTATAAAACACTGGTTAAGGTGACACCAATTAAGGTGATTTTTACAAAGGCCCACTGTCAGATTGCTCACTATAGGTAAGGTTCACTATCGGTGGGCTCACTTCCTGACTATTGTAGCCAAAGATAAAAAGGCTCACTGCTAAAAGAGAAAGGTTCACTGCCAATAGAAACAACTCATTGCTGGAAGAATGATGAAAGGAAATCCATCACTGAAATAACTGTCACCAATAGTCACACTAGAAGAAATTGTTTGTTGTCTCTGGTATAATTTTGCATACTTCACAATATTAGGATTTTTATATTTGAATTCACCACACTTGCTTTCATCGAATAGAATCAACTTTTACTTATACCAATACATGGCTTCATAACCTCCTAAGTCGGCCAAACACAATTTGAATTAGGTCACCACAAAATATTCTAGCAGTGGAAAGGAATGAAATGTGGACCACACAAAACCTCCTCACTCAAATCAACACACTACATATTAACCATGATATCTAAAACCAAAGAATAGAATGTACATAATACAATGAAAACAATGTTCTAGGGCACATTAACCAATTTCCAGATTGGTCCAGACTCATAAGAGTGTATCTCATTATTTTCAAAATGAATAAGACCAGGACAAGCATGACCAAAGATAGATCATCATAGCACAACATCCAAATCACACCAATCCAAATCACCAAAGCATCAAAGTTGAACCCTAATCTATCAACCAAGATATGTTGACATCAATGACAACCATTAATGACAACAATCAACATCACATTCCAACAATATCATCATTGTAGAATACATTTTGGAGCATCACAATGATTGTCACATGGATGTATTACTCTCATTTCAGCATTAGAGTAGTAGTAGCTTTTATTTTGGCATCACATTGATGAGATACTATTTTTAGTGTGTAAGTAGCATGTTTGTAAATAACTTATTGTGGTATATAGAATAAGTCGTAGAAGATGTGCCAACTCTTGTAGAATGTATTTTGAATTTTCATAGTGTGAACCCCAATCCTACACTTACACAAACATGGCAAACAAGCACATTATTAGATTGAAATGCAAGTTAAAACAAGTATTTCCCATGAAATTAGATTGAAACATTAACATAAGAAGAAAATGAAGAACAATACAAATGAAAGTAAATGAATCTTATTTTAATGAACAAACTATCAATCCCATGGGGGAATTGGTGCCAATTATGTATAGAAATTGGATATTTCCCAACTCCTTTGTAAGCTTTGATGATTTGATCCATTGATGGTGAAAAACAATGATGAGCTCCTTGAGAAAACCTACAATAACTTAGCTATGGTGATGGAAAATGCTCAAGAAATGTATCAAATAGCTATAATGTGAAGATAATAACTTTGCATTCAAATTGTGGATGAAGAATGAGAGGAGGAGCCTCTCATTTATAGATTTCAAATTGGAAGAATGAGCAAGATTTGAGCAATGTGAGATCATTCAACATCCAATGGCCAAGTGCCATTTGTCAAGATGTGAATGGATGAAGGTTGTGCATATTTTGATCAAAGTGTCAATAAATGTTATTAGGTGGAATTTGAAATTAGTGAAATGACTTGTTGGAGAGGGAAGAAAATGGAGTTATGGCCACTTGGCTCAAGACAAAAGGAGTTGTAAGATGAAATAAATTCCTTGTTGGAAGGACTAAGTCCACTTGGATTTGAATTCAAATTTGAGGGAATATTCTCTTTTTAGGCCATGTTGAAAGAAAATAGAGATTTAATAAATGAATTAAATCTATTTTCATGTGCAAGTGGTAAAATCTAGAGGATGGGACATGATTTAGGATTAAATTAATCATAGGTTAATTAATGTAATGAGGAATTAGGAGATGTGATAATTTAGACTTAAATTTATGCATTGATTTAAATCAAATTAAGATGAAGGGTTTAATTAAATAAATATTTTGATTTATTTAACCAAATGGGGTAATGTTAGATTAAATCAAATAAGGTTTAATTTATTTAATTTAATAAGAGGACTTTAGAGTTTTAATTTAAGTAAAATAAATTATTTAAATGAACTGAAATATAGGGTTAATTAAATTAAATTGATTAATTCAATCAACGGAAGAGAAAGACCTAATTAAATAAATAATGATTTATTTAATTAAGAGATGAAAAGTGATGATAAGCTGAGAGTATGATTTAGGATGAAACAATGTTAGTAATCAAGATCAAGTGTGTCAGTCAATTTTCCATGTCTACACATAGGCATGTAAGTCATGATTGCAATAGATTACCAAACAAATTGTCATACGCATGTAAGTCATGGTTGCAACAGATTACCAAACTGATCTTCATCCGATAGTCACACATTGTTGGGCATCTGTAGGTATGGTCATAAGCCTCAGAATTTCTCCCATGATGTAAGAGAATTTTCCCATTTTTTGTAAGATGAGAAGGTAGTTGGAGGTAATAACATTATTTAAAAACTGCTGACTTGATGGGTGTGTTTTAGCATCTGTATCAACTTTGTTGAAGGAAATTTGGTAAATGCACATCTGCATTTGTTGATATAAAGTTTTAAAAATTCTAAAATGTGGATAGATATGTAATTTATTACATGCATATATTGAATTTGTTGTCAATGCAAAGTATGTGTGATAAGACCCAAGATGTATATAGTCCATAGACAAGTTGTAAGTTCTTCCTTTCACTTAATCATCTATGTTGTATCACTTATTGTGATCGAGGATATCAGTATGGGTCAAATACGCTTCATCCATGAAGAATCAAAGCATATTCATGCCACTAATACTCAATCTTAAACAAGATCATTCAAATGAAGGTTAAACTAAACATTTATTGAAACAAAGCATTAAAATATCTATTTTAATCCATCTGAAATTTATCCCATTTTGGAATTGGTGTCGTGTTGATGTGGAACAATGACCCTTTCCCAATCCCATGATTAGTGAGTCTGTTTCAATCCATTCTATGGAAGAGAATTGATGAAACCCTTGTGATAAAAGAATGAAAACTTGATTCATGCTAAAATGAGTATGATGCAAGCTAAATTAACATGGTTTTATGCTAAAATTAATCTAAATATGCAATTGCTAAGCTAATCTAAGCTAATTCTAAGCTAAAATATGGAAACCCTAATTTATAAACTGTTTCACAAAAAACCACCAACCTTCGCGGTTTTTACTTGTATCTTCGCAGTTGTGCCTTACCGTTAAATCGCTCACTTCGCTCGGCGTGATCCACGTGGCTACCTCTCGAGGCTTTTTTCTTTTTCATATCGCTTCGCTCTTTCCAATCTCCGTCTGCACGACACGTGGCCTTCTCTAGCTGCTTACCGAATTGGGCCCACCTTGCACTTTCTTTCACTCAGCATGCTCAACGTGGCTCCCTCTCAAAGTTTTTCATTGGGTGTCCCTTCATCTTTTTGTCGGGCCTCATCTATATGACACATGGTAGTTCTTTATGTGTCGATTACCTTGGAATTGTCGTTGTGCCTTTTGTACTCGTCTGTTGCCACATTTTCTTTTGTGGCATCATGTGTTCATTTCTATTGTTGCGTGGTTTTTCATTCCCTGTAATGGATTTGCTGGCATGCTCTTGGGCGATCAATGTTTTTTGTGGCGGCTCGAGGTGATCTGGGGCGTAGATCCTTGCTCACATTTTTTTTTCTCTGTGGTGTTTTAGGCGGTGGACTGGCCTATAAATGCGGCCATGTTTCTCTTTTATTAGGTTGTTCTTAAGTTGCAAAAAACTCTTGAGCACTGGGAAGAAGCCTTTGTAATAATTTTATTAAATTTGAAGACTCCAAACTGTGCCAAATCAATTTGGCCTTTCTGTTTTTCATGCATTTAGTAAGACTGTTAGTCTATGTTGTTATCTTCTTATATTGTATGAATGTTTGTTCTTTAGCTTTTGTGATCTTTCATAGCTCAATAAATATAGATCATGTTTTCTCGACTCCTCTATGTTGGCTAAGGTTATGCTAGATTATGCTATGCAAATTAGAGGGTATTTGTTACATTTAAAGTTCTTTTGAGAAATTTTATTTGATAAACAACATTTTGGTGGTTCGGGCCTTTGCATCCTGCACTGTGCTTTGGTAATTTTGTCTATGATTTTGGCGCATCGCCTGTAGTGTAGATTTTATATTTCGCTATCTTTCTAACCTTTTACCTTCCCCATTAAACGAAGAGTCAGCTTCGATAAAACTCCCAAAGGTCACTTAGCTAGCGCACTATGTCCCACAATAGCTAAGTTTCCCATAAGACTGTTGCTACCTGCAAAATCTTGCATCAATGTAAACAAGCTAAGATGGATGCATGGAAGCCATTAATAGAAGCTTAAAGCTAATATGCAACTAAAAGTGAACTAAAATAATGCTAAAAGTGAGTAAAGTGAGATTTTGGATGCAAATTAATTCAACAGCATAAGTTTTCAATTGAAAGATGGATCCATTTGTCTCCAAATAGGGTTCTATTTATAGGAAAGCAAATGAGAAATGGAGGGTTGAGATCGAAAATGTTAGAGTAAAGGTCTTAACTTAATTATGTTGATTAAGTTACCTTTATTCCCTTCTTAAGATTTCACGTTAGTTTGCATAAAGTGACATTTAATAATTATATTAAATATTAAATGTTTTCCTTTTAGGGCTTCTATTAGGGTTTTTCCTATTAGGGTTCCTTTAGGGTTTGCATGATCTCCTTTTTATAAGGATTGATCCCATTGTATTTCATATCAATTCATTCTCTCATTCTCTCTAATATATACATTTTCAGTTTTCAGAGAACCCTTGTTTGTTTGTCTCCATCTCTTCTTTTATGACAGGTTATTTGCATACAGGTGATCTTCGGGGTTTATGGTGTTGTATTTTCTCAACTCCTACATGGTATCAGAGCTCCACACCTGCTACTTCCTGTTCTTGGTTTGAAGATTTTTGGAGCTTCAAGGGTTTGGGGTTTATTTTTTTGATCCAGGGCATACCTACAATTTTGAATCATTTTCAGCTCAAACGGACATTGCCATTGCATCCGCAGCGGTCCAAAACCCCTAAATCGACTATCCATTCGTCCATTTTGGACAAAGTCGAAATTTGAGGCAAAAAAATTTGGCAACACGACCGTACGGCCATCGCCTGCCTGGTAAAAAAAAATTCGGAAATTTCTTCTTTTTCATCAAAAAAATATATATTTTCTACGAATTTTTTTTATTGTAAAATTTTTGGTTTTTATTAAAAAAATAATATTTTTTTATTCGCAGTTTTAGGGCTTGCCGACCCGATACAAGGGTACCTGCAAGTCCCTGCATCCGCAGGCCTGCGGGCCCTGCCGTATGCTGGTCAACGTACTGACGACCGTTGGTGGCTTTTGCCAATAGGCGGTTGGCAGTACTGCCGACCGACGGTTGGCAGTACCGCTAACCAGCGGTACTCTGCAGCCGCAGGCGGTGGCCCCCGCCTACCAAATTTTAATTTTTTTTTAATTTTTTTTGTAAGTTTTTTTTCTTGTTTTTTATTTTTTTTAAAAACAATTTTTTCAAAAATAAGTCCAGTTATGCATTTACGGTGATGGTCATTTGGCCATCAAATTTAATCCAGTCATTTTGATGCGACGACCGTATGACCATCAAATTTAACCCAGCACTAGTTTTTTCCCTCTTTGGAACTGATTTATTCCGGAGGCTGTAACTTGGGCATACGATATTGTTTTTTGGCAAACGAGATATCGTCAGAAAGCTGGTTTTCTCATCTTTCTAGTGGTGTGGGTCTCATCACTTCTTTTTTCTGTTGGTGCATTATACAACTAGTTGAAGAAAAAGGGGCTATTTTCAATACCAAGCTCATAACTTTTGATTAGTTTCTCCGTTTTTCACCATCTCAGCGGCATTGGAACCGTATTTCAGAGCTCTTCAGATTCATCCATACCATTTTTCTAGATTTCACTCCAAGTATATTTTATTCAGTTATTTGTGTTTTTCACACTCTGGTGGATTACCTAGACATATTTGCTCTTGGAAACTTTTTGTTTGCATGGGATGCTTTGTTTTTGGCTGTTCTTCATGTATTTCCAGCATTTTGTCCTTTGAAGACATTTTGAGCATCATTTGTAAGCTATCTTTCATGTAAACGCACTGAGATAAAGTGCCACACTATTGTACATGTATTTTTGAGGATTTTGCACTTAAGGTTGTGCCATATTTTGTACTCGCACTGTTATTATAAAGTGCCATGAGGGGTTGTGTAGTTTTCCTTTGTTTTGCCATCACATCTTTGTCCGGTGAGTGTCCCTCCACGATGATAGTGAATCCATATTATTCCAGCCTCATGCATGTGTGTTTTGTTTTGCACACCACTTTTTCAGTTGCAGGTGCTTTCTTGTGCACTTTCAGATGGTGTATCTTCTTCATGCACTACAGGGTGTTGCACACCATTTCAGTTGATCTATCAGGCTCCCAGTTCAGCATTATGGGGGGGTATTATACTATTCGTGTTAATGCTTCCTTTGTTTCGCCTTGGAAGGAATCTTCCATTCTTAGTTGATCAGTGTTTCAGACTATTGGTTCTTGTACCATTTGTATCTTCGTTCCAGGTGTTTTCCTTTGTTTGCCATCTGATTCGAGTAGTGTCATTTGGGGCACTCATGCAGATTTTATATCTTCATTCCAGGTGTTTGCCTTTGTTTGCCATCTAATTCGAGTAGTGTCATATGGGGCACTCATACAGATTATTGTCTTTTTGATCCTGATCATCCTATCTTCAGCGGAGGTTCTTCAGCACCATAGCAGTCATCTTTCGATAGTTGTTTATAGCTTCTTCTACTTCAGTGATGTTCTTCTTGGCTTTCTACATCTCTTTTTGGAGTAGAGCTTTTTCCCATGAGGTTTTCTCTATTTCTCCATTTTACAGAGATTTGGTTGTATTTGGGTACCTGATCTGGCCTAGTTGTCGGGACCCATGTTTGCCTTCTTGCATTGTAGTTACCTTTATTTTTCTTCATTTGTTTGTAGCTGCATTGTTGCTCATCTTAAAGGGGGGTGTTAGAGTAAAGGTCTTAACTTAATTATGTTGATTAAGTTACCTTTATTCCCTTCTTAAGATTTCACATTAGTTTGCATAAAGTGACATTTAATTATTATATTAATTATTAAATGTTTTCCTTTTAGGGCTTCTATTATGGTTTCTTTAGGGTTTGCATGATCTCCTTTTTATAAGGATTGATCCCATTGTATTTTATATCAATTTATTCTCTCATTCTCTCTGATATATACATTTTCAGTTTTCAGAGAACCCTTGCTTGTTTGTCTCCATCTCTTCTTTTGTGACAGGTTATTTGCATGCAGGTGATCTTTGGGGTTTGTGGTGTTGTATTTTTTCAACTCCTACAGAAAATATTAATCAACGGTCAAAGATGGAAGGAAGAAGAGGCATGGATCATGGATTCTCATCAACAGATGAGAATGCAAGATTATAATTAATCAAGGTCTCGCATTTGTTTCAAACAAAGATACTTTTGAACTACACATAGGTCACAAGGTGACTTGCTCAAGAGGTTACAAGATAACTTGCATTTGAAACCAAGTGAGATGATTGGAGGAGATATAATATTCTTTGGAATATTTTGATGGGTGAGGATTAAGATATTTTGCAAATTAAAAGAAGATTTAATTGTGAAAAAAAGGAAATAAGGAATAGTCCATGGGAATATTCCCCTTTTGGAGGAAAATTAGATTAATTGTTAATTAAACAAGGTTTAATCACGCAATTAGGGGTTTCTAGAGGAATAAAGTGATTTTCATTAAATTAAATGATTTAATGAAAGGGGGGAAGGTGAAAAGAAATTTAATTAAATAAGATGACTTAGGGAATTAAATTAAATATTTTGATTTATTTAATTTAATCAGATGAAATGTTAGCATGAAAGGGGGTGAATTAACCCAATTTGATGAATTAGGTTAATAGATGCAAATGATGTAATTAATTAAATAGTTAGGTTAATTCAATTAATTTAGTGAAAAGAGGATGGGTTTGAGGATGAAATTATGTTAGTTATCCAATGTGATCCATCAAGACATTTTTAAGTGTCTACATTTTGCCCCTCTTTGAAGCAATGTACTCATTGCATTGGTTCAAAGATTGATGTTGATTTTGATGTTGATTTCGTAGAAATAGATATTGATGATCTCTTTGAGATGTTGATAGCCAAACTAAAAGTTGATTGATCTAAATGATTGACTGATAACATTGTTGAGGATTGACAACAATGCAAGGATTGTGTTGAATAACACGAGGATTGATAGGGAACGATATATCCCAATGATGGTTGATTTGATAGATTGATCAAGATTTGCTAGCAAGGCTAGGAACAAAATTCGTTAGATGATTTGATATTGATATGATCAAAAGGTGGTTGGTTGCCCTCTCGAGAGATCGATCGAAGAATAAAGTGTTTTGATCAAGCTCACGATAGGTGAAAATCAAACTTATGCTTGAAATGCTTGAGATTTCAGGTTGCTTTTGAATCAAAGAGCTACAAATTTTCAGATTGTTGAGTTGAAGATGATATAGATGCCCCATTGTGCCCCAATGGAAGAGGGATTGCTAGTGTGCTAGCTTAGATATTAATGTAGACATATTTCATGATATATAGACAATTATCGACCATGGGTAGCCTCATATATGTGTCGATGTAGATCACATAGATTTGATGCTTAAAATAAAAATGTTAGTAAAGATAGAAGAATAAGAAGAATAAGATGGATGAGTTGACCATTGATTTTAAGGATTGCTTCAAAATATCCAACAAGTCTATGATCCATCGAGACTTTATTAGAAATGTTGATGAGAAATGCATGATGATGAGTTGCTCACATATCGAGATTGGGATTTTTTCGTCGTTCCTTATTGTTTGATATAACACATAGACACGATGCATCAAGGTATTAATAACTAGGACGACATTGTGTCTAGTGTAATGAACTTTGACTCTACAAACAGACAGGATAGTTCTTGTTCACATCTTGACATACATAAACCTTGTTGGAATGCAAGTCAAGAGTTTAGGATATATTGGACCAAAGCATACACAATAGTCAACAACATACCCCAAACAACTTCCCTATACACAACTAAGCAAGTATGCACCAAAATTATTTTAGAAGAATATCCACAAGCACAGCAAACAAAAGATCATGATTGATGCCCCATTCCTTTCTCTCTAGATCATTTTGATAGACATCATCGAGAGGTCCTCAGAATGGGTTGTTAAGATAAATCATAAGAAAATATCAAAGACAAACAATCGGTGCTATCTATATCTCTTTCTTGATTAAATATAGATAAGTTGATTTCTAATACTAATGCCCATTGTAGGAAGGATACATCCTAGAACATGTAGATTAGATGGTTGTTTGATGTTAGGATGATGATGAGCTTTATGATAAGCTGTTGATACAAACTTCACTGACATATTTACCTATGATTTAGACTTTAGATTTTGACACTTAAGTTCTCACTTCATGACTTCCTACACTTGCTTTCTATTTTTTTTTCCAAAGGTTGAAGGGGATGATCGATTTATTATGGATGAAGGTTTATTACGAGTGAAAGCGAGATGAGATAGGTGGTTTTTGGATTCTTTGGAATATTTCAATGTTTTTGGTATTTTGAAGATGTTTTGAGGTTATTTTTGGTTATTTTTGAAAGTTTATGAATGTTTTGGGCCTTTTGATTATTTGAGGCTTTTTAGGTCTTTTGAATGTTTTCCAATTTTTTTCGTATTTTAAATTTTCAAATGTTTTGGGGTTTTTCGAGAGTTTCGACCAAGAACCTAACCTAAAATACCTATCCTAGGGGTCTCGGCGGATGATCAAAGATAAGCCTTGCCTACATTATATTCGCAGAGACCACATAGTTCGACAAACCCGACTTATTAACAAGGAGAAATGCACAGGTGATGGAAAGTCAATTTATTATGACAAACTCCTAAAGGACTGACCTAGGGTGTCTCGGGGGCACATCAATGATGGCCTTGACTATGTTCAAGCTCAGAGACAAAGTAGTTCGACAAAGGTACCACATTTGGATTTTGGATTTTTGACCTTTTTAGGGATTTTGATTTTTTCTGGATGTTTTGGATTTTGACTTTACAATTTTCCAAATATTTTTGGATTTTAGCTATATAGGTTTTTGAATGTTTTTGGATTTTCTGATGAACATTTTATGAATGTTTTTAATTTTTTTGATGAGATTTTGAGGTAAACGATACCTAGATCACAATTTCGATGTCACGTTGTGAGATAAAAGACATGGATCAAGAGCTATTTAAAAATGAGAGTGCAAGAACTTGCCCCCAGTGTCTAGCAATTCTTCATAATGCAATGGATAACCAAGATAGGTAATGTATATGTGAAAATCTTGACAAAGTTTTAGCATGTTGGATATAGGTTATGGGACTTCACAAGATAAAATGATAAAGATCCTATTAAGAGTTTTCCATGAGGAGAGTGGAAGTATATGCTAAATCTTTGTCAAGATCAAGATAAAGTGGAATATCTGGATAAATCTGGATTGGATGGATGGAGGGAACATTAGATTTATCATGACAAGGATGAGATGCTTCTATCTAAGAAGGATCGTATAGATGTTTGATTTTACTCATAACGCATGTTTGCCAGGTTTTCATCACGATGCTTTCCCAAAGTGCCACAGTAGTGGTTTTTATTGGAGGACGATTTTTATTTTTACTATTTTCTTGATTTTTTTTTTTCTTTTGAAGATTTTACCCTCATGTTGAACCACCTGGTGGAACTGATGTAGAGGCCACTGTCATAACATGCCACTGATATCCTACTTGAAGAAGTTGCGTTGCTAAGATAGCACTTGGATGCAATTTTGAAGAACTCTAATTTGCCTTGTTGGTATTAGAATTAACCTTGTCTATGTGCACACATTGCGATAAAGTGCCTTTAGGATCCTTATGATGAAGGGTAGCTGGCAACACATGGTCAATGCGAGAATTGGATATTATGAATAAAGTGTATGGTGACATGTATGAAGGAATATGAGATGTATTGGTTGATAGTTTGGAACCTTTGACTCTCCAATCTTGGGAAGATGAGCAATGATGGGTGGGAATGGAGGTTTTCATGGAATTAGGACCAACCACTGGATATACTTTGTTCCTTGCTTGCGAAGCTTGCTTTTGTATTTGAGGACTCTTTTGATGCATACATTTCCCTTTTTTATTTTTCCCCATAGTTTCTTTGACTAGTAGATTTTTATAGGGATGATTTTCTTTATTTTTATTTGGTATCCATTTTTACTTGACATGTCCTTTTTGCTTTACTGCTTCTTCTTTTTTGATGATCTTTACCTTTCTTTGATAGGAATTATTCTTTTTACATCTGTCCCAATTTGTGTATGAGATGATGGGTGAATACGAACTCATGATACGACTAGTTGTAGCATTGACAGTGTTTTCATCATAAGGATCCTTCATGCCCCATATGTTGATGTTTGTTGTAGACAAGATTTTCCCCAATGTTTTGAATGTATTATCAATACCTAATCCTTTTCCCTAATAATGTATCCTTTGATCCATAGCCATTGAATATGACTTGTCATGAACACATGATATTGTTATGGGTTCCTATTGTTCAAGAATATGAATTGTTTTCTCTAGTTCCATGACATCATTATTTGTTGATGTTGCTTCAAAAGATGTTGATGCTAACTCAAAAGATGTCGATGATGCACAATCCTGTTTAGGAATATGAACTGTTTGCTTTGATTCCATGACATTGTTATCTATTGATACTACTTCAAAATATGTTGGTGTTGACTCAAAATATGTTGATGATGCACAATCCTATTTAGGAATATGAATTATTTGCTCTAATTCGATGACATCGTTATTTGTTGATACTGCTTCAAAAGATGTTGGTATTGATTCAAAAGATGTCGATGATGCACAATCTTGTTTAGGAATATGGATTATTTGCTCTGATTCAATGACATCGTTATTTGTTGATACTACTTCAAAAGATATTGGTGTTGATTCAAAAGATGTCAATGATGCGCAATCACTGTAAGAATCAAGAATCCTGACCATTGTTTACTCTTGTGTAGGAATATCAAGAGTGGGAGACTCTTGTTTTGGATGAAGAACGCCTATATTTATGTCAGAAAGAAACATCTTACGGTTGATATTGGGGAAATCTTTCAAGTTTAAAGTGGTTTGGAATATTTCCCTTAGTTCTTTGTGAAACTCTAGGGATATAGGTTCTTGATCTTGACTCGATTCAGAGTAACTTTCGTTATCCTCAAGAGCCTCCTCTTGACATGATCCTTGGGTAGATGATATATCATTGGTAAAAGACTCTTCGCAAGATTTTGTGGGTATGGGTACAATAAGGGATATTTTTGGCTTGTTTGGAACTTCTTCAGCATGCCTAATCATTGAGTCATATGTGGGAGAGATATCACAATCCGATATCCACTTGATGTCATTACGGTATAAAATAGTGCTAAACACCGTTGATGGGTCTGGACTTTGTTTTAAAATAGTATCTTGATATGTGTCTGATTCCTCATGTTGTGATGGATAAATATGTCCCACCGTGGTATCACGAGTATTGTTTACATTTTTTATGGTTGATGTCTTTCCTGAATCTTTTGCTTTTGTATGATCAGGCATAGGGTTTGTGTAAATTTTTAGATTTTCATTCCCAAATTTTTGATTGACATGAATGTCTCCTTTTTTGATAAGATCTTTTATTAGATGTTTTAGTCTAACACAATTTTTTGTGTTATGACCTTTGTATCGGTGAAATTCACAAAAATGATCTTCTCTATAGCTGCGAGGTTTGACCTGTGGATCTTGATAGTTTGAGAAATCTTGGAGTGAGATAATATTAGACTGTATCAACCTCTTCAACACATCCTCCATAGGTTCCCCTAAGGAAGTGAATTATCGTTTAGGAGCACTATTTGTTCTTTGTTGTCCATGTTGAGTGTTTGCAACATTGATCATTGCTTGATTGTTTTATGGCGACATGTATGGTTGTTGTGTGTTCATGGGTTGGGTGTTTTCTTGTCTAGGAGCAATTAAGACCACCTTTGCATCAACAATACCATCACTAGTAATTATTGATGGTGTTTTTATGCACTTCACAACACAGGTAATACGTAGGTGCATTACCTCTTTTGAAAGACAATCTTCCACAATCAAATTGTAGAACACTATCCCAAGGTCTCTCGAGTGTCAGGTCATGATGAGGCTTGGAATAAATTAGTTGTTTGATGTGATTTTACTGGAGTCACAAGGCGGTCTTAAGTAGTCAAAGTTGTAGGAGAATTGGTTCAATGAATGGAGTTTTATGGATTTGGAATTACTATGCCTTGCTGCAGGTTCAGGCAAGAGTCTTAGACTCCATTGTTTCATCAGATTTGGCTTTACAATGTGCAACGAACCTTAGCATAAGTTATTTCTAAAAAAAAGGAAAAAGGGGCGAGGAGGAGGGATGTTTCCTGGACCTACAACTACTGATGAACAGTGATCATGGAGGTTCCTGCTGTGGACAGTTTCCTTAAACAGAAATTCACTTAATCTGAATTGTCACAATATCATGAAATCTATGCTATATAATGGAAACGTGAATAAAGATAAAGTTTAATGAGCAACAATGGGATTAAAGTCTAGACTAACTTTACACAGTCATATACTAGCAGCAAATGACCAAAAGTATGGATGAGGAAAGCATACACACAGCAGTAATCTTCAAAACCAGAGACACCATACTAATTCTACCAAAGTCAATCTAAGGATACTAAAATAGCAAAGTAACTTGAAGCAAAGTTCTAACTAAATGTAGAAGAATCATGAAACATGTGGGAAAACCCATAAATACACCAGAAAATGACTATATTTTCTATTATATTTTCAACAGCATGTCTTTACAACAACTCAACTCCCTAAAATGAGAGGAGGAGAGCCCTATTTATAGTTTCCAAAAAACAAAATAAGTGGCCAAGATTTGATTTTATTGTGTGGTCACGATTCACTTTACATTAGGGCTTCACCTACCCCCAAATATATTACATTTATAAGACCCATTTTGTCTTTTCCCTATTTCCTCATCCAGTGATAGCACTGTAGCAATTTTGTCTTTTAGCCATTTGCCCTTTATTGTAGCTATTCTTTAAGGAATTCTTCGTTGATGACTGGGTTGCCTTCACGCTTCTTTGACACTACATACTCTATAAAGCTCAAAATCAAGGGTTCAAATTTGTCTAACTCCATGATGTCGGACCGCAACATTTGAAAGCTTCATTCTTGGGAGTTGTTGACAAGTTTCTTCCAGTCGTCTTCACACTTAGCTGCATTATCTTTGAGAATCTCTGACTGTGCGAAGGCTCGGGCGGCGAAGCTCATAAAGTCGGTGGTGACTTCAGTTGACATCCCATCTTCCATGATCTTTAGGAAGTGGGGCTTTATATTCTCGAGATTGATCATGGCCACCAACATCTCGTACCTAGTCATTAACTCAAGGTACTGAGCACATTCCTCTCTTGTCTCCCTGGCCCACTCAATGTCTGGAACTATGCACTCCAGAATCTACTCTAGCTTCCTCTTCCTGTGATCAAAGTCACGCCTCCATGTATCCACCAGCCAGTGATCCTCATCCTTGAAAGCTAGGTCCTTTTCCCAGACCTCACTCGGCAACGCAAGTATGGACTCAATCTTTGGGTAAGACATCTCATATTTTCTTGGGAATTCCTCACAAATCTGTTTTGTGCCTTCGAGATTTCTCTACACTTCGAGGAACTTATTTGCTATCCAAACAGCCAGATTGATGTCGGTGTTTCCCATGTTTAAGACCTGCCGAAACCAGTTTTATGTAGTCTTGTCTAAGCTCCTTCTCTTTTCTAACTTATTAATTTGCTCCTGGGACAGCAACTGAGGCGGGGCGGATGACGTCATGGGTTGCTCATCCGGAGATGACCACTGCTGAATGTAGGTCGTTAGATTAGCCACTTGCTCTTTGAGCTCCTCCTTTGAAATCTTATCCTACTGGATAAGGTGTACCACTGTGGTGACCGACTCCTGGAGGTGATCAACCTTTTGTTCTCTCATGGCCATTCTCAAGTCGATGGTGGAGACGTTATAAATTATACCCTGTTCTCCAACCACTTGTGTCGCTATTTGCACCGCCCTTGATCCTAAGGCATCCATGGTTACCTTTGATCTAACCTTTGGTTTCTTCTCCTTCCTTTTGGTGCTTATTTGTGCCCTGACCATGATGGCTTCTAGCCTTGCCTTCGAATCCTTCAAGGTGGGAGTCTTCTGCTTTAGCTATCTTTGTAGCCACTTGGGTACTTGGGGCTCCTCCCTAGGTGGCTCATCTTGATTCCTGTTGCCCCATTTCTCAAGCTCGATGGTTCTAACAACAAGAGCCTTCTCCCTGGTCCCCACATCTTCTTTCTCCTCTTCAGAGTCTTGTTGAAGGGTTTCGTGTCTAGTGGGGAACTCAATATGCAACTGCTCTTTGGGTGGATCTTCTTTTTTAGCATCCCCCTCTTCTTCATTTTGATTGTATTCATGCTCTTTGAGACTCTTCCCTTGCTCGTCCTCATAGGGAAATACTTCATTTTTGTGCTCTGGGGTCTGGTGACACCCTTTAGTAGGAGACTTGTTGCCCTCTGTCTCTTCAACAATAGTCTCTTCTTCTCTTACGAGTTGGTCCTCGGCTTCCCTATCTTCTATCTCCTTGAGTTGCTTGCCCCACTCTGCATTGAGTTCGGGGTCATTTGATTCTCTTATAAAATCAGCATTCAACTCCTTGCTACTCTCACTAGAGGACTCATACACCACCTCATCTATCTCACGGTGTTCGAATAGTGGATGTTCGTGATCTTCAAATTCTTCCTCTTCCGGTGCCTTTGCAGCCTCTAGTTGTTGTCGCTCGAGCTCATCTGATATTTGCATTATAGCCTCCATTTTTGGTGGTTCAGCTGAGGGGAGGGGAGCTGGAGCATGGGCCACAGCCTGAGCTATTACAACTTGAACAATTGGGTTAGTGAGCATTCCCAAGAGCTTGGATGGCACATTTTGCATGTACTTCACCAAGGACTCCGGGAGACTAATTGCGGACACCATAGCAATAGAAATGGAGGTCAAGGAAGGAGATATAGAAGAAGAGGAGACTAGCGAGGTCGTGGTAGATGATGAATCTACCAAAATAATTTGCAAGACTAGAGAAGTGGAAGCAAGGTGGACAGAGATGTCCACCACAGGTGGGGAGGGAATGAAAACTACAAGTGGAGGCTGCGGAGTGGGGGCAACAGCAGAAGTAGCAACAGGCTAGGACCTTGGTGATTTAGACCCTTCGATTCTGGTCTCGTGGGGCGAGCCCTTGGTTATCACAGTCGTGCTCGTGCTCCCAGTTGTCTTTCTTTTCTTCTTGGAAGGCTCTGGCTCAGAAGACTTGTGGGCATAGACCTTTGGTTTAGGCAGTTGCTCACTGGCCTCCTTTCTCTTCTTGGTCTTGACTGATGGTGGGGTTTTGGATGTTTCCCCGATTGCAACGGCAGCCACTCCACCTTCAGAGTCACTCGGTTCACTCTCCAGTCCCTTGAATGTCAAGGCAACTCCTTGTTGCTTTAATCGAGCCACCTGCTGGGTGACCCATGCTTTCATTCGGATCTCGACGGGTCTAGTGAGTACGGCGATGTCGTCGAGCTCTAGTTCATTCTAGTCAATCACTGGTAGCGGTAAATTGGCAATAGCATCGTACCCGAGATCGATCACCGAGTCCTCATCTTCTTCAAGTTGGTCGGGAACTGGGCACAAGTTTATCCTCTGCACATAGATGGCGGTCATGCACATGTATTGCCTCAAGCATACCTCAAGATCATCCTTGCAGTTGGCCCAAAAGTCTTTGACGTTGTGGAGGTGGGAATTCTCTCGTCCTAGCGCCTTCCTGATGTGTTCGTATAGGTCCATTCGAGGTCGGGCTATATATTGACAGAAGTTGTACTCAGCCAACTCCCTTTTCGAATACCCCACACATTGGGAGGTATGAATCTTGTACATTCCTTGGCCGAGCCCAATGGGGTAAGCCGATCCTGCCAAATGCTTATCACTCAGGATGCTATGAATGTGTCATAATTGTCGGGTCAACTCGAATAGAATGATCCAATCATTGGGGTACCAGGGCAGCTTATTCGGTCTTTCCGTAAATCCCTCGGTACGGATGTATGTGAACTTTGGGAACAATATATAAAGGAAGGCATATTGCTTGAGGAGGGCTCTGGCGCTATGAGAAACTCTCCTTTGAAATTCACCCCCAAGAGACCGAATGATGTGAGTGATGAATGCATCATTCACCTGACAGTAATCCCTCTTGAAATTTATGAACTGTAATTGAGTGTATTTGTCATATGGTTTGAGTTCCACCCTCGATGGATCACCGGGTACCCTCGTCAATCCTTGATAATGCCGCCGATCAGTGAGGGAATATACCAAGTAGGAGGTCATGAAGAACTAAGAGGTCTTCTTCACGGTCGTAAACTGCTCATGGAAGCGGTCACTGATTATTTCCCCCCAATAGAAAGCGATACCATCACTGTGGAGAATCTTCTCTACGAAGTAGAACATCCATTCCTGGAAGAAGGCCGCCACAGGAAGGCCCATCACTCGGCTTAGCAACGTCATGAGGTCATGGTAACCCTCCAAGAAATCGCTACGAAAAAGCTCCTGAGGAAGCTTGTCAGCGTTACCCCGCTTGTCCTTTAACCAATACTAATTGATGAGCTTCTTGCATCCCAAGGGATCCTGCTCCCATAGTTCCTTGCACTCGACCATGGTGGGGGTCTCCATGCGCTCATAGGCTGGAATGTGGAATGTTGTTGTTATACCTGATGGGGACATATCTGCAAGGACATTTCTGTCCTGATCTACTATAGTTCAGGTCTCCTCCTAGTAGGCTTCTACACATGCCATTACCAGTTCTAGGGCCACCAAGGCTAGCGAGAAGCCTGCAGCTTTGGCGATTCCGCTCTTCTTTATCAATTTTGCATTCTCTATCTTTAGGTTCATCCTAACCCTTTGTATGAATTCGTCAACATCGACCTGATCGATATTGGTATCTGTGACGTCTCTCCAGAGAGAGGTGACTCTAGATTGTATGGGGACCCCTTGGAACTTATACTTCATCAGGTCCTTGTCCTCCTTGCCTCGAGGTGTCTTGGTTATTCCCTTTCCTTTTTCCTTGGAGGCACCGGAAGTTTCTGCACCGGATTCCATAAATCTAGCACAAAAAATGGGAATCAGTAGCAATAAACATGATGAAATGGTCTAGGACAAGCTCTTGCACATGAAGATTAGCTCTGCAATCATTATTCATATTCAATAAGTTCATAACACTTGATAATTCATCGCTACCAAGCAAGGTAAGCAATTCGGGTTCCCAGGACCGGAATTCCCCTAGCAGAATGTCGTTTGAAAGGGAAAATTGAGGATGGAATTCCCAAAGACATTTCTCGGTGTTGGATTTGAGTAATAGAAGGTTGGCATGAAGGAAGACCTGATTTTAGCAAGTGGGTCAAAATCCATTTTGGATTTGGAGGTCATTTGATCCTTCATTTAGGAGTTCGGGTATCGACTGCAGGAAAGCCGTTTGAAACGGCGCAGGGAGGGCGAAAATCCGGGGGTCAGAATCCAGGTCTTGGATTGTCGTTTCCAGGAAGCGGTTATGGGTCAAATGTTGAAAACCGTGAAATGGAAGCAGAAATTCGAGGAAGGAAATCCGAAGTGCGATCTCCAGATTGGTCAGAGGACTCGGGACAGCCAAGCGACGAACAAAGCATTGAGACCCAGAGGTCGGGAAGCTGTCTAGAATTTGCCGTTGAAACGATGCCAGTGGAATGGAATCCTGAGAGGGGAATTCTGGTGGTCGGAATCTGGAGGAAGCTAACCGGGGTCCGGGAGTCAGGAAGACGTCCAGAATTCATCGTTTGGAATGGCGTACGCGACTCGGAATTCCAAGGGCAGAATTCTAGAGGTCGAGGTCCTGAGCAAACCTCGCTCAAAGGTTCTGAATGGAAGTTGGAACATATTTTTTGGAGGCGGGAACCGTGGTTCGGGAAGCTGCTAGGGGAAGGTCATTGAAACGGCGAAGTCATAACATAATTCTGAGGACGGAATCCCGGGGCTGGTTTGGATTTCGGTCAATTCATTCGATTTTCAAAGGTCTTCAGACAAACTTTGAGTGTTCGGGGTCCGAAGGTCGGGAAGACACTCGGGCGAGGCTGTCGAAATGGCAACGACGCCACGAAATCTCGGGAGGGGAATTCTAGAGGTCGAAGTCCGAGGTGAGTTCGAAGTGGAGAATTTTGGGAGATTGAGTTCGCGGACGGTGGTGGGAAAGGTCGGGCCTGGGGATGTTGGCAGCTATTCTGAAGAATGGTCGTGGAGAGATGAAGCTCCGAATTCAAATTCAGCTAGTTAAATGATTGATTTTTGATTTTCTAAAAAATGGGTTTTTAGCAGAGGGCATAAATTTACTTAATTTCAACCCCATTTTACATTTTTACATTCATCAAAACATGGAATTTCACAAAAGGAAGAGTAGGGCACGCAAGCAACAAACCTACCTCAAAATCCCGAAGAATAAACAGTCGGATGTGTGGGAGACATCGGAAAAGCACTCGGACTGTTGGACGAAAAATGTCTAGACGTCGGGAGCTCTTCAAACTTTTCTATCACTCGGACTAATGATAATGACGGTCGAAAAATTTGTTTAAATAGCTAAAACCGTCATTAATGCAGCATTCAATTCCTTCATAAGTTGGCAGGTGAAGTTGGTAAGTTTAATTTTGCAGACAGCGGCGGGAGGACCGGAGTCCGGCGGCCGGGAAGCCACCCTGCCACGACCGCGAGAAACGACGAAGCTCCTACGGAAATCCGAAGGGCGAAATCCGACTGTTGGGGTCCGGGGTTTGGAAATTCGTCGGATGTTGGGCATTGGGAACAACAAACCCATAATGGAAATCCAAAAGGGGAAATCCGAAAGGGGAAACCCGGAGGTCCGAGCCCGAAAAGAGCCACAGACGCCGGAAAGGGAATTCTGACAAGGAAAACCCAAATTGACCCCAGACTTAGCATTTTTTTTAAAGGGGCAACTTTGGTCAAGCTTACAATATGACTTTGGAGAACGTGTTGACCTTTTAGAATGCAAAATTGGGCATGCAAAATGAGGCAAAGCAAAAAGGGGCCCGGGAAGCAAAAGAGGGAAAAGAGGGTCCCCGTTCCAAATGGGGCATGTGTGCAAAAGGCACAATAGTAACATTTTTGTTCTTAGCCCAATAGTAGAGTTTGTCATTAAAACTAGTGGATGGGTGGTTGTCTCTATACACTTGTGTGTTTCCCTGTGAGATTAGGGCTCTCTCGATGTTAAGGGCTCTAGGAATAAGCTCATCATAAGAGGTAATGCATTGCATTTTCAAGTGGAAGGATAGATCTAGATCTAGATTTTTTATGATGATTCCCACTTGTTGTTCATCGAGAATGGGCCACTTGCTCTTACTAGCTCTTTGTCTCCACCATTGCAAGAAATTGGTGAAAGATTCTCCTTTTTTTTGTTTAAGAGTATACAACTCTTCTAAACTTACGTCCATGTCAAGATTGAAGGAGAAGTGATCTATGAATTTGTCAATGATTTCTTGGAAAGTTTTGATACTTGGAGGCAATTGAGAAAACCAATCCATGGTAGAACCTGTTAAACTTTGAGGGAAGTGCATTAAATAAGAATCATTGTAGGCCACCTCCATACACATGATGTTAAATTCTTTGACATGGTCTACACGACTTCCTCTCCCTTTGTATTTATCGAATTTGGGGATTTCAAAACTAGGAGGGAACGGTACCATTGTGATGTTTCGGTCAAATGGATATGGACATAAATTCTGTGTATGGGGTTTCTTTGTCTTGCCCATTCAGAAATCTTGCATAAATCTTGTGATAACACTTTGAGTTGTTATACTAGATCATTTGGTGGGTTTTGTGGAGGAACATATGTTGGGATGATAGATGGGTTGTATGTGGGATTTTGATATGATAAGGTGTTGTATGGGGTGTATGGTGGTGTAGGATATTGTGAAGGTGATTATGGTGGAGGCGTATGTATTCCCAATGTGTTTGGGTTGATGATGTTTTGTTGAGGGTTATAGTATAAACCTTGTTGTTGTTGTGCAAGGATTTTTTGTTGTTGGGAATATTACTGAGTAAGCAATGTTTGTTGTTGTTGATCTTTTTGTTGCATGACTAAGGCGGCTTGTTGGGCTTCTTATTATTGTTATGCTACTAAGGCAGCTTGTTGGACTAGTTGTTGTTGTTGTGCCACAAGGGCTTGTTGTTGGACCTGATGTTGTTGCTATGCTACTAAGGATGCTTGATAGGTTTCTTGTTGTTGTTGTTGTGTTGCTTGTTGTGTTGCTAAGGTTGCTTGTTGTTGTTGTTGTGCTGCTAAGGCTACTTGTTGTTGTTGTTGTTATTGTGCTACTAAGGTGACTTATTGTTGTTGTTGTTGTGCTACTAAGGTTGCTTGTTGGGCTTGATGTTGTTGTATGACTTGTTGATAAGCCTATTGTGTGTGTTGTAAAGCTAAGACATGCGCTTACAATGTAGGATCAGGTGGTTGTTGGGACATCTACGATGTGTTTTGGGTGTTGATGTTTTGAGTGGGTTGTGGGTTGTTGATGAGAGGTTATGGGTTACCTTGGTTCAACATTCCTTGTAGGATAGTGGATTGAGGTGGAGGAATGTAAGTTTGAGGTCCCATTTGATTTTGCATGGTGAGAGGGACTATGGGGAAAGATGATGATTCCATTGGATATTACAATGGTAATGGAACATTAGGACCTAGAATCCATTGATTGAAAGGATTCCCTTGACTGATGCTTGGGGAATTTCCTTGTGCTTGGGATGCGGTCAATGATAGATGGGTTTGATGTGGATGGTGGATTGACTTGAGTAGCTTGAGTAACCACTTGTTTTGATGTGTTGATGGGGTTGTTGGAACCACTTGTCAAGAGTTGACTTTGCGTGAGAGTGTTAACTTTCCCTTGTTGTCCCACTTGAGGCACTTGGTTCACATTACCTTGTGTAACATTAGGCACACTTGGGTTATTTGTGGTGATGGATGAAGATGGTTGCACTTGGAATGTCGAGGTTGTTGTGGTATCATGGAATGTAAGTGGTTTGCCAAAGGTTGGTGTCCAACTTGTGTTTTGAGGAAGGTTGGCAGTTAATGGAATGGTTGTGTTGTGAATACCCATAGTTGTGTTTGTTCCTAGACATGAAGTGAGACCAAGGTTGGTTCCTAGCCTAGTTGCAAGACTAGATGTTAAGGGTTGAATTGGCACAAGGGATGGAATTGGTTGAATCATAGATGAATTCAAGCCTTGTGTCAATGATTGTGCAATAAAAGATGGAGAAATTGGAGCCACATTTTCTAAGGCTTGATGTTCCATGATTTCTTCTCTAGTAAGTCCAAATGGGTTGTTCATGATGTCTTCTATCTCATATGGTCCTGATGGAAACAAGGGTTGTTGTAATGGGGTAACATGACTTCTCGAATCAAATTATTGAGGATTTGGATCATTGATGGTGAATGGGACTTTGGTTTCTTCCATGATTCTCTTGTGTTGTGACCTTGTTGTAACCATATATTATGGGTCTCTTATGAGAGAGTTGTGTTGAGATTTGTAATGTTTAAACTCTCTAGTTGACTCAAATCTAGGTAGAAGGGACACTCTAAGTATTTTTGGAGAAATGAAGATAATGGGAGATGAAAAGGTGGATGATGTGAAAAAATGATCTTTGCAAACGTTTTGGGACAACATTTTTCTCTTGAGTTTGATGTTGGATGTTTGATAAAGGATGTTTATGAACTTGAAAATCTTTAGGGTAGACTCGTGACCTTCAAGATAAACTAGTCCAAATATGATAACTAACTTAGCTAGGTGCTTGGAAAAGGATACATTTCACATACAACATAGCCAAGTTAGAGGTTGGCTTGATTGATGTTTAAGTCAAAAGATGTTGGTGTATTTGAAATTTTTGCAAAGATAGGTGAAGTGAAGGATGAAATTTTGATGAAGAGGTGAATGAAATGTTTGACCCAATGTTGACCTAGAATGAACCTTTGTTTTCCAAGACCAAGGTAGTGAGAAACATGCTATACCTCTAAAGTGATGAAACCCTAAGAACACAATGATTTTGGTAAATTAGGGTTCAAATGATTTTGGAAATAGGACCCAATTATTTTGACAATAAAACTCAATGACTTTGGATAATGGAACTCAATGATTTTGCAATGTTTTTCTTGTCTCAATTTGCTTATTTTGGGAGATTCAAAGTTTGAACATACATCAATATGAGGTGTTCATTTTATTTAATCTTGGATTAATGAGGTTATTTTAACCACATACACTTGTCTTGATTATGTTTTCAAACTAAATGTTTATGTCAAAACATCATAACTTTCACAGTGCCTGTTTCATGAAAATCATGAGATTAGAGCCATAATTGCCTATGTTGTCTTTGGGAAATATGGATTGAGATTAAGTCAAGATATTTAGAAATTGCTAAGGATAGAAACCCTTAGGACAAGCATTAATATCAAGGCTAGTTCAAGAAGTATCCATATTTAAGCTAAAGTGTTTGAAATTTTGAGGAAGATAGTAAATGTTTGTTTTTGTAACGTTTTGGAACCAAGCAATGTATCAAACTGACTCACAATCATTTACAATACTAGGCTCAAAATGGCTATACTTATTGAGTCCCCACTTGGATTTCTCCAAATACTAAACAATGTGAATAGTTAGAGATTTGGCGACATTGGCTCCCCCTTTCTTGGCACACACTTCTCAGGACCACCAAATCTCAAAATCCTTAAAATTCGAAGATCAAAAGGATTTTTTTGTTTCTACAACTAAATAGTAAGAATGTGGGGCGACTTCATAACGATCGTTCTTGCACCAATAAGTACTAAGGGTTTTGGATGCTAAACAAAGGTTCGTAATAAGGGCTTCCAGTTTAGGGGGTGCAATGATAAACTCCATCAAGAGGTCTCCCAACCCTTAGAACAAGGGCTTTACACATCATAAAGATACTGAGGGAGAGCTATCATGTACCACATCCCATTGATCACAATTTTCATTGCAACCACACATTTATATAGTGGTTTGGAAGAACTTGGCTTTAGTTCATTACCGCTTGGATCGTTCCCTCCTTTTGAAGTGGGAAGGCAGGCCCTCTAAAGATAAACAATAGCAAGGAAGTATGTTTGTAGTTCGATCATCTCCACTTGTATGAAAAAAGAGAGAACACATGCCATGCCTTTTTCTCACACTCACAAAGGGGTTCAATTTTAATCCAAATGAAAGGTAGGTGATTTTGTAAAGTGTTAAGGAATGTTAATGTTTCTCAAGGTCACCAAATGGTGCAAGAGAATTGCATACACATCCAATAACAATGTTGTAAATCAAGACACAACAAACAATTGTAAATTTTAACACCTCAAAGTAGTGATGAGTTCATTATGCACCAAATGAAATGTGAAGTTGTCTTGTTCAATTTTAAGCCCAAAATAAAATGATGAAATGAGGGTTCAATTTTAGCCAACTTTGAAAGTGAATTTTAAGCCCAATTGAAAGCTAGTTGTCCTAAGATTGTAAGTTTTAAAACCCAATGGAAATTTAGTGGTCCTAAAACATAAACCAAAGTAGCATATGATGGGTTATAATTGCCCCACAAGTGTCAAAACACTGTTATAATAACAACAACTAAGAAAAACCAAAAATTAAATTTTTAATTTTTTTTTGTTTTTTCTTTGTAGTAAATCACATCTTTAGAGGCCTTCAGAGCGGAATTTGGGGTTGAGACTTGTGTTGGTTCCTAAAAATTTATTGTCAAAGGCACTATATTTTTAGGGATTCAATTAGTCCTCTTGGAGAGCTTTCCAATAGTGCAAACGGATTCAGATTTCGAGCACCGAGTAGAAAGTTATGACCCCAACAAGTTGGGGTAAATTTAACTAGTTAGTCTAAAAAGCAAAAGCAAGAAGTCAGTGACATGTTAGCATTCATATAAAGTCACAAAATTAAAGTACATGTTAAAAATTGATCGTTAAACTTCTAACCAGAGTTAGGAGTTGCTACACACGATAGCGTCGAAATTTGTCATTTGGGCGTCGCTTTAGTGAATTTGGGTGTCACTCTGCAACAAAAACAAAGAGAATGATAGCGTCCCAATTTTGTTGGGCATTGCTCTAATGGACTTGGGGCATCACCATTTGAAATATTTGATACCTCTATATTTAATCAGCGTCACTATCTATTTAATCAGCGTCGGTGCATTTAATCGACGTTGTGATTTGAAATGGTGATAGTGTCGCTATATGGTGACGCACTTCAAAGGCATCGTTGTATTTGATTTGGGCATCGTTGTGTCCTACAAAAAGAAAAATGAACAAACTTTGAACTAGAAATTGATTAAATTTGATTGGTTTTCCCTCCTTCTAGCACCAGAATGTGATTGAGGATATTAGTATGGGCCGATTATGCTTGATCCATGAAGAATCGAAGCATATTCATGCCACTAATACTCAATCTTAAACAAGATCATTCAAATGAAGGTTAAACTAAACATTTATTGAAACAAAGCATTCTAAACTATGAAAGTGTTAAAATGTCTACTCTAATCCACTTGAAACTTATCCCATTTTAGAATTGGTGTTGTGTTGATGTGGAACAATGACCCTTTCCCAATCCCATGATTAGTGAGCCCGTTTCAATCGATTCTATGGAAGAGAATCGATGAAACCATTGTGATAAATGGATGAAAAACTGATTTATACTAAAATTAGTATGATGCAAGCTAAATTAACATGATTTTATGCTAAAATTGATCTAAATATGCAATTGCTAAGCTAATCTAATCTAGAAGATGGAAACCCTAATTTATAAACAAGATAAGATGGATGCATGGAAGCAATTAATGGAAACTTAAAGCTAATATGCAACTAAAAATGAACCAAAATAAGCTAAAAGTGAGTAAGTGAGAGTTTGGATGCAAGTTAATTCAACAACATAAGTTTGCAATTGAAAGATGGATCCATTTGTCTCCAAATAGGGTTCTATTTATAGGAAAGCAAATGAGAAATGAAGGGTTGAGATCGAAAAGATTAATCAGCAGTCAAAGATGGAAGGAAGAAGAGGCATGGATCATGGATTCTCATCAATGGATTAGAATGCAAGATTAGAATTAATCAAGGGTTCACATTTGTTTCAGACAAACACACTTTTGACCTGCACACACCTGGGTCACAAGGTGACTTGCTCAAGAGGTTACAAGATAACTTGCATTTGAAGCCAAGTGAGATGATTGGAGGAGAGAGAATATTTTTTGGAGTATTCTCATGGGTGAGGATAAAGATATTTTTCAAATTAAAAGAAATATTTAATTATGCAAAAAAGTTCCCCTTTTGGAGGAAAATTAGACTAATTGTTAATTAAACAAGGTTTAATCACACAATTAGAGGTTTCTAGAGGAATAAAGTGATTTTCATTAAATTAAATGATTAAATGAAAGGGGGAAAGATGAAATGACAGTTAATTAAATAACTTAGGGTTATTTAATTAAATAAGATGACTTAGGGAATTAAATTAAATATTTTGATTTATTTAATTTAATAAGATGAAATGTTAGTGTGAAAGGAGGCGAATTAACCCAATTTGATGAATTAGGTTAATAGATACAAATGATGCAATTAATTAAATAGCTAGGCTAATTCAATTAATTTAGTGAAAAGAGGATGGGTTTGAGGATGAAATGATGTTAGTTAGCCAATGTGATCCATCGAGACATTTTTAAGTGTCTACACTTATTATGTGTGATAAGACTCAAGATATGGAATAGTTTGTAGAGAAGTTATACTTGTGAGTTTCACCTTTCACTTAATCATGTGTGGTGTATCACTTCTTGTGAGTATGTGGATAGCAAGAAAGGTGGTGAAGAAAAAATCTCCAAGAAAGAGATAACTACTCTAGCATTTGAAGAAAAGGGGCTACAAGGAACAAGCTAAGGCAACCAAAAGAGTGTGAAACCAAGACAAAGATACCACAGAGTACAAGGATAGTCTTTTAGCAAGTATACAAGGGAATTATGGACTTCATAACCAATTAAATATTGTAGAGCAGCAAGCTGGAACAAACAAATCCACAAGAGAAAAAAAAAGTCACTCATTGAGAATGAAAAATGCTAAGAGAGGTGCACCATTTGAAAATTGAAAAGATACAAAGTAAATCCTTATCTTTTCATTATAAAGATTTTGTGGGACTAGAATCCTTCTAGTTTGGGTGGTGTGATTCAAATTTGGATCCAAAAATTGCTCAAAATTCAGTTGGTTGAATGGTTGATCAATTGTAATTCTTGGTTTGGGAGCCTCAATAAGTGGTTCAAAAACAAATTCCCATTTGACAAAATTGAGCAGGATAAAATTTGCAAAGTGAGTTTCAGAATAGAGGGAACAAGTGCACTGGGATTTTGCAGTAATCCAACCAACTTCTAGGAACAAAATAGGAGAATTTTTGAATTTGTCTATAGTGTCATGTTTGACCACAAAGGAAACTATTCGACTATAGATGAAAGTGTCATTGTGGAGCAAGGTTAGTTTGACTGCAACCAAAACTATTCCATTTACATTCAAAATACCAAAAATTAAACTAAAAAATGGGAGATTAATTGGTTCTCTTTCCACCTCTTTGTATGGGAGACTTTGTGTCATCTCTTCAACACATTTAGATCATCCTTTCTTATAAATCTGTAGTAGTCTAGCATGTTAGTCTAAGTATGTTTGGATGAGAGAAGTAGCCTAGCATGTTTGTATAGCAAGTATGCCACTGCATTTGTAAGTGTACGACTGTTGTTGATGTTGTTGGTATCATATTTGGATGTTTTGAAGGAAACAAGCTTGTAAATATTCATATGGAAAGAGGAGATGGGGAAGCATTTTTCTCACATCAGATTTCTCCATACTAGATTCACGTGTTCATCTCTTTCTTGTTATGGTTGATTCATTACCTACTTATTCAAGTTATATGCAAATACTACTACTACTCAAACACTTAACAAATCATCTAATTGTTATATCCAATTATTTTTAACTTTCAAGCATAGTTCATGTTTATAACAACTAATGTATGTTTAATTAATCCTCATACAAGTTGAGAAATATGCATTCTCTTATGTTGCATGATTGATGTTTTGAGATTAAAAGTGTCTAGTGTTGATGGTAGCATTAAAGGGGTTAGATTATTGTTTTTCTGCTCTACAATGAATGGAAGCATATTAGAGCATGCTAACAAGTTGCACAAAAGGAAATTTAATGTTGCTACCAACCATAGAGTTGGTTTGGTATTATCTCGAAACCTTAGTGTGTTGTTTCAATTAGAATGGAACTTAAGAAAAACACATGAGGAAAAATACATTTCCATTATTGATGATTGTGCTCTTGAGTATATGCGCTAATTAGTAATTATAGTTGAGCCTATTTTTTTGTGTGTTGTAATTCTTATTTTATTTCAATTCATGAATACAACTTTCTACCTTAGTTTCAGCACTTCAACAACTCATTTCTAGAATGTATATCGATTGTTTTCTTAAGAAAACATAGAAAGAACAACAAATAGATAAGAAAGATAAAGGTTATGGTACCCATTTAGTTATAAAGTACCTATACAAATTAGGGATTAGATTGATGGTAGAGAAGCTATGTTTCTTAAATTTCTTGTGGGGTGATCAGGCTTTGTATATTGATGCACCTGACCAGAACAAATTGGTTCAAGCAGAGAAGTTGTTTGGTTCCCTTGCATCCAAAGATATGGACCACAAAGCAGAACAAAGAAGTGAGAACTGTGGTGAAGTAAAAAGTTTTAATGCCTTAAGGTGATGAAACAAGACTTATCAAGTTCTAAGAAGACGTATCATGTAGCAATAATTTCTCAATCTAAAGCTTGATAGGTTGAAGAAGATTATTGAACGTCTCATGGGAAAATTAGGATTTTTTGTACAAAATTCCAAAGCAAAAGAGGGGCTGAGAAAAGAGTAGCCAAATAACAAAGAGGAGCCCTATAATAGCCTAGTACCTTGAAATCAACCTCTCAACTTCCACCATATGAAGGTGACATAAATGCTGAGAAACTTGATTAGAAGCAGTTAAAATAAGGACAAAACTTACTGGTAAATCTCTTGTTTGAAGCGGGAAAATTCATTCTTGATTTTATCCATAGGATCAAACTCGCCAGCCTAATTTCCATTGGTCATGCTAATAGTGATCCTTGCCTACAATTATTTTGTGATTTCCGCAATCTTCTTGGCAGCAATGGAGAGTAGGCTAGGCTCTCACCTGTAACTGAAAACCCACAAAACATAACTTTATGAAATACTTTCGCATTAGTATAGCAAAACATATTTAACAAATATTTTTTCTTCAATTGAATTGGTTAAAATTGTCCAAATTGGAATAGCTTTCATAACCATACTAGTTTTACCGAGCATGTTCAACCCAACAAGCGAGACTTTTGTTTCCATCTGCCACTATTACTGGCATTACTGTAATGGAAGCACATTAATCGCCCTTATTGGGTGAAATTTCCTTGCCAATTAGATGGAAGAGAAATAATTTTTCAAAAATGTTTTGTTATAAAATTGGCATCTATACATTGGCAATAGCTAAATATTTTTTAAATAGAAAAACTCTTTTAGTTCTCATTGGTTAGAAAAAAAAATTATTAATAACTAGTTAAGAATAGGCCTCGCCTATAGTTTCCTTGGAAGAAACTAAAAATGCCATTTTAATATGAATTTAGGCAAAAATTGAAAATGATATATGTCATGAAGAAAAGAAAACAACTAAAGAAAAGAGTGCCATGAAGACACACTTTTGTGAAAGCTATCATGAATTTGATATAATTTGATGTGTTCTTTGCATACTAATTAAAATTAAATTTTTAAATATAACAAAAATAAACAAATAAAATAAAATTTAAAACTCTAATCTTAAAATATAAATGCATTGCTCATTGCAACCAATTCTATAATTGATTTATTTCACACATCAATAAAAATGAGATAAGAATTAATACTTTTTATTTTTCCACACATCAATAAAAATGAGATAAGAATTAATACTTTTTATTTTTCCACACATCAATAAAAATGAGATAATTTTTAAATTATAAGCTTTTCGCTATGAACTCGTACTAGTTGATCATTATTCCATCGACTTGCTTTTGACACTATCTAAATAGATAGAAATACACATTCAATATTCACCATTGTTTATTAGGTGAGGATAAATGATTTGATTATTTATCTACATTCCTCAACACTTATTGTGCTACACAGTGGATTCCTCAAGAAGAAATGAATTAAATTTGCATATTTTAATAAGCGAAATTAAACTTTAACAAACTACCCTTCAATGGTGAAGAGGGAATATTTACAATTAGCAATTTTTGGTCGATACCAATAATTCTTGTTAGTTTTCTTCCATATATTCAAACCACTGTCATTATCAATGACATCTCAAGTGAGCTTTCACATATTGGAAATCTTTTAATCTAACACATTTCATTCTACATGTCCTTGCCTTACATAATATCAATTTTGGTATTTGCAACAAAATAAAAAAGAAAAATTAAAAATAAACACCTAAACTTAAAACCCTTAAAACCCTAAAACCTACCAAATACTTACATATCATCAAGAAAATTGGCAATGATCATGACGCTGGTAATAAATTAGCTTGTCTATGTAAGAATACACCACGACAAACACAAGAGGAATGCACCTCACATATTTGAAAATCCTTTCCAAAAATTCCTCTATGCTCATATCAGGTATCAAATTTGTACTGAAAAGGCAACAGGAAGATAAATATTTAAAAATCTCTGGCTTCATCTTGTTTCTAATTATAAGAGATGTAACTAACTGAGATTTATGCAATTACTTTCTATGCAATCTTTGGCTTCATCTTGTTTCTAACTATAAGAGATGTAACATACACCTGAGTTGGCCTAGTAGTGGAGAACTTGTACTCTTGAAAGAGAGGTCACAAGTTCAAAACCTACAGGGGGTAAGGTATGTACACCTTGTATTGTGGAGCACGAGTTAGGTGCCTCCCTCATATTGGGAGTATGAGGAGTCCCATATACTGTAAGCCATTTGTAGACCCAAAAATAGATCGCCTAGTATCGTGGACTGTAAAAGGACCTTTCCTTTCCTTTCCTAATTCAACATAAAGAATTATTAAAATAAAATAAAAAAAAAAAAAATAATAATTGTTATGTAAACAAAATCAAACTTTAGACAAATATAATTTTTAAAATATTTTAAAAATTAAAACATTTTAAAACATTTTAAAACTAAAATTTTTTAAAACATTTTAAAAAATACAATTTTTTAAAACATTTTAAAAACTACAAAATTTTAAAACATTTTAAAAACTATAATTTTTAAAATAAATAATGTAATAGATTTTAATTAAGGAGTAGAGACATAGAATCTGGAGTGCATATACACCATCCAATTTAATATTTGTATATTTGATGAATGTTTTTAGCATTCATGAGATGAAAATCGTGCACATTTTAGCGAACATTTTAAATGAGCCTTATAATCGAAATAAAAAATGGTGGAAAAACTATATTGAAAAAAATGCGAAAAAATTGTTTTTGTCTACCATTCCGAAAAATCTGCCCATATCGCTTAAAAATTTAGACCAATAAAATTCATGATAAATAATTTTCAAAAAAAATTAAGTTAAAACAATTGCAACTTACTGTATAGAAGATAAATATAAAAAAAATAATGATTTAAAATGAATATATATAACAAAATTTACAAATTTGATTGGCTGCAAAACAAACTAATAATCATTGTTTAAGTACACCACCGATGCTATAGTTCTATGCCAAGGCAAGAACTAATAATATATATAAAAAATAAAATTAATGCATATAATAATATAACTTATGTTAATTATATATACATATAACTCCCCTCTTTCTATATGGGAATATATATTTGTAAATCTATATATTTATATAACATTATATGTATAACAATAATATTACTTTTTCTTTTTGATAGGCTAGTGATGTCAAGGGGAAACTATCGTAACAAGTTCAAAACACTCCTTAAAGAAGGATTTACATGTGGTTGTTGAATCATGGACATATAATGAAGGAAAGAGCCTTATTTAGCTCGTCCAAACAATGTTTTTTGGGGGCTAGTGGTCTCGAATTATTCAACACTAACATCTAGAATTTGTCATACTTTCTAGAGATCATTCCCATAGAGAATAAGTTGAGACACCATTTCATGTTAGCATTGTTTTGTAGGTCATTTTGTCTAGAGACACCCTTGATGCATTTGACCAAATGCTTGTGGTCATAGTTGGAAATAACTTCATAGGCTAGCCTAACCAAATCATTGCTTAGCCATGTGTGAGCCATAAGCCTCACATACATCTTACAACTCGTGAAGTCGGTGCAAGTGGTGAGGAATTCACTAATAATGTTGAAATTATGGATATGTCCATTTGAAAGCAAGCACACCTCGATCATCTATATTATTGCCACTTCCATCTCTAAGTTGGTAGTTTTGAATAGTCATCTTATCTAGGTAGAGACCTCTTCTTGGGGATAGTCACATTGCATGCATTCTAAGATCACTTTGCTAGTCATTTGTGAATGCTATAATCAACCAACCTTCCAAATATAAACACAAAATAGTGGGGATCCTGAGAATCCTTCTGATAGGGAGATCACTTAGGAGATTTCCAAAAATCTCGAGGTTCACTTCAACATCACTAGAGCATGATCAACATCTATGATTCTGTCTAATTTGTCCCAATCTCCAAGCCGATATGAGATTATGATGAAGGAAATTTGGTCACATCCATGGTTAGCAAGAAATTTTTTTGCCATGTTGAATTCCTAAAACACATTTCAGACAAAGAAGTTAACAAGAGAGTTGAGCAAAGTACATATCTTATCTAGGGTTTTTTGTAATTTCCAGTTTGACACCTTTTTTTATTTGATAGCATTGATATAGATCATGGAGTACCCTTTAATATCAACAAAGTCTATTTTCTTCAAGATGCATAGCTTTAAGCCTTCGTGTAGTGCTTCAAACTCCACTTCGTTGTTAGAGCTCTAGATGAACCATTTCAAAGACACCTACATAAGGATTATTATTTTATTTTTAGTGATACATCTAATTTCTAAGATCCTTATATTTTCTTGTGAGGTCCCATCAATAATATTATTATTTATATCTTTATATATATTAAAAATTTATATAAATGATGTATATATATGGGTAAAAGTACAAAGTTGTGTCACACATTCAACCAACTTATTAGCATAAGTGAATGTAAGTATTTCTAACTAAAAATCAATTTTGGTCAAACATATGATCTAGTAAGCTTTATTCTAGCTACTTTAGATATGTCCCTGGAATTTTTTCAACTAAAAGTATTGGCTAAATGCATATGTAGCACCACTTTGAGGCCATTTCACCAAAAAAAAAAAATATATTTGAAAAATTTGATGTTTCAACAATTCCTACTCATCTAAATAACATTTTTTTAAATGTAAAAATACCCTTTTTTAGATCTATAAATGTAGTTTAAAAAAAAGTAGGCCAATTCACCAAAAAAATAAAATTATTTGAAAAATTTGATGTAAAAATACCATTTTATAAATGCATAAGTGTAGTTTTCATTTGTTTTAAAGTTTATTATTATACATATTTTATTTTTTAATTTCACTAAAATAGGTTATCAACACAAAATATTAGGTTGATTATCATGTCAAGAAATTTTTTAAAACTTATTAAAAAATACCTAAATTATATTGTCAATTTATAAAAAAATATATTCAAATAATTTACAAACATAAATATACTAAAAAATACACATTTTATTGGTTTACACCATTTTCAAAATTCAAAACATATATGTCACTTTTTAGTGATCCAAATTTAAAATTTGAATCAATGTTGAGTGCTTCCTTTATAAAAGCATGACACAACTTTATACTTCTATCCATATATATATATATATATATATATATATATTACTTATGTAGATTATATATTATTAGCATATATTAAGATATACGTATTTTGTTGTTACGCATATGATCTTATATAAACATATATATTTATAAATATATAATCTTCTAAAATATATTAAATTAAATATTTATATCAAAATCATATTATTATATATTATTATACTATATTCTTATTATTACTACTTACATATATAAATAATGTTATTTTCAAGTATATTTAAGATTATGGATTTTTATTTGGAAGATATAAGTCACATTTTAATTATGTTAAAATAATAAAATTTTATTTATCTAAATATATTAAATATCACATATTTTAAAATTATGTTGAGAATTAAATTAACATGTATATTTATCTTTTAATGTTTAATAAAAATTAAGCATTTTTTATATATGACAATGTGATTGAAAAAAACATATTATATCTTAAAAATATCACATATGTATATTTATTTTTAATTTATTTTTTCTTAAAATTAAGCATTTTTTATATATGCCAAGGTGATTGAAAATAAACATATTATATCTTAAAAAATCTATTTATAATTAGTCTAGACATTTTTAAAAAAATTTATTAAGATTGTGGATTTTTGTTTGGAAGATATAAGTCACATTTTAATTATGTTAAAATAATACATTTTTATTTATCTAAACGTATCAAATATCACATATTTTAAAATTATGTTGAGAATTAAATTAACATGTATATTTATCTTTAAAAATTCTATAAAAAAATTAAGCACCTTTTTTATATATGATATAAGTGATTGAAAATAAACACATTATATCTTAAAAAATTATCTATAATTAATGAAGACTTTTATTTTATTTTATTATAAAATAACAATTTGATTAAAAATAATTAATTTATATTTTTGATTATTTGAGTCAAACTGTAAGATATTTATGTGAGTGTGAATTATTCCTTACGACTAGTAAGTCTTGATTTAACATATGAATGTGGATGAATGTCATCCTTTAAAACATGCTATGGTTTTGAAAATCAAAGAATCAGTTCGTGGATATTTTTTTCAAGTCTCATTACATGTAATTTAGAACATCCTTCATTCGAATAATCTGTCAAATATTACCTTTAACAAATATACCAACTCTATTATGGATAAACGTATAAAGTTGTGTCACACATTCAACCAACTTATCAACATGAGTGAATTTAAGTATTTCTAACTAAAAGTCAATTTTGATCAAATATATGATCTAGTAAGATTCATTCTAGTTAATTTAGATATATCCATAAATTAGCTAATTTAGATGTCCATAAATTCTCCAACTAAAATTGTTGACTAAATACATATGTAGCACCACTTTGAGGCCAACTCACTAAAAAAAGTGGATTTTTTTCAAGCCCTATTACATGTAATTTAGAACATCCCACATTTGAATAATCCGTCAAATAATACCTTCAAACAATATACCAACTCTATTATTGTAGTATCTCTCCTGACTGCTTTTATTGTAGTGCCTCTCCTGACTACTTTCATTAGATTGATACTTATTATGTTATGTTATGCACTTGAGACCTTATAGTTGCTTGTTTCACCATTTTCGATTGGTTTGGATGACATTTTATCTTATTTTGATGATCATGACATTATGGACTGATGTTTATATTATGTTGGATATATGGAGTTAGTTGTGTGTTTGGATTAATTTGACTATGTGTATCATGTGTCTTATGACTATGCTTGCTATGCATTTGATTAGTGATGGTTATACGATGTTTCTTATGATGTAATTATTGTTACTTGATGATGTGATTATTGTTTGAGGTCTTGGTGAGGGGAACAGGGTAGCATCACTCGTTCGCGAGTGCCCTGCTACATTGTGATTTCCTCTCACAATGTGTTTGTCATTTGATATATATATTTATATATATAGGTTGTTCGACATCTTATTTGATGTAGGATGTAGGTACCAGACATCGAATCCACCTGCATTGTCAAGTTTGAGCATGCCTTAAAAACCTAATGGATAAGATGTGGAAAAATGGAGATGACAAAAGTCCCCAACCTTGCCATCATCCTCGATGAGGATGAGTATTTGTCTAGTAACCCGCCTATCTAGTTTGTAATCCTTGTTAGTTGTCTTGTTTGATGTCTCTCGTCATTTGGTTAATTTGTGATGACATGTTGGTTTCGTGATTATATTGTTAAATTGATTTTTGAAATCTTATGGTAAATTAAATATTTTTAAAAGGCCTTGTTTAATCAATTTAATTTTAAAAAAATTGATTACAAGGTAATTTAAATAAATTTGGAATTAAAATAATGATTAAATAAATCAACTTTGTGAAATTGAAAGCATATGGTTTATTATTGAATAATTAAATTAAATTATTTTGCTGAAAGTAATGTTTTAAATTATATTTAATAATGATTGATAATTTTTTTTTGATATGTAAGATGAGTATTATATTAATATTAGTTAAAAAAATTACAAGCATCTGCTACGCAGGGAACTCGAATTCAACCACCAGAAAATACAGAGAGCCACCATGCCAAAAAAGACCAACCAGGAAAACCACCTTATAGGAAGACAACCAACCCAACCAACCCCACAACTACACCCAACCATCCACTAAACAAAGCAAAAAGGTCACTTGAATGCCAACTACACAAACAAGGCACCACCCACATTTCACTGGAGACAAAAGAAAAAAACCCTACACAGACTCAAACCAACCCAAAGCCATACTCATAGAAAACCATTGGCTTTTGCAAAGGCCTCAAAATCTTTAACCCAATGAATGCCCCCAACCGCTTGCAACTTGAAGAATTTCTTAAAAAAATCCACTACCACTGCCACTATCATCTGATGTCGCATGAGGGCTGGACCACACAAATCCAACAGGAAAGGGTATATCTTCACCGCCTCGTTCAAGCTCCAAAGAAGCTCCAAATCACAAGGCCTCAGAATACCTTTACCCTCAACCACAACACGCAAAACCTCATCCACCCCTCCACCAAATCTTTCCTAAATAGCTTCACTAGCAACACCTTCACCTCAACTTTGGAGACTTGATTGTCTAAGAGGGAGGCCATAAAATGTGAGGAAACGTGCAAATTATCCCTCCCATATTCCTTGTTTTCCAAATGCTCGACACCCAAAATCATCTTAGCAACCACCACTATCAAAGGATCATTGTTGGTCAAGATACGCTTCAACCTTTGGTTTGTGATTTGCTTGAAAGAAGCCTTTTGCGCCTTCAACTGCAATGAAACCGGAGTGTCTGCGCCAAATCTCGCCAAACCATCCATCGAAACCTCAACAATAAATCTCGAGCGCTTCGCCAACACCACCCTTACACTAACCTCACAAAGATGAGAGGAAGCAAACGACCACCACCTGTGAACAAAAAGAGAAAAAAGATAATTAACCATGCACTGGCCTTGAAGCGAGCCTTCAGTAAGTACTAGACACCATTCACTAGGCTGTCGTCACCTGAGACAAATGAGCCTCCTTCGAACATGTTAGATGTCCTTATCCTAGGGATTAAATCCTTCAGACGATATGAGCATTGCACTCAAAGCATGGAAAATGGAGCCAAAGCTACCTCCAACTAGCTCCGTACAACAACGACAAGACCGCTAATTCAAATGCTTGCTAGGGCATATGACTAACACCAATCTCCTAACGTCCTCCACCCAGCCATCATGCCATTGACTACCACATCCCCTCCACCAATCTGGAGGGACACCCACCCTACCTCCCACATAATGATCGATAATTTTATTATCAAAAGAGTTAATTATTTAAATATGGGAAAGTAATATGATTTTAAAATAATTATAAAAGATAAGATTTTCAAATTGATTGTGAAAGCAAGTTGTAAAATGGAAAAGACGAAGTGCGTGCACATGCATGACTCCAAACTGAATGGTGAATTGGAAATTTGCCTTTATTGTTGATTTTTGGTTTCAAAAACTCTATTCTACTTTTATAGTGCTGGTTTTGGAAAATGTGGGGGTTAGTTTTGGTGTTTTCAAAAAAGAAAACTTTGCTTTGCAAAAATAATTTTCGAAAATATTACAGTTTTGGTTTTGATATTGTTTCAAAGTGAATTTATCTCTGATAGTGATCAAGTTCAAAGGAGGAATTTGTGGTTGCGAAACAAAGGTCTTCAGTTCGTCCTCTCCATTTTTTAGCGTAGAAATTCAAGTAGGAAATTTTATTTTATTTTGGCTACCTTCGTTCTCTTTTCTGTATTTTAGATCATCCATCATCTATATCTTTGATTTGATGGGGGGAAATAATCGATGCATTGCTTTTTATAAGTTTGTTTAGTAGCCGATTGTTGGCTGGGTGGTATAACTTGCAAATTATCTGCATAATATATGATATCATTTTACCTTTGATGCTTGGACTATAGGGGCGTCAACCTATATGAAATATGTTGTTGCCTCCATGGTCATTGGTCTTTTTATGATCTTGTATATATGCTGGTTTATATATATTTGGGTGGATCGACCCTATTATCAGAAATAGAGTTTCAGTTTATGCTTGGCATCCTTGTTTCCACTTTAGTTCTGCAGACCTTGCATTGTCTTGGCAGTGAATTCAATAAAATAAATAGACATCTGATTTAATTATTTCATATGCTTCTCTTTTAAATCTGACCTACTTACGAAGGCGGTTGTGGAATCTCTGATAGGAGGAAAGACATAGATAGCAACTCCTTATAACGATGGATGTATTTACTATTTTGTTGGAGGCTTTATCTCTGTTGTGACTTGGCTTTCATGCGTGTTATGTCGGTGACCAGCGTAGGGTCTCAGTAATCGATGCTTTTGTGCTCTATACTTCCAAACTACCTATGCAATATGGCTCTTATTTAGGCTTGTAGAGGTGTATGTGGTTGTGCCTATGAATTGCAACTTATGGCTTAGTGTATTGATGCGCATTTGGTTGGTGAAGAATATGTTAAAATCACTGGCTCACTAGTCGAAACTTGGACTTTTGCTTTCCTTATCTTTTATTAATCGATGGTAGTTTGAGGCTTATGATTGTTGTGTGGGGCAGTTGTCATGCGAGCTTGGGTATGGCACCCCCTTGGCTCTCTTCATTCACTAATTTTAAACTGGTCTGCTCCTCTTGAATTCGTTTTACCTGAATATATATATGTATACATATTTATATATGGTTATTGTGTATTAAAATTTTAATTGATAAAGTTTCTGTTGATTGTTCAAATTTACTGGTTGTAAACAACCATTTGTGTGTATATGTATATGTTATTACAAAATTTTAAATATTAAGATATAAATATATATATAGCTATATGTGTTTATGTATATATATACACACGTATATAAATATTATATATCTATCTAGTTTTATGCATGTGTAGATTTATTTATTAAATTTAAAGATATAAGTTGGGGTGTTATTTGCATTTGATCATATAGGCGTTGATATAATTAAATATGCTTAATGTGATGAAAACTTATTGATTGAGAATTGATTGAGTTACATTTAGGTAAATGCATTTTTAAATATTTGTAGAATATGTTTATATAGTTTCATTAGATATTTTAAATGACTTCTTAATGAACAAATAAATAAAATATAATTGATTGTTCATTATTCTTTATGGTTAATACATTGAATGTATATGTGCATTTAAAGGTTGATTTCTTTTTATGGTTCCATTTCGATGTATCTTCCTCTTGAGTTGATTTTGTTTTGAGGAGATTTTATATGTTGAGATTTTGGGTTGGAACCCGTTATGCTTTGATTTACCCTCGTCTATGAGTTCATGGGTAGTCGGTTTTAGGCTTCTAGAGGTGGGGAAAAATGTTGCCTTATAGTTGGTTTTCATATTTGGTTTTCATATTGGCTCTTTGTGAACTATTGTTCTTATGCTTGATGTTGACTATGTGGGTTTTAGCCTTGCAATTGGAAGTTGTCTTATTATGGTGATCTCATGTGAGATGGTGCATGCCTCACTTGATGTATTCGCTTATTTGACTTTGATAGTTCCGTTTGTGATTATGAGATTTTGTTACTAGTAGGGAGAGTGGCTTCCCATGGGGGCTAGAACCCTAAGTGGTATCCAAGGTAACTTGTGTGGAAGTTGAGTTAATCAAGTGATAACCTAATAAACAGTTAGGGGGTGGGTAGTAATCACACTATTAAAAAGATAATGGATGCCTCTCTCACAACTCAAGTGCTCGTATAGGCTTGAGATGAGATGAGAAGGCCTGGAATGACAAATCAACTACCTTGTCTTCTTGAAAGGTAAGTTGATCCCACATGTGCAAGAATGGGGGCCAAGGATCGGTTGAGGTTGCTAAGGTAATTCAGGATAGGGGCCGGTAACCTATGAAGATTCACATTAGGTAACCCATATTGATCCATGCGATGACACTCTTCCTTTTAGCAACCTTGTATGTTGTTGTTTCCCCCTTGTTATTTATGTACCTCTGGAAGTGGTTGCTCTTATGTTTTGCCTTGTTGCCTTTTGGTTGTGGAGTCTTGTCAGCCTTGTTCACTTGACTATTTTATGTTGTGGGTCCTCTTGTCATCTCCTAGCATGGGGGTGGACCTTAGGGTCCACATGGTCGATTGGAACGTGCTATGCACTCCATTGGGTTCCCCACCGATGATCGTGATGCACATAGTTATTCCGCTTGCAGTGGTTCCTAAGCTTTCAAGGTTGGAGACAATTTTGGTGTTATGTACTATATTCCTTTTTGATGTATTTCATTATGTAATTATGGAATCCTTCCCATTGTTATAAGGGAAGTTTGATGTAACATGTATTGTCTATCCCATGCATGGGTATGGTGTTGTAATCTTTGGTTTGCATTTATTGCACTTATGTGGTGTTGTATCTGTGAAAATATTTATAATTATTTAACCTTTGGATCGATGGGTATTCATATAACAAATGTAACAGTTGTATCTTTTGATATTATCATGTGATCACATATGGATGTTTATGTATTGTTATGGATGTATGTACATTGTTTTCATAAAATGAAAAAAACACGTTTTGAAGGGACCCGAAACCCTTTACAACTTTAGGCATAAAATGTTGCTCAAAAAATACAACACTAGATTGTCAACAGCATCCAAACACCCAAAAATCACAAAAGATACAAACAATTGCTCCAAAGATAAACAAAGAAGACCAACAACCAAACAACCTCAAACAACAATGGGAAAAACAGAGCTAAATCACACGTGCAACCTTCCGACCACCACAAACAAATTTAACAAGGGATTGAGAGGAATGATTATGCTTAAGAAGACCTCTCTTCCTTCTTTGTACAACCATCCAAGAAAGATCATCCTACAAAGGAAGAGAGCAATGGATGTATGCACATTATTTATTTCTTATATATAAAGGTTTTTAAATGAATGCATGTGTTTAATTAATTATCGTTATGGGATTGGTGTTGAGTTAGAAACATTCGGCAGTCATGTCACCCCAGAGGACTAGTTAGATGATGTTTGTGCATAGTTTCAGTATTAGAGTTGTATGTTGATTTACATTTCATATTAGTTTACTTTTTAAAAAGAAATTGTGCTATAATTGTTAGATGTTATGTTGTCCTTTGGGGTGTGCGTGACGGGACACTACAATTATGGATAAAAGTATTTGGGGTGTGCGTGATGCTACAATTATGGATAAAAGTATAAAGTTGTGTCACACATTCAACCAACTTATAACATAAGTGAATTTTAGTATTTCTAACTAAAAATTAATTTTGATCAAATATATGATCTAGTAAGATTCATTCTAGCTAATTTAAATATATCTATAAATTAGCTAATTTAGATATGTCCATAAATTCTCTAACTAAAATTGTTGACTAAATACATATGTAGCACCATTTTGAGGTCAACTCACTAAAAAAATATTTAAAAAATTTGATGTTTCAACAACTCGTAATTATATAAATAATATTTTTTTAAATGTAAAAATACCTTTTTAAAAATATATAAGTATTATTTTCATTTAAAAAAAAAAAATGTAAAAATACCCTTTTAAAAATATATAAGTATTATTTTCAAAAAAATATTTTAGATCAATTCACAAAAAATAAAATTAAATAAAAAAATTGATGTTTCAACAACTCCTACTTATGTAAATAACATTTTTTTAATTGTATAAATACCCTTTTGTAGATACATAAGTGTAGTTATCATTTTAAATTTAATTATTATTTATATTTTATATTTTATTTTTACTAAAATTAGGTTATCTACACAAAATATTAGGTTGATTATCATTCAAAAAAATATATTAAAACTTATTAAAAAAAATTGAAAAAAATATGATGCACTAAGAATCTATATCAACATGATATAATTTTTTCTATTTTAGATAAATAGTTATGAAAGTTGATGTGGAATAGAGACAATTTTATTTTAATATACACATTTTAATATTTATTTAAAAATATATATTTATTAAAATTGAAAAAATATATCTATCCACTAAAATTTCAAGTTATAAATAAACACAAAAAAATTGAAAGAAAAAAATAATATCTATGAAAAACTATATTCAAATAATTTTTTAATTTTTTCAAAAAAGATACAAACATAAAATATACTAAAAAAAATACATATTTTATTAATTTACATTATTTTCAAAATTCAAAACATATATGTACTAAGTGTTTCCTTAAGTGTGACATAACTTTATACTTTTACCTATATATATCTACATTACTTATATAAATTATAATATATATTAAAAAGTATATAACAATATCAGTACATATTAAAATATATATAATTTTATTGTTATACATATAATCTTATATAAATATATTTATAAATATATAATCTTCTAAAAATATATTAAATTAAATATTTTATAAAAATCATATTATTATATTATACTTTTTTTGGAGCGAGCTAGGGCTAAACTAGTCCCTTGCGAGTGAGATCCCCCGCTCGCAAGAAGTCCCACCTCTTAAACCTAGGAGTGGAGTCGAACCCAAGACCAATGGGGAGCAAACCCACTGCCCAAACCAACACTACTACCTGTGCAAGCTAAAATGTTTGTGGCAAAGTCCATTCCTATACCTCGGATCAACGGAGCAAGAACTAGCACACGATTTATTGACCCACACCTTGCCCACTACGAAGCGGAGTCAAATGTGTGACCTCAAGGAATGCAAACCCCAAGCCCCATCCGCTACAAGTGATGGCAAATGTATATAAATAATATTATTTTCAAGTATATTTAAGATTGTGAATTTTTGTTTGAAGATATAAGTCACATTTTAATTATGTTAAAATAATAAAATTTTATTTATCTAAATGTATTAAATATCACATATTTTAAAATTATGTTGAAAATTAAATTAACATGTATATTTAATAAAAAATTAAGCACCTTTTTTATATATGACAAAGGTGATTGAAAATAAACACATTATATCTTAAAAAAATAATCTATAATTAATCAAGACATCCCTTTAATATTTTTATATAAGAATTTGAAGAAAGATATCTCCGCTTATTTTAAATAAACTTTTTAAAAGATAAATAATTCATATTTAACTATTTGAGTCAAACTGTAAGATATTTATGCGTGTGACTTATTCCTTACGACTAGTAAGCCTTGATTTAACATATGAATGTGGATGAATGCCATCCTTTATAACATGCTATGCTTTTGAAAATCAGAGAAACAGTTCGCGGATTTTTTTTCCAAGGCCTATTACGTGTAATTTAGAACATCCTACACTCGAATAATCCGTCAAATAAACCACTAAAAAATAGGTACCCACCCGTTAAAAATTTGGCTTAATTTCACAGCTTCCTGTCATCAGACGGTTAGGCAGGGGTTCCATCCTTTCCGCAAACTGACAGGAATATTGGCGGCAGTTTAATGAAGGACACCTGGCAACACCGACCTACACAGCAAATGTAAGCGCACGCGCAAAAGAATTAAACAACTAAATCAGAATTTCGCATCTTTTCACGTCCGCAAAAAAGAAAATCACTTCAATTTTAATTTTTGGCTAGGTAAAAAGCAACCGTCTATTTTGCTGAGCAAGTTCGATAAATAAGGGGAAGTTAGAAAGCTATGACGTCAGCCCGTGAAAACCCCACATGCTGCTCTTGTTCTCCTGTTGCAGTCTTTCATCTTCTACCTCTTCGCACTGTTCTGTTTTGACAGCGAAACTATTTTGTTTTTTTCTATCTCTGGTAAAAAAAAAATTCTTCTTTTTACAGTAGTTGGAGAAAGGAAGAAGCTGAAAGAAAGCAATCGGGAAGAGGTACATTTAGAAAGACCCTTTGTAATGGATTTAAAAGAAAATTGTTCATAAAAATGCTCGTTTTCTAAAGTCTTGTCGGTTTTCGAACAATTTGAAAAAAAATTGTAAGGGTTTGTTTGAATAGTTGTTCAGGGACGGTGGATTCATGTGAAACACGGTTGAAAAGTTTAAGAAGGGTTTCAACAAATGTAAGCAAAAAAACGGAGATTTTTATCTTCGGATTTCTCGTTTTGGGAGGAGAGTTTTCCCGTGCAGATTTAAGGGAAAAAATACGAGATTAAAGAGGAGTTATTATTCTTATTAGTAGTATTATTATTATTAGGGCTAATTTGTAGTAGACGAGGATCTTGTGAAATTTATTGTCTTCAGCCTTTGTATCCGGCAAACCGTAGATAGAACTGATATTTTTATATATTCGGCTTTAAATCTGCGGAGAGAGCATTTTTTGGGCAAGACTTTTATTCGCACTTTAATCTTCTGAAAGCTTGTGTTGATTTTTGTGGAAAAAAGTTTGTACGTACGAAAGGAATTTGTGTTTGGGAAATCGGGGGCAATTTATAGAAGTTGGGAGGGTAAGCAGAGCTGATTGTGTGGGTGAATTTTTGAAGTTGCCAGAGGTTTTCAATTATGCCAACTTCTTGGGGAGACTCAGTACCAAACTCAGAAGCGGAAAATGTAGTTGATAGTAAGGGTTCTTCTGCCCGACCTGCGAAAGCGGCTTATGTTCCTCCTCATTTGCGAAATCGAGCAACACAAGGGTCTAGTGAAACGGCTACTCTTGCTGCTCCCGTTGAATCTGCATCAGCATCTAGACCTGGTTCTGGTTCTGGTTCTGGTTCTGCATATCCCCCATCGCGCTCCGCGTGGGGTAATCGGGACAGTGGGGGGTTGGGGTCAGGTTATGGAGGAGGGCAAAGTTATGGTGGGTATCGTGGCGGTGTTGGTGGTGGCAGGGGACGTAGCGGTGGTGGTTGGAGTAACAGTAACAGATCTGGTGGTTGGGACAGTAGGGGCAAGGAGCGGGAAGTGAATCCTTTTGATGATGATGATGAATTGGAAAAGGAGACGCCAGAAGAGCAGGAAAATACCGGCATTAACTTTGATGCTTATGAGGATATCCCCGTTGACACCAGTGGGGAGAATGTTCCCCCTCCTGTAAATACATTTGCAGAAATTGATTTGGGAGATGCACTCAATCAGAATATTAAGAGGTGCAAGTATGTTAGGCCGACCCCGGTACAGCGGTATGCAATACCTATTTCTCTTGCTGGACGGGATCTCATGGCCTGCGCCCAGACAGGTTCCGGTAAGACTGCTGCATTTTGTTTCCCTATAATTGCAGGAATTATGAGGGGCCAGACACCCCAGCGACCTCGTGGAGCACGCACATCAATGCCATTAGCACTTATTCTTTCTCCAACAAGAGAATTGTCAAGTCAGGTGAGATTGATTTTTGGGTTGAGATACTTATCATTTTATTATCTGCCGTGGATGTTCCTGTGATGATGTATTTTTGCAGTTGTCATTTCCTACACGTTTTTTGAAGTTCAGACTCCTTTTGGCTGGATGTAATTGTTTTCTAGATACACGAGGAGGCTAGAAAGTTTGCATATCAAACTGGTGTCAAGGTAGTGGTTGCTTATGGAGGCGCACCCATTAACCAGCAGGTTTGTAAGCTCTTCCTTGTTAATACTACACAGCAACTATGAAAATTTAATTTCCTTTATAAGAAAATAAACATTAGAAAAGGAGCGACTTTGTTGTAGGCAAAAGAAAAAAAATGCTTTTTATGTATCGACTCTATTAGTAGCAATTCCCCCCTTGATCCTCGATTATGTTTTATGTATCTAATTTATGAGCTTTGTCAAATTTAGTACCCCAGAAAGATATGCATTTGAAACACAGGCAAGAATCTCAAATTCTCTAAATGCTTACTATTTCAACAGGTCACTTCTAGTCGTCAAGTTGTTTATTTCATCCATGGTATGGGGACAATGCAATTTATTTTGTTGGAAAATATCTATCAGGCAACAACAAGTCTTGTGTTCTATTACAATATCACTTCTGGCAAATAGTCCGTGGTTGTTGTGGTGCAAAAATTGCTACACAGCCCTATTTCTATGCTCTATTCAAATTCTCCATTCTTGCAATTGAATTTGGTTTTTTAACTTTCTTTATATAATTGGCTCTATGTTTCTATATGAGCAACTGAGTTTAGAATTCAGTTCTTAGATTAAGGAAACCCTGTACAAATCCATAGATTATGATGATCTTTTCATAGATATCAGTTAGTGCAAGCCTGAAAGTTTAGAATTTCGTCTGGAGCATCAACATAATAGTTCAAAACTAGTCGGACAATGTTACATCTGCACTCCCATGAAGTCTGATGTTAGATCTGCTCTTCTACTAGACATGGTCTGGTGTTAGATCTAGCCCCTTACCAGGTGCAGTCTAATTTTCATGGCCAAGTCCCAATTAACAGTTTAGTGACTTGCCTGGGGATAGCTTAGGAGAACAGGGATCATTGTCCTATGTTCAAGGATGACTCCTGTTAGCTCTGGCCAATCTCCACAGGACATTATTAGACTGTGATGTCAATGTCTTGGTGGCTGAGAGATCTACAAACTCTTATTCTATAGCCACTTTAGGGTTTTTAAATCTCTTGGGTATTTTACCCTTACTGCCATGGCCTTGTACTGGCTGTAATACATTAGGACTTTGGGATTTCCATCCATATGTGCTTATGTTAGCTGTAGTCAAGATTTAAGCTAGTGCTTAAGTGTAGGTCTATAGGGACTCCTTTATTCTGCTAGCATAGTTGGTTGTAATTTTTAGCCCCATTATCATTGTTTATTTGTGGACATTTATGTTATTTCATCCATTCTCTATTTATAGAGAAGATTCATTCAGCCTAATTTGTCAATGATGAAGTCAAATACAATTCACGAAATCTTTTTAATTAAATTTACTTTTCATGTTGAAGTTCCAATGGAGAAGTTCAAATTCTCCATTCTTTTTTTATTTGAACATAATTCTTTTATGCCAGGCTTCTAAGGTGAAAATCAAATAATTAAGTTGTAGATTATAATTCTGAATATAGCTCAAAATAAACATTTTAGAATAAAATTAACACTTTTCCTCCTGCTCATGTTAAATTTGAAACCACACAGAATGCAGAGAAAATGGAAAATATAACAAAGGCTGTAGTATTATTGAATAAACTTGCCTGGATAAGTTACTGTGCAAAATACATTGGCTTAAATGAGCCTTCTTTCTTTTTCCTGTGCAACCACTTGAGAACCTTTCATCAGCTAACCTACCCGACAATCTAACCTTCCTGACAATTTAACCACCCGTACAATAATATAAAATTATATTTAGTTTTACTAATTAAACTAACACAAACAATATATAACAATAGGTTATGATTGTTACCTATCTTCTACATTTGCAAGGGACCAACCACGTAGGTGTCTTGAGTCTGTCTGTCTGATATAATTTTAAACCAATAAGATGAAATCACTAGTTTTCTTTCTATTCAACATGTCCCCAACTTTCATTAATGCCTGCATTTTTTCCTCGCTTCTAACCAGTGATGCCCTCCTATCTATATTCTACCTTTTGTATAACAAAATGGAAGCTAGGGAGTTGATGTTTATCATTTTGTTTGTGAATACATTCTTGGCTCAACTCAAATATGTCTAAGGAACAAGTCTTCCCAGTTCCCATGTGAATGGTCTGGAATCACATAACAAGTTCCAACAGGTGAGTGCAGTCAATTTATCTTTGCTAAATCTGGAAGACTTAAGCTAGATTCCTTTACCTCCTCTCTACGCTGCCTGAAAAGGTTTGATCTTAGCCACAACAAGGTCATGGGAAGCCTTCCACGTTTTTCTTTCTGCTGTTTAAAAGGTGCAGGAGTGGAGGGGATGTCCTGATGCTCCTGGGATGCCAGGACATCTCCATTTTTAGCAAAAAGTAAGGGGACATCCCAGTTTTGTTGGAAAAATGGGGGATGAGCTGTTCCTGTCCCCGTCCTGGAATGTCCAGTATGGGTATTTAAGATCCCATCCCCAGGAAACACTCTATTCAACAGTTAAAAGATATTTAAGCAGAGATTATGACATCACAAAGCAAGATTGAATATATGAATTTCCTACATTTTTTCTTATCAAATTATCTTTTTGAAAGGACCTTATCCAGGAACTATGATACTGCAATTTTTATATTGTATAAGTTTAGAATTGTATACATTAGAATTGTACCAGGTTACCATTTTTCACTGCTGTCTGGTTTGTGCTGTAATTAAATTCTTCCTCCATATTTCCCACAATCTGGGTGCAAGTGTTATTCTTGTGGTTTGAACATTGGACCTCACTGACACTGGGTCGGTGTATTACTGCTGCACCCCAGGCATGAACCCTTTTCTTATTTGATTAGTAATCTTCTTCTAAGATAATGTTCTTGTTTACACGGGAAATTATTTTAAAGGGTTTGAAGCAACTTGCAAATCTACCTGTTGTTCCAAAATCTGCAGATTAGGGCATTAGTGGAGAACAAAATCACCCTAAACTAACAGAGGGTTATGTAGAAGGTTAGTATACAAGTAAAATAAAGAGTAGATGAAATAGTAGCACTTGTATATTTGTTTACCTCTTAGAGAGATTAAAACATGTTATCTATAAGTGTCAAGCAAATTATGCTTAATCTGATAAGTGCCAAAATGAATTTGTAATTCTTAGTGTGTTAGCATCTGTGACAAATTCTCTTTTCTAATAGTCGGTTATGCTTTCGATAGCCATCAGTAGGCTCACTTAGGAATTGAAATAGTTTTGCTTTGTAAAATGCTTGCCAAACAGTAATCTTCAGATGACCCATGACCTGGGAAATATGCAATTCTATTTTGAAGCATTTTCTACTGATATCAAACAAATAAATTTCTACTCCCAATTGCTAGTTAATGATGGCTTTGGCAGCAGATAACTTAGAAATTAAGTTGACCTGGTAATCCATGGTTTGTGTTTTTGGCTAATTATACAAAGGTGTATCTGGTCAATATGTTTCTGGATAGAGTGTCTTAGAATGCTGACAAATCACATTGCTCGATGATCCAACAAACTCATCTTCTTGCAATTTTTTTTTTAATCCTTTGAGAGCATTATTTTTTAGCCTTAATTACTTAGGTGGATAAACTGTGATTCTTTATTTCTTTTATTCTCTGACATGCAGACTTTTCCCTGTTTTCTCAAAATATAACAATACATTGATGTAAATGTGGATGTGCGTCTTCTCACTCATATATAGCATTATATTTTAACATCTAGGTCATGTGCATTTTTTTATTAATCTCATAATATGAGATTTGTTAGATAATTCCTTTGGTGGAAATAATGAGGTGTATTGCTGCCTGTTATTGCTGTGTAAGATGAACTGTTCTTTTAATTTTCAAGTATATACTGTATTTCTGTCCATTTTTATTGAGTGGAATCTTTTTTGCAGTTGCGTGAACTGGAGAGGGGTGTTGATATTCTTGTTGCAACTCCTGGGCGGCTAGTCGATCTTCTTGAAAGGGCAAGAGTGTCACTATCTATGGTCAGTTACCTGGCTTTAGATGAGGCTGATCGTATGCTTGATATGGGTTTTGAGCCTCAGATCCGTAAAATAGTTCAACAAATGGATATGCCTCAACCAGGTCACAGACAAACTATGCTTTTCAGTGCCACATTTCCAAGGGAAATTCAGGTGTTCTTCAGTTTGCCTTGGTGTCTCTTAATTATGTTTTTTTCTCTCTTTAATTAACTAGCTTCCAAAAGTATCTTTTTAGATTCTCGAGTGGTATGTTTTGATAAATGTTTGATATCTCTTTTGGGATTTTGTTGGTCCTTCAGACTCCAATAGCATTTATTAATCATGTTTGTTTTTCCCCTTCTTCACTACCTTGCTAACTGAAATAAACTGCCTTGCTAACTGAAATAAAATTCTACAGTTGGTTTGATTTAAGATTTGCCTCTTTGTCCATGTCCAGGTAGACGTTATAAGGGATATTGAATCTGACTTCTTTTATTCTGTCCTAAGGCTCTGAATGTCTTATCTGTTTTGTTCTGTCTACAAATACCAGTTTTGGCATTTTGTGCTATCTGGTTCGTTGACGAACCATTGGATTTTTAGCTAGCAATATCATTTTTTCCCCATCTCATGGATTGAAACTAGCAGCTTACATTTGTACATTTTTAACAGTCTGATAGTGGTTTTTTAGTTAGTTATGATCTAGAAAGATTTTATATTTATTTCATTTATTCCTATCATTAATGATTAAAAATGCTTTGAATACCCTTTATCTAACATGATCAGGAACTCTACTTGATTTACTTTCAAGGTATTACTGTATGTTTTTTATTTCCAAAAATTCAAATCTCTCTTGAATTCTAATATGGTTTGACTTTGAATTGTTATTTTACAGAGGCTGGCTGCAGATTTTCTCTCAAATTATATTTTTCTGGCTGTTGGAAGGGTTGGTTCAAGTACAGATCTTATTATGCAGAGAGTTGAGTTTGTACAAGAGGCTGATAAGCGAAGCCACTTAATGGATCTTATTCATGGTCAAAAAGCTGATGGAACTCATGGCAAGGTAACTGCTATAAAAAACAACAAACATTTTTTGACAGGGATGTGATATTTATCACAAGAACCTTGGAGTGAAGAAATCAAAGTGATTGGAGATTTATCATATCTGACATAATATATTTGTCTTCTGTAGCTTGTATCAAAGTGCTCATTTAATGTTTGATTTAGACATGGCACATATTTAGGATGGTGGAGGTTGAAATTAGTCAGGATTGGTACTGACTGAGAATAATGATAAACGGTTATTGCAGCATTCATTGACTTTGGTCTTTGTGGAAACAAAAAAGGGAGCTGATTCATTGGAATATTGGTTGTGTAACAATGGATTTCCTGCAACAACTATTCATGGGGACAGATCACAGCAGGTAAAGTGTTTATTGCATTGTGATTTCAAATCAGTGCTGTCTACTGTCGTCTTTACATTGGCATTCACAATTTACAACTGGAGTTATTTTTTTCTTTTTATGTCCTACTCTAGCATACCTGTTCACATGACCCTTGTAGTTCTATAGCTTCTTTTTATAGTGAAGAAGTTATTTCTATTATTCAGAATGTCTATGAGACAAAATAAAAAAATAGCAGGCAATTACATAGTTGAATTTGTCATTTTACTACAACCAATACCATAACAGAAACAGAACCAGCTATAGATGAAATATAATGGCTGTGTAACATGTAACTAGAAACTGAACCGACTGTAATAGAAATGCAATGATGACAGAACATATTAATCAGAAACATAAAACTTTGGTCCCATGGTATATCTGTCAAATGCATTGAAAAGGGAGAACATTTAGTAGGTGCCAGAATTTCAAGTATTTGATAGATTGTTTATAGTGCATTGCAATCCATGAATTTGTCATTGCTAAGGGGTTTTGGACCTTGATCATAAAATCAAATGCTGTAACAACAACGTTGCCCTTTTCCTTGCCAATTGCACACCTCTTCCTGTAAATCCAGAATAGCATGCCGGCAGCTGGGCCATGTTGTCCAGAACAGAGCTTCCCTGGGGTTCAGTGGGGGATTGAGTTTGAGATCACCGAATGTCCAGCTGTTTTTCACAGGAAAAGCTTCCTCCCCTGGTAAATTTCCTCAGATCTCTCCCAAGTCCGAGTTGCGGCTATGATACCCATCTCACCAGTCTGAGTCATGGCTATGATACCCATCTACCTTAAGCCAATCTGCTTCGTAGCTATCATTGTCTTCTCTATTTGGTCAATGGCTTCTTTGATTTGTTATTGTGAGCTTTTACAGAATACAAAACCGTACAAAGACTCAAAGCAACCTGTTTGTTGACATTTTTGTCTTTGAAAATGGAGAAAAGATATTTTTTGGCCTTAGTACGACTGTGTGTCCTAATCACCTCTCTAGTTGAAGTCCTACTCAGCTTTTCCTTGTCATAGTCTGAGCATGTATTTTTCATTTCTTTATCATTGTCTAACAGATCCCATCCTCTGCGTATCAGTAAAGCACTTGGTTGATATTTGCCCTTTCTTGCAGCAACAATTTTAAGGCCTGCTACTAACTCTGGAAAATGTTTGGCACCTCAGGAAGGCAGAACACTAAATATCAGGACTCATGCACCAAATAAGTTAGATAATTGTCTGTAGTTTGCAGAAGAAAACCTGATTAAAAACAAGACTCGTCATTCATTTCTATGATGTGGTTATAATACTAAGTGTTGGGCATACTGCTATACTGCAAAGTTCATGTGTTGATATCTGTCACACTGCAATCAGATACATCTCTGATGCTCGATTAACTGTTACATGATATCAACACTAAGTTGCATGATTACAGAAATGAGGCTAAGGGTTTTCAGTCATTTGTGAAGCTAAGTCTATTGGCAGAATACCAATAGCTGAAATATAGTAAGGGCTCACCTGCTTTCTGTGCCATTAAGCTTTTCATGATCACCCGGGTCAGGAGAGAGATACTTATCATTGCCCAATTTGTCAATCTGTTACCAAATTCGATAGACTCTCAGGACATTAAGAACCTTTTTTTAGTGAAAACCTCTAAATTTATTAAAGCTTTCTTAGATTGACACATTTCTCATTCATAAGGAGTTTTCTATAGTCTAAAGCACTCAAATTTGAAGCGTAGTTGCCCTCTATTATGAAGTCGATTACTTAGTTCCTCCCCTCCCTTACATGATGGTATAATTTCACCTGTCCTATTGAGACCTTTTTGGCCCAAAGAATGCTAGTAATAACAAAATTGCCCTCTGTTGCTACCATCCTCCATCTTATCCACAATGAGTGACCATATTAGCTTTGAATCTGTTAATGACTGACAAGGTTGAGGCCTGCCTCTGCAACTGCAGTCTTCCTGGAGACCTGACTTAATCCACAAAGTCGGAACAAATTTTTTTATTTGGACACCTAGCCTTAAAGTTTACTGAAATATCTAATTATTGTAATGGCTTAATCCTCCTAACCCCAGCTTACTGAGGCTTACATCCGAAGGCTCTAGTTGAGCTAGTCTTGTACTGGCCCTTAGATAAGGATCCCATTTGTCCTTAATTCATTGATTGATTGTCAGCCACATTTTTGGGGGTGTTATTCCCAATTGATAGAAAATATCCCTTGCAATAAATTTTGCAGCTTTCTGAATCAGTTGTATTAAATAGTAATACTATGACTTGTTTGAAACAAAACATAATATTCTGCTGAAATGATTATATTTTTAGACACTGCCAAATCATTTGGGCACCTAGCCTCAAAGTTTACTGAAATAACTAACTATTGTCATGGATTAATCCTCTTAGTCCCAGCTTTCCCAGGCTTACATCTGAAGGCTCTAGATGAATTAGTCTTGTACCGGCCCTTAGAAGAGGATCCCACTTTTCCTTATTCATTTTGATTGATTGTCAGCCATATTTTTGGTGGTGTTATTCCCAATTGATAGAAAGTGTTCCTTGCAATAAATTTTGCAGCTTTCTGAATCAGTTGTGTTGAATAGAAATACTATGATTGGTTTGAAACAGAACATTACATTCTGCTGAAATGGTTAAATATTAGACATTGCCAAATTATTTTGATTCAATTATGACTTGGTAATTGGTTGATGTGATAGTAATAGCCGTCTGAACTGACAGGCATTATGGTAGATTTCATGTGCACAATCACGATATTTAGAATTCTAAAACTTTTGAGTGATTACTTTGTTTAGCACATCTTCATTATGAAAAGAGGTTTACATTATCTTGGATCAAATACGGAAATAACTAGTTTGAATAACTTCCTGTTACCTATCGTCCTTCTAACATACATATACATGGCCATGCTTATGGATCTGTTCTGCAGGAGCGTGAACAAGCTTTAAGGTCTTTTAAGAGTGGGAGAACTCCCATTCTTGTAGCTACGGATGTTGCTGCTCGAGGACTTGATATACCACATGTTTCGCATGTCATTAATTTTGATTTGCCAAATGATATTGATGATTATGTGCATCGCATAGGGCGTACAGGGCGTGCTGGAAAATCAGGATTGGCTACTGCCTTTTTCAATGACAATAACATTAACATAGCTAGGTCTCTTGGGGATCTCATGCAAGAGTCAAACCAAGAGGTACCTCAGTGGCTATTGAAATATGCTGTAAGATCTACTTATGGTGGAAGCAGAAAGCCTCGTGCTGGAGGAGGCAGGTTTGGTGGGCGTGATTATCGAAGAGATGGTGGCAGGGGAGGTGCTGATAATTATGGAGGTGGATATGGCGGAAATCCCTATGGAACTTCAAGCTATAGTGGATATGGTGCAGGATATGGTGGATCTGCTGTGGGTGGTTATAGCCAGGATGCCCCTGTCATTGACAGTGCATGGGACTAGATAATGTTGGGGATGATTTATGAATTTTTTATATGATGCTGGTCAGGGCTAAAATCACTAGGAAGATGGCGAAACATTTTTTTCATTCAAACTGCACATGGATTGATCCTTCGTAGCATGCTTGTTAATTTTTCTTAAGTAAATCTGCCCTCACTATAGAAGTTGAGTGAAGTGGATTACGCTGGGTTTTGTAACACGTAAACAAATATAAACAATTAATGAATAGTCAGTAAATATAACGTGGATGCTCTCCTGGCTTCTGGAGTGGGCTGATTAGCAGTAACACGTTACAAATTGTGGTTCCTAGGCAGGCTTGGAGGGGAAGCTTGTCTGTTAAAACAGTGGCTTCTTGTTTCAGTTTTACACAACAGCTGAAATTTTAAACAGCTGCTCTTCTAATTGATGCTAGTGTCAGCAAAAAGGCAGAATGGTCCTTTTAGTCTGTCTGAGAATGTTTTATATTGACTTGTAATCTTTTTGTAAAGGGTAATGCTCATTTGCAGGAAAAAGTCACTGCTTGCCTATCAACATTATTTGCAATGTATTTGAGTCTGGAAGAGTTCCCATCTCATTTTGTGTTATTTCTTATGTACTATGTTGCCGGTTTGGGGTTCAGGTTTGGCGATTCACTGATTATTTTTTTCCCAGGGATCGCTATGATGGGTTTGGTTGTACAATTTATTCACCTATACAAATCTACCTCGGGATGCCGATATATGAAAACCTGATCTGTAAAGAATCCTTAACTGGGAGAAGCTTGAATTACTGTAGGGAATAAATCTTGTCCAAATTTTTACCACAGCCATCTGCACAACATTCCTCTTTCTCTGGTGATATCAATTAGTTCTCTGTCAACTATACTGAACACTTCTTTCAAGTATTTCAAAATTTTCAGCTGCAGTAAATTAGAAGTCTTTAGCTGCCAAATCACTAGAAATATTATTCCTTAAAATATATATATTTGGCCTCAGAAAGAGTAATGTTTTGTAGATGGCTGTTGGTAATATATCTGTTCTATTTTTTTTATTGTGCCAGGTTAGTCCTGGGGGTACCCAGACTGGACCCAGCCTGGGATCTGAACTTGGACTGATTCGGTCCGGGTACGGATTGGGTCACCTTATTCGCTAAGCGCAAATACCGCAATTGCTTGTGATAAATGTTCTGCCTTCCTTGCCGTGGGCACTTCGAACGATCTATACAGTTCACACTCCAGCATATATTATTTTTATTGGTGTGTCAGTAGGAATGATTCTAAACCTCAATTCAGCCTGGGATCTGAACTTGGACTGATTTGGTCTGGGTACGGTTTGGGTCACCTTATTCACGAAGTGCAAGTACTGCGATTGCTTGTGATAAACGTTATGCCTTCTTGCCATGGGCACTTCGAGCGATCTATACAGTTCCCACTCCAGCATGTATTATTTTTGTTGGCGTGTCAGTAGGAATGATTGTAAGCCTCAATTCTAAAGCTCTACACCTGCATTATAAATGTTTCCACTATTGTCAAATCTAGCTTGCTTAAATTGATTGTAATTATCTGGAATACCATTAAAAAATGTTTTTTTTGGTAAAGGTGTATATAGATTGTTACGATGCAACGAAACCAAAATAGGAAAGTTAATAATGTATGTTGGGAAAATGATATTTCAGATCAACAGACAACTCGATGAAATTGAATGCCAATTCTTCAGTTAAATTATATATCCTTTTATACAGTAGTAGAGAGAGCACTAAATCTCAATATATTCTGCGGGAATAATCTTAAATTCCTAAGGGATTATTCGAAATGACTTCTTAAACAGTAGAGAGGGCATCAAATCTCATTATATGTTCCCGCATTGCAAAGGGAGAATTCCGAGTAACGGTGAAATTTGCATACCCGTGTCAAATTCCAATTTAGTTTATGAGTCCATTTTGAGAGGATGTCAAAATACAATTATATATCAGATGTTTAAAGTTTAGCTTCTGCGATCTTTGTTCATTTTCACTTCACACATTTTCATACATTTATCCGGCCACATTTATATACATTTTCGTACATTCATCTCGCTTTTCTTATCTTATTTGCATTTATTCTCGTGTACACGCGATTTATCAGCTCTTTTCTACGTGGTTTAACTTGATATCTAGATTCCATATTCTATTCCCTGGGTTATTTTTGTGAAGTGCGAGATCAATCTTGTATGACATGTATTTCACCTAGAATCCATTTTAAAGTTTAAATTTAAATTGCCAACTCTAGCCCGCTTCTCATAGCATTGGGGATTGGGGGTTGATTTCATATCTGAAGATATTCGTTTGAGCAATAAATCACACGAGTTATGATTCAAGATGTACATTCATATGAATGAGTTCTGAAGCACTAAAAAGCATTAGAAAAGATCACTTGTATGCTTGCTTTTTGTTTGTCATAACTGTGAAATTGGTCCAATCAAAGTGGTTGAATGAGAATTTAGCCTGCGCAATTTAGTGACTTTTCCAATGTAATTATTAAATACTGCTAGACCTTAACAACCAACAAAGAATAGAGATTCCTAGCAAATTAGATAGAAGTCTGCACTACTCTAGATCAGGACTTCACATCAAGGATTAGATTCATGCATGCATAATTTATACATAATTGGGGAATTTACCTACACGAAGTTATAGCTTTATTAAAATTCGAAGATAGCAAGCACACCAATATTACCTATATTTTTCCACATTTGATGATTTAATTTTGCACTACTTTAGGTTTCTGTATTCATATTTTTCCACAAATTAAGTATCCAATCCATTTGCGTAAGAAATGTTTCACAAATTAAGTATTCTATCCATTTGCTTTTAATTTCTTAAGCTATGGTTAATTTAGATGTTTTATCATTCACAACTATTAATATGATTAATTTAGGTTAATTGTGATTGCTTTGCTTGCATTTATTTAATTAGCATAGATTAACATAAGGAAGGAGTAGTTTCCTTCACATTTTTGGTAAACCTATATGATTTTAGGTCACTCTAAAATTTTGCTTTAGGGTTCATACCTTCATTTAAAGTTTTTGGATTTGTGGTATCTAATTGAGTAATCATTGTTTTCAAATCTTGCAAGGGTTTGTGCTCTTATTTATTGCAGTCGGCGTTATATTTTTCCTTCTAGGGTTTGTTTCTCATTGTGTGATTTGATTTTTGCCTTCCTCGCCTCTCCTTGGATACTTCAATAGGGTCTATTTTTTTACATCTAATATTTTATTGATTTAAAAAAAAAGTGAATCTCACAGTGATTTATAATGCTTTGTCTTCCTTTCATGAGCCATATAACATTGTTTATGCCACAAGCTACTTGTGATCTTAATCTTCCTTTGAGGAGTGCTTGTCTAAACCCCTCTATGGCTATCCACTTGAATGATAATGCAATTTTCTTTGATGCTCACATTGAAAATAATTGTGGATATTTACGGTCATGATGCCTATGGGGAGCAACAAGATTTTGCTAATGAACTTGCTTGTTTAGCTAATGCAAAAAATATTACACAAGTGGACATGATCCATAATATGCCTATCAACAAACCATAGGGATTAGAGGTTTTACAAGCTAAAGGGTTTTAAAATTGCTTCATTTGCCTTCTTTGGTTTATCTCTTCCCCTTCACTTTGGTTACATCTACCTCCACCCTTGTGCTATTTGGTGGAACCCTTCAAAACTTTGTGTTCCCTTGATTTTGAGTCCATATCTGGTTGGTTACTAGGTCTTGATTGATTGTCCATTGGTTAAGGTTTATGCTTCAGGGTTTAGGGTTTTATCAACCTTTCATACCTTAGTCCCTTGTGTTTTTTTGGTCTAATTCTTCGTTGACTTATCATAGTTGGTCTTCGTTTTCCTAAGTTACTACTCGAGTCATTTAAATTCGTCTGTTGATCGGTCCCTTGTGTCTAAGGATACCGATTTGCCCCTTTGCACGAAAATTCTTTTATCATGGTCCGTGGTGTTATGTTTTCCTATGGTTGTTACCTTGAAATATTTCTTTTATCCTAGGATTGGACCTATGCTTTGAGTTTGCTAAGTCATCGTTACCCATATTACCTAGGTGGCCCCTTTTCAAAACAACTTTTAAGCATGTGCAAAATTACTCACTTAAGTTCTTCATCGCACACCTCTAATGCGTCGTTGTTTGTCTTTACATCACCAACCTCCAAAATACAATGTGCGCTGGCCTTTGTAGAACCTTTGCATTGCTAATTGACATTTACTCGCTCGTTGCCTAACAACGATATGCGATGAGCTTATTTGGTTCATTACAATGCTCTAGTACATCGCAGGTTGCTTACCATTAGTTTGCTTCATTTCAGTGATATGCAATGAGTCCCTTAATTCTATATGAGGGCATGTGTTTCAAATCCCTTTCATCGTTGCTATCCTTCATATCGCTAATTGCATCCTTGCTCGCCTAAAGCTTTGAGCGATATGCATTGAACAACTGCGATCATTCCACTTGTCTAAATCATGTACCATAACTCCACCCCTTAACATCGCTAGATGAAGGAAAATTAGGAATATACTCAAAGATGCTGGATACGTGTCAAAACATCGTGCAACTCCATTGTATCATGTCTCTACATCGAAAAGCTCATATTAAGAACGTGATGCGTGATGTGTTGCTTTAAAGAAGGATAAGGAGGGAATATGCCGAAAGGATATTCCGATCAATAGGTGTCACCTTGTAAATGCATCACATACATCATGTGTATTGTTGTTTGCATTTTTATGAAGACAGGGAAAAAGCAATGGGTGAATGAATGAATGAAAGATTTTAATGATGTTCACGAGACTAAACAGTCTAAGGGACCAAGATAAAACCAAGCCTAATTTTGACTAGAAGGCTAGCCATCTGATTAATCTAGCCTTCCCCAAAGAGTTGGTGCATATTATCAACTTTCAAACTATTTTCGTGTTGAGTACAAATATCCTCGTAAGCGGTGCATTCCATGATGAAGTGCCATTATGTTTCCACAGTCCTCTTATTGCAGAAAATACAAGTTCTTTCTTCCCAAGTTTCTTTGGATATCTTCCACCTACCGGTCTCACACCTAAGGTGATGTGATCTTGTCCTCAATTGCACAACTAACAACCTTGCTTTTCCTTTAATAGCTGCACCTAGATAAGTTTTTTCACCATGATCCTTTTCTGGGTTAAACTCTTTGATGTAGTAAGCTTTTTTATGCCCAATCTGATTTGCCCACATGGCAGCTCTAAATTTTTCATTCACATAGCTTTTTATTTCACTATTGGTGCTAGGACACTCTTGCAAATTGATGTCCCACTTGTTCATCCACTTGTTGTTCTGCTTCATCCAAGTTTTTTTCCTACGATCTAGCGTCTCCTTCATAACCATTTTAGGCCAACAGTGGTCATCCATGTTTTCAACCTTCTTTAAATAGCTTATTAACCGAGTTAACGCTGATCCTTCCAATGGAAAAGTGCCTGCTTCAGCTAGAAGAATTTCATATGGGACTGTGGTTTAAACTTTGAGACTGCTTGTTATTAGATGTTTATGAATTCTTTCTAGTTGCCTCCAACCACACTTTGACATACTGCTTCCCCACACTTCGCACCCATAAAGAACAACCGACACAACAAGCAAACCAAAAAGGGTTTTCTTGGTTTTCCAATCCCAAAGCTCAGCTTTTCTACACTTGTTCTACAGAAGGTAGGAGGCTTTCCAACCTCTTAGCATCCTTTTCGTACGACAAGTCTCCCAACTAAGCTTATAATGAAAGTCTATCCCAAGATACTTGTATTTTTTCACAATTTCAAGCGGGCTACCTTCAAAAAGAAAGGTATTTTGTTTATCTTTTCTGTTCAATGAGAAAATCATGATTTTCGTTTTGGTGATATTCACTTGCATCCCAACCTCCTGACAAAAGAGTTCAAGAGCTTTCAAGTGTTCTCTTAACCCATGAGTTGTTTTTGAAATTAGGATAAGATCATCAACATATAATAGAAGTTTCACCACATAGCTTGCCAGCTGAATACCATCCCCGCCCATATTGCTTAACCAAGCTTCCAACTTATCAATGTATAACCCAAAAAGTGTGGGGGATAGAGGGCAACCCTATTTAACTCCAATGTCGCTACCAAAACACTCTGACATACCATCACTAGTTCTGATTTTTGCTCTAACCTTCTCATACAATCTGTGAACAACTGCTCTATACTCATTTGGGATGCCTAATTCCTCCATTCTATTCCATAGTTTGTCTCTAGGTATCGTGTCAAAAGCTTTCTTAAAGTCTACAAAACAACAGTAAGCCTCCTCACCCTGGATGTTCCAATTTTTTTCAATCAAATGTCTAAGGGTGATACAATGATCAATGGTAGAGTGTCTCGACCTAAAGCCTGCCTGCCCCTTTGCCCTTTTGCCCTCATTTTCTGCCCAACTGTTGATCCTCTGTTCAACCATGCTCCCAAAGAGCTTGCCAAAGATAGGATTGACCATAATCGTGCGGAGTTAGATGGATTATTGATATCACCGCTTTTAAATAAAGGAATGACCACATTGGTAGTCCACTCCCTAGGGAAACCATCGCGATTGACATTATTGAAAATTCTTTTTATGTGAGGGGCAAGAGTCTCAATCCCCCATTTTAAAAATTTAGCCTGTAACCCATAAATGTCTTGTGCTTTACCACTAGCTAAATTCTTTATTCCTTGTTTAATATCCTCCACCGTGAATAGTTCCATTGATGTGTTAAGAACAGGCGGATGGTCTTTTTCGTGAACTCGCTCGTAAAGAAGCCTAGCATATTCTAACCATTGGACATCCGTAATACTGTTTTCAACCTTCTTTTTCCTTTGCTGCAATTCTCTCCAAAAGCCTTTAGGATTCTGTTTTCCAAGAGAGATTAGCTCCTTCCTTCTGTCATTAACATAATCAAATTTTTTAGACTGCACTAATTTTTCATATTTTTTTTTGTATTCTTTGTCCATTCCACTCTTTTTTAGTGATCTCTTGGCTGCCTTACAATCTTCATCATACCACATATTTGCCGAGAAAGTGATGAAATGCTTATGCTTCTCTTCCATCACGGGGTTTTAATACATCGTTGTTGCATCTTCAAATATGAATAGCCTAAAAGTGATGAGTGATGGGTGAATGAAGGATATTCTTGGGAATATTTCTCCCATCGTGATGACTCTTCACATCACGGTTTCATTTCATCAAGCCAGAGCCAATGTGCGATGAGCGATGGCTTCACAAAGGGAGTTGGCAACTAGCTTTAAAGCAGATACATGGTGACATCTTAGCACATCACACCAAATGTTCACATCGTGGATTCATAGTGAGGTACCAAAAAGAAAATGGAGATGTGCGATGAGCATGGATCACCATTGATCATGTTTTAAAACAAATTGATCAACGGTGGGAATTTAAACATGAACGACTAAGTGTCAAAGCACTCTTGTTCGCTCGCACGAGTTGTCTCTTGCCATTAATGGTGTATCTGCTCGTCTTCAAAGATCATAAAGAGTTGGAATATTCATTTTTGCATCATCTTTGCAAGAATTTGAAGGAGAACACGAGGAGACCTCATATGAGCAAATTTAGAAAGAAAAAACCTAAGGGTTCTTGGGTAAGTCAAGTTTTTCTATTTCTTTGTGTGGATTTTCCAGTAGGGATAGAAATGGGGTAGAATTAACTGGTATTAGCAAAAGTGAATTGTAACCTCGGGTTTTTTACAATTTCTGTTCTAATTGTAAAAGTTGAATGATTGGCCCTAGTCTATTATGAAGAAAATATCAATAGGATTAGTTGCATAATTCTTAATTGAGCCATGTGAAGCAAAAACCTAGTTCTTAGTTTTAAATTGATAAAACCCTAATTCTTTGATAATCTCTTCAAGATGAGTCAAGCGGGTGAACCGTCTAAGCCAAAGCCTAAACAAAAGAGGACAAAGGTTAAGGCTGAAACACAAAAGCCAGAGGTCTTTGAGGCATCTGAGAAGAAAAAAGGAGTCAAGAGGGACTTTACCCGTTTTATGGAGGGTGACCCACAAGAGACACTTCCTGGTGGAAAACCAGTTGGAAAAAGAGCTACAAGAGAGGGTGTCTTGAAAGACCGTTTGCAAGATTTGGCATGGGGAATTGGAGAAATTGTAGTACCACAAAGTGGATGGGAGTTCTTCCTATATGCTTTCAACCGGAGAGGGGCAAAGCGTCCAACATGTCACTTATGGACCTGCGATCTTGGGAAGCTCATAGTCCCCAATGTATTTGTGGACACTGATCTTATATTAGAAATAGCTAAATGATATGATCAACAAGACAAGGTAATCAAGAGCATAAATGGAACCCCACTATTAGACATTTCTAGGAGTCAGATAGTGGAGATATTCAAGCTAAATCCTTCTTCAACCATCACAATCAATTTTTCTGCATTGTATCAAGAATATGAGAAGGATAAGTATGGATACAAAAGAAATGTGCTAGCAAGGCATAGGAGAAAAGATCAAAACAAGAGGGATGTGTGGTTCTCACCAAGGGAAATGAAACCATTTGACTGTGATGAGTTTGAGGACTACATCAAGAATACCAACTATAGTTTGTGTCAAGTCCTTGGGAGAAAATATGATGTAAAGATGAGTGTTTCTCTAATGGTTATGGTATGGGCATCTAGAACAAACACTCAAATAGAGGTTTTGACTACGTGGCCTACCTTGCAGAGGAAATTCATAAGAAATTAGTGGAATTGAAGGATGCAAGACCTCCCTTGGGTTTTAGATATTATTCTTTGCTGATGCATATGATGTTGTGGATAGGCGGGAAGGTATGGAGAAATTTCATGAAGTTAAGAGAAAACGATGAGCAAGATAATGATTTACCTATGTAGATGTGGACTCATATTTGAAACCAAAATTGCCCAAAGTCCAATTATGCTGCATTCTGCAAGGGTTTCAAGTTTGGTGTTATGGAGAGTTTAGGTTTGAAGCCTGTATATAGGATTTCTAGAAATATTAAGGAAATCTTGAGACCATTGCAGTTTAAGGAGGGTACAAACAATGACCATAATTGGGGTGATTGGTATCTGCATTCCCATTATACTGCAATTAGAATTTATGGAGCCAAGGTGCAGCCCCATTGTTTCGATTAACATTTATGGAGATAAAGTGGCAATTAGATGCCATGGACAAAGAGCACTTCAGGAATGCTAGGAAGGGTTCTTTCATAGCCCCACATTTTGCCTTTTCTTATTTTATTGTTACATCAAAGAAGGGTTATGACAAATTTGGCACAATGTTGAACAATCTCAGAATGAAAATGAATGTTGTAAGGAATTGTGACCCGAAGGGATTTGTTCACAAGGAAAGGAAGGCTAGAGGAAGGTCTAGTTTTTGGCATCACTTTCTCTACACTGAGGATGTGATTATAAATTTGCCCTCAGATGCTGCTATTGTAGGGAGAAAGAAGGAATGGATGATGATATGCGACATTGAAGAGAAAATATTAAAAAAATATATTTCTATATCAACCCTTATGATGAAATTAAAAATCCTTACGAGAAAGCTATGGCATTATTAGATGCATATAAGGATGGAACTTTCTTTGAGAAAGTTAAAGAGGCTAAAGAAAAGGCTAAGATTGCCAAGGAGCAACATTATGCAAGAATAAGGAGCCATCCAGCTCAATCATTACCTCAAGGCACACAAAGGCAACCATTGGAAATAGAAGAGGAACCAATGGTTAACCATCTAGTTGCATATTTTGAAATAGAACATATGGGGGGAGATGACATGCAAGAACAATCAACAGAGCATATCCCAACTGAGTAGGAGGTGGAACAAAGGTTCCCCTCCCCTGTAATAAATGATGCCTTTGATCCTTTTATTCCAAATGATAGGATTATCTAATGGGAATATGATGAAGAAGCTGACGATGATGTGAGATTCAAGGCATACAAAGAATTTATGAGTGATGATTCTTTTTCTCAAACCAAAGAATTCAAAGAATTTATCATTCAAATCAAGAGCTAAGATATCAAAGGATTGAAAATGCTAAGGCACAAGTAGACCCCTCATTGCAAGAGGAGGTTAAGAAAGGGAAGAAGAAAAGATAATGAATGAGATTGCTGCAATTACTCCCGTGGAAGGTAGGAAGTTGGTAAAAGATAGCGGTATTTTATTGTTACTTGGATGGGACTTCACTTTAGAAATCTCCCCAGATTCCATAAGGAATGATCTAGGGGCTTCCATTTTTGAGGAGCATTATGACAACAAAGTTTTTGGCTCTAGATTCAGTCCCAAGTTACATACTTTGGCAATTTGGTCAATGGCACAGAGTATGAGAAAGCTAGAAGTCATAAGATCTATTGAGGAAATCATAGGTGCTATCATGATCAAAAGAGCTACAGAGATCACTCCAACACAACCTGCAAAATTGACAGTGCATGCAACAATGTTAAGTGCAAATACTGCACAGATATCTCAGGAGAGATATGATAAATTGTTGGACAAGTTGAAGAGGCTTCTATATGAATATAATAATATGAAGGCCACTGCTGCCCAAGCAAGTCCAACACAAAACCTACTTTACCATCTCCAACTTCTACTTTTGAATTGTCATCACAGGATAGAGAAACCTTATCTTTGAGAATTAAGAGCTTGAAGGAAGAATTACAGGTAGAAAAGGAGAATGTAAAGAAAACCAAAGCAAAGACTTCAAAGGTTACAACATATATAATTGATGATGTTTTGGGACATAAGGTTTCTCGACTTGTGCACAGGTTAGGTGATGTTTGGAATGTGTATAAAAGTATTCATGAAGCCCACAAAAGGTATACTCAAGTACAAGATTCCTTCCAAAATGATTGGAACAAATGGAGTACAAGGGTTGGTGCTCTCAAGGAAATGGTGCCAAACAGAAGGATGATCTTGATGCTCCCACACATATTCTAGAATCGATAAAAGCAATTGATCTATTGGGAGAAATTCCAGCTTTCCATGAAAAATTAGGTGTGCAGCTCCAAGGTAAGATAAAGATGTTTAGAGCAAAGGGGGACAAGGAGTGCCTAAGATGTTGAATGATGAAGGGGAGCAAAAGGATTTCATTACATGGAAAGAAGAGGTGGGAAACTTGCTCCCCTACTTCAAGGAAGCTGTTAATCTCAGTGATTATACAATGTTGAATAATGCCATTGATGAAATGACTAGGATTGAAGTGAATATGGATGTGTTTGCCAAAGAGGCCAGAATACTAATGTATGACAGGGGTACAATATGCATAATTCCAAATGGCTTGGAAAATTTACAGATCAAGCCTTGGATAAAAAGTTGATTAAATTGTCTCCTCTGGGTCTGAAAGCTGATGCCACATAATGCTGACGTGGACGTTGCCTTACTTTTTACTCTTTTCTTGTTTTCTTGCTTTAGTCCTACAATTTTGGAAGCAAAAGGGAATGTATGCTCGTGGAATGAGTTCTTCTTTGACAAAAGTGCCTTTTGGAAGGCGGGAAATATCTTCACCAACAAATGAAAATGAGTTTTGTCTCATATGTATATTCCCCCATGGATTACAAATATAACAGTATTTTGGAATGCAATTGTAGTTGTCAAATGAAAATATGACAAGTGTCAATTGGCCTGAAGCTTGTTTTACTCCCTTGTTTTTATAAAAGGGAATTTAAGGTCATTTGACGAGGTTGTTGATTGATCTCCTATGGAAATTTTGTAATAGGCAATACATGGAATAAAAGTTGAGTCTGTATCTAGGATTTTGAGTCTTTCTTTCTGAAAGTTTAATTTTGTATGATAGTGCTAGCATTTGAATATAAGAATGACATAATTCTAAAGCCAATTCTCTCCTCGTGTATTCCTATATGAATTATCAATGAAATTGATCAAAGATCTTTCCAATGATCTTCATTGTGTTCCAATGAATGTATGGTTTTATCTTTTTTTCTGATTCAATGAATTAGTTAAATCACTTTGATAAAATCACAGGTTTATGTAATTTGAGTACGAGAATATGACAATGAGTTTTGGTTTTGAATAATTGAGTATAATGTTGTAGAAGCTATGTGATGCTAGGTTTTAAGATGTTCATCATGGTTTGTGTTAATTTGGATTCCTCACCCTAGGTTAAGGCACTGGTCTAGGAGTTGTACTTATGTTCCATATTAATGATCTTTCACAAACACTACATTTAAATAAATGAATCTTTACTTTTGTGTCGAAATGTATGTTGAGTTTTCATGTTTACTATGCTCTATTGCTTTTGAAATGATTAATGAATAAAGGTGTTGCCAAATCTTTACGTTCTTTGAATTGGTAAGCAATTGTTTGGAAAGCATATCTGTTGTTTCAATGCTCATAGGTAAAATGACACAAGAGAGCTTGTGAACATTTTTTGGGATCACCCTCCTGGGTCTTGCAGAGCCCAAAGTGTAGAGGAAAAGTCTTGAAGACTTTCACCTATTAAGTTGGCTAATCCCTCTTGATTATTGATTATTTAATTAGAAAAATTCATAGGTAATTGGTGAGATCAACTTGGTTTATTAAAAACACCAACACCATCTCATACATTACTCTTTCTACCAACATTGTTCCATTCCATAGTGTTATGCCTACTTCCATTAGTTTACCACCCATTTTAATGAAAAAGGGATCCTAGGTCTAATGCTTAGATCACTAACATCAATCCTTTTTCAAAGAACATTAGGATGCAAATTGGCAAGGGGATTAGATTGACTTCCAAGCTTGAAGGTGAGTCAATTATCTTGGGATCCAACCCTTTAATGCCTTGGAAATTGATTGGAATTATCTTTGACTTTATGAACCTAATGAGACTATGAGACTTAATATTAAAATGCAACTTTTCTATAACAAAAACTATAGAACCAAATTTCAAGGGTTGATCTGGAAAGAGCAGAGTACTGTGCGCCTGATATACAAATTTAAACTTAATTTTGTTGGACAAGGTCACCCAAGGTGCCATTGTCTAAGTTAAATTTTCTTAGATTTGAAAAAAAAGTCTTGGAGCTCTCTATCTATGGCTTCTTCCTTTTGGATCTTGTCAGAATTTCATCTATTACTGAGATAATTTAAGTTTTGTATCTTGTCAAGTTGTAGGATTTGAATGCATCAATGAAAAATAGTCTTCAATCTTCCTCCAATCTTCTTCAAATCTATTACTTGCAAATTCAAAAAGAGAGGAGGGGTTGTGCCATAGGGGCTTGCCTTGGTGAAACCACGTGTTCATATTTGTACCTCCACAATGACCAAATTGATGATAAACATACCTTATTTTTTTGAGGGATAGAGGTTAAATGATTATTATAGAGTAATGAATCAACAATTGGATGCAACTCACCATTCAAATATGATTTCCTTGAAGGAATAAAGTCATGCACATCTCCTCAAGGATTGATTTGATTTGAATATCCACAAGCATTAGTACTCACAAAACATGAAAAAACTTACATGAAAACATGATGAAGGCTTGACATGATGCTTGACTAAAAATAATACTGCAATAATGCTCATAAATTTTCTCTTGACTGATTTTAGAAGTGCTTTCCATAATAGTTTTTCTCCCATTCATAAATTTCCTCCATGCTCAAAATGAGAGGAACACATGCTTAAATATGCATTTTAATTAATCATTTTGGGTAGGGGTTGACCTGGGGTCATTTTCAAATCATAAAATCTCGTCAATCAAAAATTATAATATTCAAAAAAAATCTTTTTGGACAAGGGTGCCCTTGGTGAACTTGTTTGACACTTTTTAACCCAAATTTATAGGGATGATGGAAAATTAAATATATATTTTTAATATAACTCCAAATTTGGTAAATTAATATTATAATTAAAGTTAAAGGAAAAACAGGGTGTCAAGGTAGTGTGAAATTGTCAAGGGTGACAATTTTTGACGCTACACCACCATACAATTTTCATCCTTTCTTTGCCTTAACTCATTATGGCATACCTTTCAATTACACCTCTTTTTTCATATTCATATCCTATATATTGTTTTATACCTCCATTCCCCTTTCATCCGCCACTGCCTAGCTTACTATATTCATCACTTGTCACTTGTGCCATTCATGCTTCTACCACTTCATTCTCTACCATGTCTATTCCTTATACGATTCCTCTATCCATGTGAACAACCACACTTAATTACACTTCCTCCATGCCTCTTTCTCAACCCATTACCTCTTTTATTTCTCATACATATCATACCCATACCTATACCCACACTAGTGGACCCCAAGCTTTCCTTGTCATTATTTATTCCTTTGCCTTAAATGCACTTGTGCAAAAGCTAAGTCAAATGGAGAAAAAAAGTAAATACAAGACCAAATGAACAAGATAATGATGCAGTTATGGATGCTAAGCACACACCGTTGTCATTTGTCACAAATCCTTTATTTTTAGACTTTGTAGCACCTTGTTTTGAAATATGTGCCAGGAAATGTAATCTAAATACAAACTTGAGATCCTTCATTGAAGCACATGGACTTATTATCTAAGGGAATATTATTGTCTCAACTATTCCCAAGAATTCTAAAGGATTATGCTATTAAATGGCTATTTTCATCATCTCATAAGACTATTCACACATTTGATGATTTGACTAATATGTTCTTGAAATAGTAAAAACTCAATATGAGACGAATAGTTACATTTTTTGATTTTTTGAGTGTGCTCAAGGACTAAATGAGAACACCATTGATTTGTTATAAGATTTAAATCTTCATCCTAAATTAATTACTCCCTTAACATGATATTGAATTGCAAAACATCTATACTTAAGGGTTTACTTAAGCCAATTGTAGATAATACATATCTCAATAGCTTTGCATATTTTATGGATCAATGTGCACATGTGAAAATAGTTTAATCCAAGTTCTTCATAAGAAATGTCTTCAAATATGGGTCATAAACTCTATGGAGCCAAATTTAATGCTTCATTAAATTGGTGATACTGGGTATGCACACGACTCAAAGAACTTGATGATCCTTAACTGAGAAATTCATCATTCACAACAGGGCTACATTAAATCATCAACCAGGTAGTCACATAACTTTAGATAGTGCTAGAAAAGTATATGCATTCATACATTTTGGACATCCTACATTGATTGAGTATAAGTGAATAAATATATGCAAATACAATAAAAGCTTGAAATTAAAATAAACTACTAATTCACAAAACAAATTAAAAGAATATAAACTACTACCTTATGCTACGGGTACTTAATGCTTAAGACTGTAACTAGCTAATCGTTATACTGAAAAATCCTAACTTAGTTAACCTCATGAGTCTAAAATAAAACATCAACATACAAATATTAGTTCAAGAATTATAAAACATTTATTTACAATCATATAAACTGGAAACATTGAATTAAACTATAAATGCATTTAAAATCTCAATACATAATCTAATCTAGTAAATTAAAATGAAGTGGTTGAGAAGCACCTCAAGTGGTGCTTGATTGAGTTGTTGCTTCCACTAGATATTGTCAAACACTTATTTAATTAGCAAATCATATCATCAAATCAATTCTCTTTTATTGCATTCTAACATAGAATTATTACACACAATCTAACATGAAATCTATTGGAATTTGTTTTCAACACATATGATACACTCCATTCCATCATTGATATTACTGCTAGATCTCCTCCTCGATGGGGCACCCAACTATATAGGTTCTACGAGGGAGTCCCATTATTCATGATCTGAAAACAAAATAAAGAACACATGTCAACTCTTCCTCAAGAATATGAAGATGAATTAACCTCTTAAAACAAAAAATAATAATTACTTGAAATTGTAGTAGAGAAATCAAACACAGATTCTATATCCAACAAACTTAACCATTTATAAAAGAAATGTGCTCAACAAAATAGTTTTGTCATAATTCAGTCCTGTTGGAAATAGACTTCTTCTCTTGGTTATCTTATTGACAGGTAAGAGTAATACTAGGTGACTCATGAACTGATTAATAAATGATCACCTATGTCTTCATTTGAAAGTGTCATGCTCAAGTCGGTTGACTTCTTCTCTACAATGATCTACAATCCTTATGCTATAGGTTGAGAAGCCTGTTGTTTTGGATTGACAATTGTCTTTGCTACAAATGTTAGTATTATTCCTTAAGGAATTCTCATTATCAACAACCATAAAATAAACGTAAAATTCTACTAACTTCATAGACATTCATGAATTCATACATACACATATTAACATAACATGTTTCCATTCCAAATTCTTAAAACTTCTTAAAAGTATATGAAAGGAATAAAAGGTCTTGGCAATGTCTTAAAGCTTAGCATAAATAAATGATAAAAAGAATGAAACAGTAATGGGAAACTGGCCAATTATAAAGACCATCAAACTCTGAGTTGTTTCATCATATCCTTAAATATATTAGAGAACTTTTCAAGGGAAATGATACAAAAAAATATTAATCAAGTGGCTCCTACTTCTACTTTTCCATCTTTTAAACAAAATCCTCCTACGAATTTTATAAAGTTACAATAATTGGATGATGTGATACTAAGTTATAAGAATCCTTGAATGATGTGCTACAAAGTTCATTAAGAACTGATTAGATTATTTTTCTCCTATATGCCCATTGGATCTAAATAAACCACTTCTTAGAGGTTATAAGGACAAAGCATTTGTAAATTCCATAGAGTTAAGGGCCACTGGATACAATCATGCATGGGTCTAAAACATGAAAATATGATTTAGGTAGAAAATGCCAATGATAATGGAAATCCTTTGGTTGCACTTAAAAATAGACTTTTGGTTATTTTTATTAATTCATTCCTTGATTGACCAAACCAATAATATTAAGGCATGTTATACCATTATTATGGATGATATATGCAGAGATAATACTATGAATGATTACTATTATGAATCTTAAGACACAACACCATTACATGCTTTTGTGAGAGCAATATGAACTATGGCTACATTTTCTAACAATAAAGACTCCACAATGATCCACTATATATTGTTGGGACTATAAAGAACACAATAATTAATGATATACTCATAGAGTCCACCAATTAGTACAACATATTTATGAAATAATTTTGGGTATATCATAGAGTCCACCAATGTACATCAAGGAGTATACTCATTAATGATACTCATAATTTTTTAGATATATCTTTAATGATACTCCTTAGGCACAACATTAAGGAGTATCATTAAAGATGACTAATGGGGTATTGATTCATACTTTTAGTTGTATCACACTACTAATTAGAGCTAGACCTAAGAAAGTATCTTTGTCATATTGTAATTTCTCCCAAGAGATCTTTTGCTTCACTTGGAATACCTTGGTTGTAATAGGTGGGAGTTTCACCTTCAATTGTAGATCAATGTTTAAAATTCATTCACGTATGTAGAGTTATCAAGATCGATAAAGATGCATTCCAACCTTTGTGGAGTTGAGCCATTTGTTGGGATTAGGGTGTCTCAAACTTAGAGTCCTAGCATTCAATTATGTTGTGATGCAAGAGGACTCCCCTTTGCCAGCACAATAACTTAAAACAAAACAATTCACAGAAAAAACCCAACAAAGTAACAAATGCAACAAATTTCGGTTTTATTGATTCATTTACAATTAAAATTCAATGACCTTTCATGGCCTCACGTCTCACAAACAACTAATTTGCCTCTTCCTCTATTCTGGAATAGAAAATTCTCACCAATTTACCCTTTACTCAGGCACCTCCAGCTACCATCACATACTGCATTATCTCCATTTCATGTACGACTTCTTTTGTATCATTTCTTCATACTGGCGCATTACACCATACATTTTCTTTACCGATGCAGCCTCCCTAATCCTACAACCCTTATCACTTTCTTTTTATCTCCCTTTTATTTTAAATATGCTACCACTCATATGCAGATGTAAGACTTTCCTTTAATTCCTCATCGTTTCACCTTCCTTGGCTGTGCATATTCTAATTTCAAAGCAACCATCATCATATGTTGCTACCCCCCCCCTCTCTCAGTGCATATTAAATTTTTTATTATGTTCCATAGACCCACACCCTTGTTGTCGCTTCCACTTCTTTGCATTTAGATCTCTCCTGCACAAAGCCTATTCACATATCACGCCCTTTTGTTTTCACATTGTTTCAATTTAAAATGAAATAAATACCTCCTTTACACCTGCAACCTTCCACTAGCTTCATCCCTTTATCTTTCCTTTGTTCTTGAAGCAAACTTTAATTTGGTTTAAAGCCTCCTATGGCTCATGCGCCCTTTCCATTCTCTTCTTGGATGCTGTAGAGACTTGAAGATGCGTTTAAATTTTACATGGTCCATCATTTCTTTGAATATCAGCCTTTCAAATATCTATCGATCTCTCCAAATATTGCAGCCTACCTTGAGTTTTCTCAATTCCCTCTTCATGATAAGGCATATTAAACATTAATTCAAGATTTTAAAACTCTTCACTGTCCTTTGAAGGTGAAAACTCTGAAAGAAATGAAGTTTAAAAATTAAATGTCCTCAATTAAATGGTTCAAGTGCTGGTCCAAGTATCCATATTACATATGTGACCAAGGAAGAACATTTGACAAAACTCTACATACATGTACTTAGTTTATGCTTTCACACTTCGCATACAAAAAAATTCGATGGCTGCTCATACTAAGATTTAACCATCATATTTCATGAGGAAACATTTCTCGAGTGCTAGTGAAGAATAATTTAAGAGGTTTAGGTACTAATTGGAGTGAGAGGAACCAAACACAAACAAAACCAAAATTGTGAAAGCGAAACCAACAATTTTTTTTTGGTTGGTGTCGATTACCTGTGCGCCTGCGTGCTCCTACACCAGACACATCAGGTAGAAAGATTGTGAGCATGGGATTACAATGAGGGAGATGAGTGATAGAATCACTCTTTGAGATTTTAAACAATCTTCAATGAACACCATCGATGCATCAAGTGCCCCAAAACTATTTCTTTCACTTCTTCCAACACTTCTCTAGAACACAGACCACCTTTATCCTATAACACTGCATCTTCCTCCCTTTCCCCCTCATGGAATCATGTCCAACAAAGCCCAACCTCCTTTGCCAAATACCTTCCACACTCCTCTCCTCCTCCGTGGGTTCAAACCCACCTCTAATCGACCACCTCCACCAAAAACAACCTGCAACATCTTCTACCATCTCTACTAACAAATACACATTATCTACAACCTGCTCTTACTCTTTATTCCTCTCTCCTACCATCTCATCTAAAACCAAAGTAACATCACAAAATTGTTTTACCTCATCTTTACTTGGAGTTGCAACATCGAATTTCATTGCGATATCTTCCACCTCCTCGCCAGCTGCAACTTATCGCTCTTCTCCTTTCGTTGCACCACCAAGCTTCATCATTCATTCTTCCTGAATCACCAACATTTGTTCTAACAAATCATCATCATTGCCATGCTCTACTGCTGCAACCTCTTCTTATTCCATTGTTGCATCTTCATCCTCTTCATTCTCATTTCCCACCTCTTCATCTTTAACTACTGTTGCACTAGCATCCTTTTGCTTATCCTCATCATGCTCGACCAATTTATCATGCTGCAATGCTTCCAATCTGTTCATTCTCACATTAATGTCAACTATCAATCCCAAAATCTTCCTCTTCTCATATTGTATCCAAACCTCCCATATCATGAGCCTCTTCCTCAATAGTATCCCCATATCTCTATTGCAATCTTTTACATGCTTATCCTACACTCTTCAATCTGCAAAACACTTTGCTTTGCAACTTCAAGCTCTCACTGCTCAAGACTTCTACTACCTGTAACACCCCTCACATGAGCTTCTTCTCTATAACCACTTCACTCTTCCATAGGTTCCGGTGGGTTCTCTTCACTCTCAAGATCCCTTTCTCTGATACCAATTGATGCAAGAGGACTCCCCTCTGCTAGCACAATAATTTAAAACAAAACAATTCACAGAAAAAATCCAACAAAGTAATGATTGCAACAAATTTCAGTTTTATTGATTCATTTACAATTACAATTCAATGACCTTTCATGGCCTCACATCTCATAGACAACCAATTTGCCTCTTCCTCTATTTTGGAACAACAACTTCTCACCAATTTACCCTTCACTCAATGATGCAGGAGCGTCCAGTGGTGTAGGGAAATCTTGCATCACCCAAAAAATGTTTTTTCTTCTTCTTATTTTCTTTAGTTGTTTTGAGTCTCATGATGATTCTTAAGGGGTGTAAGATAGTCAGAAGTCAGAAAAGGCAAAAAAATGGTCACTTAATATTTTTAGTAAGTTAGCCTAAATAGGCTTGTATGGACCTAAAAATTTACCCCAAGGAGTGGAACTGAAAAATATTTCTAGTTGTGAAAGAATCGTCTCAATACCTTGTACGATTTAAGAGATATTAAAGTTTATGTGCTGATAAATTTCTCCAATGCAGCTTCAAATTCAAATATGGAAACCTTAGAGGCCCCGAAACAACTCAAAAAGTTGACAAATCGATCTCCGTTCATTTCAATGTTGTAGATCTTTTTGAGAGCTTTCCAATGATATGTTAAAATAGAAAATAAAACACTCGGATCACAAGTTATGGCCTCACGAAGCCGCTCCTTTAAAAAGTGAATTTCATTAAAATATCTTCCTAGGCAAAAAATCAAATGGCGAAACTTTTGGCGCCAAAACAAAAGAGAAAGTTTCACTTTCTAGAACATTCTAAGGTGGTTATTGGGTAAAATAAAAAGGGGTTAGGTGGGGGTTGTAGAAGACGGGTCCATTAGTGTAGATTGTGGCTCCAAATAATTTTTTTTTCCAGAGTTGATTTTGTTGTAATGAATCAAGCCCATGAGGCTGTAACATATAAATTTGAATCTATAATTTCATTTTCTGAAAATAATTGAAAGTGAGAAATTTTTCTGTCTCGCATCTTCTATGTTGGTATCTATTGTTGTGATTTTTGTGGGTTTCAAGCGGTGTGGACCTCATCAAGTGGTATTAGAGTAGGTTTTCTTGAGTGTGTAGACAAATTTCCGAACGTGAAACAGTTTGCACCAGGACTTGTGGTTGTGGGTTTTTGAGAAAAGTGATCAGAATGCCTCTGTGAAGAAACCATGGTAGTGGAAGGAATGCTATTGTACTAGAAGAGGGTTTTAGAGCCCTGTAGAGACAAGTTCAAGCACTACAGGAGGAGCTACATCGAGGGTTTGGGCCAAGGAAAGGAGATGAAGGTGAAGATGATGCTAAAAATGAGGAACATTTTGAAGAAGAACAAGATGCAGTAGATCAAAAGCAAGTTAGATTATTTAAGGCCATCTCTAAGATTGGGAAAAGGCCAAAGATCGATGTTTGTACATTTTTGGAAATCTTAACCCAAAAGAGTTGATTGATTGGATCAACGATATGGATTACTTTGAGTATGAGGATGTGGAAGATCTTGAGAGGGTCAAATTTGAAAAGACCAAGCTAAAGGGTCATGCGAATATTTGGTGAAAAGAGGTACAACTGGAAAGAAATCGAAGAGGAAAAGAGAAAATAACAAGATGGGATTTTATGGTCTACAAATTAAAATTATAGTTCATTGTTGTGGATTATGAGATAGATTTGTTTGAAGAAGATGCAAGGGTTGAAACAAGCGAGAAAATACATCAAGGAGTATATAGAAGAATTCTACTGTGTCTCGATTAGAATAGGCCATTCTGAGGCCAATAAGGAGAAAGTTTCCCATTACATAAATGGGTTGAAGCCGAGTATTCAAGAAGAGTTGGGTCTAGTAAGAATGTCTACCATTGAAGATGCATATAAGTTTTCTTTGAAAGTAGAAGAAAAGCTAAATAGAAGATTTGAAATCAAGCAAAGAGGTGGGGGTTGTGGTGGAAAGACTAGTGGATGGTCATATGGAGGTCAAAATGAAGATCAAAATAAGGGTGAAGGATCCAGTAGTAGCCAGAACCAGAAAGGAGATAACACCTACTGTCCTCACGATCAGAATAGTGGAGACCAAAGAGGAAGAGGAAGATCTGGATGAGGACCAGGAAGAGGAGGTTTTCATGGAACCTGTTTCCAGTGCGGAAAAGGACAGAGAGTCTATGAGTTCCATCAACATCAAGGAAGGGAAAATAGAAGACCTGAGGGTAATGCACGAGTTGCACATGTATATGAAGATGTTGAGTCTTCACATTCTGAGGATGTAGAAAGAGGAGAGGTTCTTGTTACTAGAAGAGCCTTGCTAAATGAGGAGAAGGAACCAAATCAAATGAAGAATTTGTTTCACACTAGATGTAAGTGTGAAGGTAAAGTATTCAATGTTATCATTGATGGAGGTAGTACTGATAAACTTGTTTTAGAAGAGATGGTTAGTAAGTTTTGGTTGGAGAGAAGAAGGAATCTGAATCCATATCGGATTGCTTGGTTACAAAAGGACCATAAAACTTTGGTAAATGAACAATGTCTAGTAAAGTTCAAGATTGGAAATTACCATGATGAGGTATTGTGTGATATTATTCCTATGGGTGTTTGTCAGTTGTTGTTAGATAGATAGTGGCAATTTCATCAACGAGCAGTACATGATGGACATTCAAACGCCTATTCTTTGAAAAAGGATGGAGTTCGTCATAAGTTGAATCCCTTGAAAGAGGTAGAGGAAAAGGTATGTAGTAATGAAATAATTTTTTTGGTTGATGGAAGAAAGTTCCTAGAAGGTATCAGGCATGAACATATGTGTTTTGCATTGATCCCTAGAGTTGATAAAGAAGATACCAATGAGGTACCTGTAGAGGTTTCAAATATGTTGAATGAGTTTCAAGAAATTGTTTCTGATAACGTACTTGAAGGTTTGCCTCTAGTAAGAAAGATTAGTCATTAGATGGACATGATTCCTGGAGCCAATTTTCCGAATAAAACAGCTCATCGTATGACTCCAATAGAGAGTGAAGAGTTGAAAAAAAAAGTACAAGAGTTATTGGGGAAGGGATTGATCAAAGAGAGTTTGAGTCCATGTGTAGTACATGCAGTACTAGCAACAAAGAAGGATGGGGAATGGTAGATGTGTACATATTCTAGAGCCATCAATAAGATTGCCATCAAGTATAAATTTCCCTTGCCAAGAATGGATGACATTATGGATTTTTTGAGTCGAGTTGAGTACTTCACGAAGATAGATTTGAAGAGTGGATATCATGAGATCCAAATTAGGGAAGGAGATGAATGGAAGACAACCTTCAAAATGAAGGAGGGCTTGTACGAGTGGTTAGTCATACCTTTTGGGCTAACCAATGCATCGAGCAAATTTATGCGGCTTATGAATGAGTATTGAAAGATTTTTTAGGAAAAATTGTTATTGTTTATTTGGATGATATTTTGATTTTCAGTAAGACATTGGAGGAGCACTTGATGCATATTCAAAGAGTTTTTGAGAAGCTAAGGGAGGAGAAGCTATTGATTAATTTGAAAAAAATGTAGTTTTGTGAAGAGAGAGTTGGTGTATCTGGGATTTGTTGTCTCAGCAAAAGATATTAAAATGGATCCAAAGAAGGTGAGAGCTATAATTGAATGACCTACACCGAGGAGTGTTATAGAGGTAAGATCATTTCATGGTCTAGCAAGTTTTTAGATAAAGTTTATTAGGAATTTCAATAGTATTTGTGTACCTCTAACTGAAGTAATGAGGGGGGATAGAAAGGATTTAAAATGGACTATAGGAGCAACAAAGAGTTTTGATATGTTGAAGAAGAAAGTCATAGAGCAACTTGTTTTGACACTTCTAGATTTAAATAAGGTCTTTCAGGTAGATTGTGATGCTAGTGGCATTGCCATAAGAGTTGTTTTGGGTCAAGAAGGTAATCCTATTGCTTATTTTAGTGAGAAGTTAAATGATGCTAAGAAGAAATATTATGTCTATGATTAGGAATTTTACACTATAGTTCAGGATTTGAAGAAATGGAGAAACTATTTGTTTCCAAAAGAGTTTGCTTTATATGCTGATCACCATGCTTTGCAGTATCTCAATAGTCAAGGAAAGTTAAATCAAAGGCACCTAAAATTGGTTGAGTTTTTGTAGAGTTATACTTTTTTTTTGAAGCATAGGAGTGGAAGGTCAAACAGATTCATAGACGCCTTAAGTAGAAGAAAAAATTTATTGATAGAGATGAACATAGAGGTTGTTGGGTTCAATGAACTCAAGAGTTTGTATCTTGAAGATCTTGACTTTGCAGAAGCTTGAAAGGGTTGTTTGGAACCTGTTACATTGGATAGGACAAGATGGCTGGATTTCCTAATCCAAGATGGGATGTTGTTTAGAGGAAGCCAATTATGCATTCCAAGTTCTATGAGAGATAATCTAATCAAGGAGAAGCATAGTGGAGGATTGACTAGACATTTCGATCGAGATAAGACCATTGCTCTTGTTAGTGAGAATTATTATTGACCACAATTACAACAAGATGTGAAGAAGTTTGTGCAGAGTTGTAGAGTATGTGAGATGGTGAAAGGAACAAGTTAGAATACTAGATTGTATCAGTCATTACCCGTACCTAAGAGGCCATGGGAGGACATTAGCATAGATTTTATTCTTGGCTTGCCAAGGAAACAAAGAGGGCATGATTCCATATTTGTGGTAGTGGATAGATTTTCAAAGATGGCACATTTCATTCCATGTCATAAGACCAATGCTGTTGTTCATGCTGTGGAGTTGTTTTTCAAAGAGGTAGTGAAACTACATGGTCTACCAAATAGTATAGTTTCAAATAGAGATACCAAATTTGTTGGTTATTTTTGGAGGACATTATGGAAGAAGTTGAAGATAGATTTGAAGTTCAGTTCTGCACACCATCCATAGATTGATGGAAAAATGGAGGTGGTGAATAGGAGTTTGGGTAACCTGCTAAGATGCTTAGTAGGAGATAAGCCCAAGGGATGGGATTTGATTATACCACAAGAAAAATTTTCTTACAATTCTGTCAATAGGAGCACTGGTAAATCACCATTCCATATTGTGTATGGGAGTAGTCCAATAACTGCTTCTGAATTGAGAAAGATGGATAAGAGGGAGAAGAGCAGTGCTGACGCTGAAGATTTTGCTGAGCACTTGAAGAATTTTCATGAAGAGGTGAAGAAACATATCAATAAGATGAACTCACAATATAAGGCTAAGGAAGATCCAAAAAAGGAGGAATTGGGAGTTCCAGGTAGGAGATGAAGTCATGGTTCATTTGAAAAAGGAGAGGTTTCTATTTGGTACATACAACAAGTTAAAGATGAAGAAGTTTGGACCATGCAAGATCCTGAAGAAGCATGATTTAAGAAATACATATGAGGTATAGTTTCTTGATGAAATTCATATTTCACCCATGTTTAACAAATGTTTAGATTTAATAGAATATCATGAAGGAGGAATTGATGAAGAAATAATAGAAGCACAATGGAATATTCTAGCACCTACTTCAAAAAAGGAGGAGATAGATGAAATTTTGGATAGTCGAGTGGGTGAAGCACAAGAAACAAGCAATATGTAGAGTACTTGGTGAAATGGAGAGGAAGGCCTATTGAATATTCATCGTCTGAGGTTGAGGTTAACCATCTTGGTTTCTATCTAACTCCTAAGAAGTGACATGATCACTTTTCAAATTACCTTAGGTGTCTGATGCAGGAGCATCCAGTGGTATAGGGTAATCTTGCATCACCCAATTTTGTTTTATTTTTTTTAGTTGTTTTGAGTCCCATGATGACACTTAAGGGGTGTAAGACAGTCAAAAGTCATAAAAGGTGAAAAAATAGTCAGTTACTATTTTTAGTAAGTCGGCCTAAGCAGGCTCGTATGAACCTAAAAATTTACCCCAAGGAGCGGAACTGAAAAACATTTCCGATTGTGAAAGAATCATCTCAATACCCTGTACAGTTTGAGATATTAAAGTTTTTGTCTTGAGAATTTTCTCCAATGCATCTTCAAATTCAAATATGAAAACCTTAGAGGCCCCAAAATAGCTCGAAAAGTTGATGAACAGATCTCTGATGGGTTCGGCGTTGTAGATTTCTTTGATAGCTTTCGAATGATATGTTATAATAGAAAATCATACATTCAGATAAAAAGTTATGGCCCCACGAAGCTGCTCCTCTAAAAAGTGAATTTTATTAAAATATCTTCCTAGGAAAGAAATCAAATGGCGAGACTTTTGGCACCAAAACAAAAGGGAAAGTTACACTTTCTAGAACATTCTAAGGCGGTTATTGGGTAATATAAAAAGGGGTTAAGTGGGGGTTGTAGAAGGTGGGTCCATTAGTGAAGATTGTCGCTTCGAATAATATATTTTATTTTCAGAGTTGATTTTATTGTAATGAATCAAGCCCATGAGGTTGTAGCATGTAAGTTTGAATTTATAATTTCATTTTCTGAAAATAATTGAAAATGAGTTATTTTTCTGTCTTGCATATTTTGTGTTGGTATCTATTGTTGTGATTTGTATGGATTTCGAGCGATGTGGCCCTCATCACTCAAGGACCTCTAGATAGCATCACATTCCACATTATCTCCATTTCATGTACAACTTCTTCTATATCATTCCTTCATACCGGCACATTACACCATACATTTTGTTTACCAATGCAGTCTCCCTAATCCTGCGACCCCTATCACTTTATTTTTATCTCCCCTTTATTTTAAATCTGCTACCACTCATATGCAGATGTAAAACTTTCCTTTAATTCCTCATTGACTCACCTTCCTTGGTTGTGTGTATTCTAATTTCAAAGAAGCCATCCTCCTATGCTGCTATGCATTCCCCCCTCTCAATGCATATTAAAGTTTTAATTATGTTCCATAGACCTGCACCCTTGTTGTCCCTTCCACTTCTTTGCATTTAGATCTCTCCTACACGAAGCCTATTCACATATCGCGCCATTTTGTTTTCATTTTTCTTTTTGATTTAAAATGAAATAAATATCTCCTTTACATTCACGACCTTCCAATAGCTTTGTTCCTTTATCTTTCTTTTGTTCTTGAAGAAAATTTTAATTTGGTTTAAAGCCTCCTATGGCTCATGCACCCTTTCCATTCTCTTCTTTGCTGCTCTAGTGACTTGAAGATGTGTTTTACTTTTACATGTTCCATAATTTCTTTGAATATCAACCTTTCAAATGTCTACAAGCCTTCCCAAATCTTGCAGCCTACCTTGAGTTTTCTCAATTCGCTCTTCATGATAAGGCATATTAAACATTAATTCAATATTTCAAAACTCTTCACTATCCTTCAAAGGTGAAAACTCTGAAAGAAATGAAGTTCAAAAATTAAATGGTTCAAGTGCTAGTCCAACTCTCCATATTACATATGTGACCAAGGAAGAACATTTGACAAAACCCCATAAACATGTATGCTTTCACACTTCACATACAACAACATTCGATGGTTGCTCATACTAAGATTTAACCATCATATTTCATGAGGGAACATTTCTCTAAGTGCCAGTGGAATAATTTAAGAGGTTTAGGCACTAATCAGAGTGAGAGGAACCAAACACGAACAAAACCAAAATTGCGAAAGTGAAACCAATAATTTTTTTTTGGTTGGTGCCAACTTCCTATCCGTCCACGTGCTCCTGCACCATGTTGAAAGAATGAGGAGTTTGTCATTGATGTTGTTATTGGAAACATTAGAATGTGGGATAAGCACAAGGTATATTGTTATGCATTGAATTGTTGTCATTGATGTCGGTGTAGATAATTTTGGTTGGATCTAACATGTTTTAGGATGTTTGTTTAAGGAAAATTTGCAAGAAGGTTTGATCCATTAAAAATATTTGTGATGAAAAATGACTAAGTGTTAATACCAGTGTTTCTATATATAGGGCATTCAATTTTTGGGTTCTCTTCGGTCCATTGTTTAGTGATTTTCTTTGCGGTTCTAGTATATTTTTGTTGGCTAGTAGAAACATCTAATTCCAGAGTTTCATCTTGTTTTGGCTTTTGGTGTGAAAGTTATGAGTAATAGAAGTTTGGCTTGACAGTTATAAGTGTTTTCCAGTTCTATGCACATGAGTTGGAGAATCCACACTTCTCTATGGATTGGATTTTGACTTTGTGGATTTGAGGAGACATTGATAGATGCCAATAGAGTGTGCATTCCAGATGGCATAGTGTTTTGAAGTCCATGTGTTTGAATATGGGTATACAATTGGAGAATTTTTGTATTAGGTCTTCTACGGTGCCGACCTAATAGGTTTGAAGGTTGGCAAAGCTTAATTAAGTATTGTGGGGTTATGTGGGATCCATTATAGGTCCATGCCAACCTATGTCAAATTGTTCTAAGAATTGAATCTTGGCGCGAGGCGTGTGTAGAAGGATTTTGGGCCAAAAAGATATTTTGTATCTTTTGAATGATACATCTAACTAGGCTAACCTAATTGATGTTAAGGGTGAATTAGATATATAAGCTAGATCATTTTTGATGTTTTGATGAAGTACCTACATGAAAGTGATGCGAATGATGTGAATTGAGAGAATACATTGTGAATCTATGTTGTGAATGTTGAGCAAAATATTAGAGTGGTGCGAATGTAGAGTGTTAGATCAAAATCAGATGAAGTGTGTAAAGTCAGTCTATTGAGCTTCATTGGAACTACATTTCATGCATATGATAGATGCAATTGTAATAGTTCAATATAGGATGTGAACCACAAAAATTCTTCTTTCTCTTTTCTTCTTTCAGTGGGTAGTGAATCCACTTGGACAATGAGTCCACCTGCAGTGAGCACTTCTGTAATATACTATAATTGGTTATGATATATTGTTATTGCAACAGATTTGTTATCATCTATGTGTCAGTCCTCACAGGTAAAACATTTTCTGATTTCTATGTTTCCCGAATGAGGAAGGAGACGATATAAGTATTAATGTGGGAGACACGTCCCTTGAGTGGATGTGTCTCCACAAAGTGGAGACACGTCGGCTCAAGGGATGTGTCTCTTTATTTAACCTTTTGTTACTTGTTTAAACAACGATCAATAAACCTTTATCTGACCGATGCTATTTATTATCAACACTCCCTCTTAGCTAGGGAAGATAAACTCCAAATTAAGTATAAAGAGATCTCACCTAAATCGTGATATCAGAAGATATGGTATGCTTCTGAAATGTCAAGTCACATGACATTCTTCATAACACATCTTCATTATTCAACACTCCCTCTTAGCTAGGAAAATAACTTCCACCAAGTAAAAGTGATATCACCTAACTCGTGATATCAGAAGATATGGTATGCTTTTGAAAGTGTCAAGTCACATGACATTCTTCATAACACATCTTCATTATGGTATGTGCACTGACATCAAGTCACATGATGTCTACCATAATTCATGGCATATCCACGGATATAAATATCCACCATGATTATCTCTTAAGGATCACAATGATCTTCAGATGATATCAAGTCCCATGATATCCATCAAAGTGTCCAAGAGATACTATCATGACATGTCCACAGATATCAAGTCACATGATATCTATCATGATAGTTTATCATTGTAGAGTCATCACTTTACAATGTCAAATACAAGTGTTCATTATTAGAAAGATCGTCACCTTTCAATAATGTACATAGGGGGAGTAGGCCCATAAGGTCATGGAGTCACACACATGACAAAAGAGTTTACACATTAAACATCTTTATATATTAGTACAACTTATAAACAAATTTGAATTTCAAACATAATATCAAATTACATACCAAGTTTTTTTCCTGAAGAGTTCAACCTTAACTCTGGAGAGAAGTTGTTGAGTATGTCCCCTGTTTAAACATTTGAACTAATATACTCCAACTGGATCACATTCCTTTCTACCATGTCTCATAATGGTAGGGGATCTCAATGTGCTTAGATCAAGGAGTCTCACAAGCAATTTACGAAGCCAAACTGCTTCTCTTGCCCTCATAAGGGCTGCAATGTATTCAGTTTCTGTTGAGCTTTGTGCCACAAAAGATTGTTTTCTGTAGATCCAAGAGATCATAGCCCAATCTGAATTTTAAAGTTTCCAGGTTGATCTAGTTGGTCTTTTATGTAAAGTAGACCATATCCAATAGTGCCGTGAAGATATCTCAATATGTGTTTTACAGCCATAAGGTGAATTTCCTTTGGCTCACACCTAAACTGGCTTAAAGCATTCACTAGGACCTTCCATTTGTTGCAGGAGTGCTTTATCAACAGAGCTATAGGCCCCTTGTGGCTAGCCCATTATCAGTCCGGGTGTGGCTTATATCCAACACCCCCCCTTTAAGCCACACTGCGGGTGCTGGGGGCTCTTCTGAAGTTAGATCCTAGGACCTGTCGTCATGGAGTCTCTCAACATGACGCCTCATCTTAGTCTCAGAGATGAACAAGGGATTTCACCTCATATCTCTCTATCTTAGAGAAATATGCATTACAACAAGTGAAGATGTGGCTCCCTTTGAAGCTCGAAGTGCTTGCATCAGCCTCCTGACCTCCTTGACCAACGAATGAGACTCCCGATAAAGATATCTCCAAAAGAATATATGAGGTCTGATTCTCCACCAATCGAACATATGTGAAGATCACAACACCAAACGATAATGAAGATTATAACATTCCATGTTTTGTTGGTCCGCTCATACAAATGATGAGGATACTACCACAATACACGCTCGATATCGGGACTTAGACCAAGTGCTTAACTGAGGATGTCAACACTAGTAATGCCACCTCCATATACTGCATCCAAAATCAGCCTAAAAAATGATATAACATTAATTTGGAATTCCGTCGGTAACAGGAATGTCAGCTTGGCAATGTACCAAGAAATATTGTGACTATGAGATTATCCTGAAATGACTTTTGCAATCAGAAGACATGAAACTCCTTCGCTAAACACCACTCAACCAATACAATAAGTGATTGCAAATAGTAAACTCGATCAATATATATGAGTGCTAATACATATTTGGGCATATTCATCCAACAGGCAATCAGAAAACTAAACCTGACAGAAGTAGTGGTCACTCAGCAGGGGCAATATTGCCACTGAAGCATGAAGACAAACCAAATGTCAATACTAGTTGTAGTTAGATCGATCCCCTCATAATTTGGCATGACAGAAGATGTCAGATAAATTCCAAAAATTAATGACAAATAGCGACTCCTTTAGACAGCCTTGTCAAGCGAATGTACACAAATGAAGACGTCGCCAACAACAAAAAATTTAATTATGATAATGAGATGGAGATTTGACTCTTTCAGCGACAATATGAATTCCCGTTAACTTTGATCAAAATACGAATGAGTGCTCGATGATAGCAATCGCCCAGCACAAGGGACAAGGCAGCTCTCGCACCATATATCCATCAATACTGAGCATATATTCACAACTTGTCTAGAAATTAATTCAATGCTTCAGGGATGTTTTATTCTCTTCACACACAACCATCGTCGAATATCCTAAACATGAGGTTGTAGCAACAAACTATACATTCAACTCCTTACCGAAGGAACATAAGAGGCACGAATTAACTCATAGCATATATCTTCTACACACTTATTGAAGAGAGACATCTTAGATTGAGATCCCTGAACTGTGGAGTTTTGACTTTCTCCAGTTGTCCTACTCAGTGATCACTCCCGTTCCCGTGAGTATAGAAGCTTTGATTGACGCACAACTCCTGCACTTATGTGTTTCTTGTTGATCTCGAGCACTAGTATCTCTATGTCGTGTGCGGCCTATGAGGTGATGCGATCTGGTGTTTGGAAGAATCACGAGATTTCCGGATGAGATACCTGACTCAGTATCCATGAATGATGGTGTGATGAATCTCCAAAATGGTGCACCAAGTTACAGATGAGGTCACTTGTCCTCCACCATAGTCTACTTGATGTTGATGAGCCAATGAATGCGATTTCCTAGTGTTGTGATGACGCCAGCCAGAGATTGCTTTGCTGATGATGATTGTGGATTTCAGAATGCGGCCGGCCAAAGCCAGAGGCTCTGCCTAGATGGCATGTATGCTCGCCTCCACCACAATATCGTTATCTGGATCTGAATGGCCTGAACGCAACATTTTGACATCCATTGCCATGTGTTGATGCTTGCTCATATACTTTAATGCGAAATCCTTCAGGCTGCTTGACAAATCTGATCAAGATCTTGCATAAACCCGCTCTGATACCATGTTATTGCAACAGATTTGTTATCATCTATGTGTCAGTCCCCACAGGTAAAACATTTTCTAATTTTTATGTTTCTCGAATGAGGAAGGAGATGATATAAGTATTAATGTGGGAGACGCGTCCCTTGAGAGGATGTGTCTCCACAAAGTGGAGACACGTCGGCTCAAGGGACGTGTCTCTTTATTTAACCATTTGTTACTTGTTTAAACAATGATCAATAAACCTTTATCTGACCGATGCTATTTATTATCAACATATATTGTGAGCTAATCCTCATCATGGTTTTTCCCATTTTGGGTTTTCCACGTAAAAATCTTGGTGTTCATGTGTTATGTGATGTTTTTAGATGTTTACATGCTTTCCTCCATTACTACAAGTTAAATAAGTTATGTATTGCATGGTTAAATGTTTAAGTGGTTTAAAATAATACTGATTCACCCCCCTCTCAGTATTCTGGGTGTTCAACAAATTATTATTATTTGATGTATTTATTTATTCTATAATGTTTATTTGCCTACCAAATATGTAGTCACTTTATGGGACCCACTAGTGATGTGGCATCCTACATGGAAAGTGACATGTAAAATTTTTAAGCTATATTTGTGGAGGTAGGTGTCCACTTTGGAGGACCTATATTTTAGGCTAGATTGATGGCATTTTTCATAATTTTCTATGTCTTGCACCATGAAAAACTATGAAACTTGTTATGATAGTCTATGACAATTGTAAGAGTCAACTATGACAACTATCTAATTAGGACTAGTGAGGAATTGGAAACTAGCAGTCTTGCATGTGGTAGCTGCCTTGCATGGTGAGGAGAATCTCTTGCATGTATCCTCATTCCTTGCATGTTGAGTTGACTAATTTTGATGCATGACAGTTTATGACATAAAGCTTGTATATTAAGGAATTATGACAATTGTAGAAGCAAGTGAAGTTGGACGCCTTGCATGTTCTCCATGTCAATTTGCATGCATACAATGATTTTGGAGATTTCACACGACAATCTTGGGCGCCCATGTTTCTCTTTTATAAATTGGTGAAGCCTTAGTGGGTTTTTGAGGTGACAGGTTGAAGATTGTTCATATAATATTATGCTATTGGAATTCATCTAGATTCTCATTGTAGTGTGTGAAAAATATTGAGCATTGCTTTGATATTGTACTATAATTGTTAGTGTTGTTGCTAATACAATTTGAGATGTGTGATTTGTAGTTAGGGTTTTTTCAAAAAAATATTTCCCATGTAAACACTATGTTATGGTTGCATTGTTTTATGTTGCTTAAATTTTAAATGTGCATCTGTTGGTACTTGTAGCAGTATAAGGTATTAAAAATATTTTTTTGCAACTCTCCACTACTTAGATTAGTTTAGGAAGTTGTTTTCACTACCAATATTTCCTTTCACCATAAAATAACATTTCCATTCCCAAGGAACCTTCATATGATAGTGAAAGAGATCTTCATGATGTATATCAAATAATTTTTTTTAACAAATAGAAAGAACAAAAAAGGTCGAACTAGTGAAGAAAAGTCTCCACAACCAAAAGAGTCTCAAGTTGAAAATACTACAAAGACAAAGAAAATAGGTGTTGATACAAGAATATCTTTCAAAGATCATTATAAAAAAGAAGTTATTTATGACACAAGGAAGGAAACAAAAATAACTATAGAAGTGATAAAAAGACCATAATTTAATTCACAAAAGATTGCATGAATACCAAAGAAAGTGTTGTGGTGCACCAAACACTAAACATTCCTTCACAACCACAATCAAAGAAAAAAATTAGGTCTAGAAAGAACTTCCTAATAGTCACCAATTGATAATGTGTATGTAAAGTACAAAGGTCTCTCAAGCATAAACAAATGAAATAGAAAAGACAAGACAAGAAAACAATGTATTTATAAATGAAGAGAATTAGATGGAATATGTTGGGATGAAGATCATCTTAGATTCATTCAATGATTTATGAGCATCACTATAAAATATATACCTATATTTCTCTTTTTCACTTTGTAATTTTATTTTTCCTCTACACCTTGGCCTTTCTTTGGATTATGCCTTATTTGTTGTGCTTCACATACTCATTTCACCTTCTTTATATCATATTTTATGCTTTGTCTTTGTTGGGAATAGGATTCCATTTACTTGGCAATCCTAAACATATTTCATGTATCTCCTAAGTCCTTGGAAAGTGTTCCTCAACATTAGGATTAGAAAGAGATTAAATTCGAATGAAATGAACATGTAAATTGATATTTGTGATTATTCCTAAATAATAGGAACATGTGGGGACATCCAAGAAGAGATCCTACAAGATAGGAGCACATGGGGTGCCCACATGGAAGGTGGAACCCACCTTGCTTCAATTAACTATTTGAAGGATTGATAACACTTCAGTAATGTATGTCTTGTTCCTACAAAGTAAGGATTGATATTTACATGAGTAGAGTGGCACTATCAGTTCAGTATCAGTTTAGTTCAGTTATGGTTCAATTATCTTCAATTGCATGTAGTCATTTTGAGTTGCATGCTAGTTGACTTGAGTTTCATGACTAATGACCTCAGTTGCATGACAAATAACAGGTGGAAACTTTCAATTAAGCCAGGGTGATCAATCATGCATAATGTTTGCATGAATTGGTGGTCGCCCAAGTTGGCATCTTTTAGTTAACAATTTTTGCATGAGAAGATATTTACAAGGCCTTGTCAAGTGGGGCCCATTATTGGGTGCCAACATTGAGGTGGAGTTTCCAAGATATTTTCTTGACCAAAGTTCAGTTAAGTGTTCAGTTTGGGGTGCCTAAATTGATGAAGAATTTGGTTTGACTTCAGATTAAATGGTGGAACTCTACTTGCCAAATCTAGGCGTAGGTTTTTGAGAGGAGCTTTATGCTCTTATAATTGACAACTCTTATGAGTTTTACATGCTCATAACTGTCTATAAATTGCAGCAATAGTATGAGAGTTTGTTGCAGGTTAGCAGGTTGAGCTTGTGCATGTGTGAGGGTTTGAAGCATGACATGGGATGTGTGGATTCATGCTTGGTCACATAGAATGCATGGATAGCTTGTGCTTCTAAAGTGTATGAGAGTTCTATGAGAGTTTATTGCAGGTTGTGAAGAAGGATTGTTGAAGGAAAAAAAGCATATCAATCAAGGACTGATACAATATTATTGTAATCTTGTTCTAAGGTTAAATAATACAAGCACTATTTATTCTGTCGGAGTTTTTTCCTAAAAGGGTTTCTCTACGTATATGCTGTCACTTCTATCTTATTGTCACATTCTTCTAAAATCTTCTATCTCTTTCTACAATTGGTAAAATTGATCTAAATAGAATAATCATACATAAAGAATTGATCTAAATAGATTAATCATATACAAAGAATTGTGATAAATAATACTTAATTAAATCTATAGTCAAATAGTTTTCCAAGTTTTAAGCTACAATATTAACTTTATTTTCAACATTTGGTATCAGAGCTATTGGTTGGTTAGGGTTTGGGATACCTTTCTCTTAAAAATTTGAAGGTTTTTTGGCTATAGTGGGAGATTTTACTATTGTGTTATTGTGTTATCACGTTGTCATTGAGAGCTTGGATTCACAGGTTTGGTGTGAGCTTATGACAGTGATGTGGTGTTGGTTGTGTGCATCATGATGCCATGGGATTGCTTGGTATCACGGTTCAATGGGAGCATTTGGAAATGATGCGGATCCATTGTTGTTTATGATGGTTTGGAAGTTGAAGGTGTTGGGAATAGGATTCCATTTAATTGCAATCCTAAACATATTTCATGTATGTAATGTCCCCGATTTGGAGGCAAAGTAATTTAATTTAATTAATTGATTACGTTGTCCAAAATAATGATATCTCATAAGGATGACTAATTGATTATTTTAATTAAATTAAAAGTGGTATTAAATTAATTATTTGTAAGGTTATTAAATAAATAAGTATTATAAAGTAACCTTATATTTAATTAATTTAATAAACTGACTCAAAATAAAATATTATATCATAAAGTCACTAAAATAAAATTAAATTGGGAAATATATCTTTTATCCCACATTGGCAAGAGAAGTGTGTAAGCTCTCCCTCGAAAAAGAATAAAAAGGATATTAAGGGCTCATTTTTGGATGTCCAAGAAATTGATATTTGTTTGTGAGATTGTTTGGTGAAGGAGCCAACTAGGGTTTCTACCATTTCTAGCCATTAGGAACAAAAAATCTCATTGTTTATGCAATTTTGAGGGTGTGAAATATCATCTAAATTATTGCCAGTTGTGGGCTTTACTTCAGAAGTTCAACTTGTCCTTGCATTGCAAATTTTGTGGCCTTTGGCCAAATTTGGAGATAGAGATTTATATAAGCTTTGAGAGATTCGATTTGTGTTCATTGGAGAAATCTAAGAGGATTCATAGAAGATTATTTCAGTTGTTAGCATCAAGTTTGGAGGAGACTATCATAAGATTTTAGAGGAATTCATATTAGCTATAGTAGTTGAATTAGCAACCATGAAGGATAGCTTGGCTAGGGACGATTTTGAGCTATAAGGCTTCCAAAAATCATAAATAAATTAGAGGATCGCTGGTGGTCAAAGAATAAAATTGCTGCAACAATAGGTCAAAAGATTGCTTGTAGGAGGAGAATCAAAATATCCTATCTAGCTCCATAGGCATTCCAAAAATATTTTCCAGACCTTCGATTTTAGTCATAGCAGTCCCTTAGTGGATTGTTTTTACATGGGAGCTTGGGCACTTATTAATGAAGACCTGATAATGACTTTCAGTGCTTGAGACGAGGTTTTTGGGCCGCATGCTCTTTTATATTAGAGGGCAGGTCTAAGAATAGGGGCGACTCATATAGAAGGTTAATTTTGCATAAAGGAAATCAATATTGCCTTCTCCAAAGGCTGTCTTCTCTTCATCAATTTATAATACTCCATAACTAGGTTCTTTCATAGTCATTTCACGCATTGTAGTGTTATTTCTTGAGCAAAGTAAGGTTAAATCAAACTATAAGAGAGTTGTTATAGATGATCATTTATATCAGGTTTGCATTGTATTGCATATCTATGGTGAAGCCAAGAGTATTGGCTATTGTTATCAACATTGTATTGAAAGACATATGAATAAAGGAGTCATAGGTTGCATGCAATATGTTTGATGTAATGCCAATATAGTAGCATTAATTTCCAACATATTAGATTTCATGCCAATTGTTTGAAAAAATGTCAATTGGCTGTAGATGCACAATTTTCATGTAGAATTCATATATATGTATTTGGAAAGACAAAGAAGAATGGTATTTGCATCTAGTTCATTGAATATACATTGAAGCTTTTATTTGAAAGAATTTTACACTTCATGTGAAACCATTTTGAGCAAGCAAGTAAACTGAAAATACAAAGAAAAAAAAGTAAGAAGGTTGTCATGTGCAAAGTGTTTGACAATATTCCTTGAGGCAACTTAGGCTAGATTTTGTAAGAAATTTATACAGTGGTTTAAGAAGTGTGAAAGCATTGTCATTTTGGTCTATACCCTCTCCTTTAGGTGATAAATCCTAAAGTGTTAGAAGGTCTTAGTAACCAAGATCTTTGTTTTGCATTTTGGTAACCCTTATGATATTCCTTGAGGGAAAAAATCTAGATCAAAAGTAGCAAGGGATATTATAGTGGTATACGAGCTGGTGAACCTGCCAGCCTGTGGAGTTGAATATTGAAGTGTGCATTAGATTTGGTGATATTTTTAGTTTGGAAAGAAAGTTTAAGTCAGAGAAAAAACTATGAAGCAAAGAGCAAATCAGAAAATTAGTCCTTTTTCAAAAGAATTCAATGATACATTTAATTGTGTTCAGTAGAGGGACTTACATAAAGAAAAGGATGTTGGAAATTGGCTCCTTATAATTGGATTGGAATTGGAGTCCATGAAATTCCTTGATGGCGTTCTTTCTAAGTTGGAAGAATTAGACTCATATTTATCAAAGGTAGACTAATCAGATTGGAGGCTTCTAAATTGGGCTTTGGAGCCATTAATGCTCACTTTGCTCCAACATAGGTTTTTGGAGCATCCTCATGAAGATGTAAGACTTGCAGTAGCCTCTTGTCTTAGTTATATCACTAGAATAACAACTCCTGTAGCACCCTATAATGATTTGGTACTGAGGAAGGTTCCACAACTGATTGTGGAGAGCTTTCATGGGTTACATGATGTCAAAATCCCTACCTTTGGTAAGAGGGCCAAGATTTTAGAAATTATGGCAAAGGTCAGGTCATGTGTCATTATGATTGATCTCAAGTGTGATGACTTGATTCTTCAAATGTTCCAATGCTTCTTAACTAAACTCAAAAAATAACATTCAAACAATGTCAGAACAAGCATGCAAACTATTTTATCCTTAATCTTAGATGTGGATGATAATATCTGCAAGAGGTTACAATCATAATTGTTGGCCATTTGGAGGAAGGAGAAGGGAATCTCACCTATTGCTTATGAGTTTTCAATTTTTTTGATTGAGCATAAAATTGAGAAGTTCAAGAAACAATTGACGAAAGTGGAGCTAACTTCGTTGGGTTTATAGATTAAAGGATTTCCCAAAAAGAGCAAGAACTAGATGAGAAGAGAGCATATTTGTTTCACATGTCACGAGTCTTGGAAGCCTAATCACATATGTGGGGTTGATATGGAAAATGATTTATTGCAGCGAAGTGGTGATGAGGACATAGAAACAAATGAGGCTACAAAATTTGAAGATGACCTAACTCAAGAAGGGAGTATAGTAGAATCCTGGGATGCCTCTAATGAATTTCATGTAACTTCATATGATGTGGAATTATATAAAGTTGATGATGTAGGAGTAGCCTTAACCTTGCATTTAGATCAAGCTATCAAAGGATTTGTGGCCTATGATGAAATTGACAACACTATTGAAGGATGTGTTGAACCATGTGAGATTTTTAGCAGCAAATCTCTTATGCATGATTGTGATTTGGAGGCTACAAATAGTAACTTGGAGGGCCCAAAATTTGATGAGGGAGTGGATATAATTGAGGATGCCTACCCGGTTAATTCTTAAATAGAAAAAATTATTAGGTTGTTGGATGGAGATTCATGTTATTAATCTGAAAACAAAACAGAAAATACATATACATTTGATGGTAATGCTTTGGATGGATATACAATTTTTATGGAAGAAGAAGTGTGCAAGAATTTTGCTTCTATAATGTCTTTTGATCCATCCTATGAGGTACATAACATCAATACCTTAGTATTAATGTGTGCACAATTGATTGCACACATGATGTTGTTTATCATGAGGTGAGTGATGATACAACCTCATATCATAGTGCAAAATTTGATTTAGAGAGCTTGCATGGGAGTCATGAGTTTCAAAGACCTTATCATTTGGTTGGGCAACTTAAGGTCAATGATAGCATGATTTCCACAACCATAGAGCACTTTGATGTGGTTCATCAAATGTTGGCTACTTTTGGTTGGAGTACTCCTTTGGTAGATGAGCATGGTGATAGTAGTTTTTCCCTTACAGAGTTACATGCACTTCGAGAAGCAATTGGAATGATGAAACAAAATTACCTACAACTACTTGTGGACATGGATTTTCTTCTTGAGTGGGATTGCATTTGTTATTGTAGACATGAAAAATATACAAGTTGATCCTACACACCTGATCCTGATTTTACTAACATCGTTTCTTCCTAAATCATCCCCTTTACTAATTAATTTAATTGAATAATCTTTATTTGATTAAATTCATCATATTTCCTCTCTTAATTAAATAAATCAATTTTATCTCATTAAGTCATTCTTCTCTATTAATTAAATAAATCAATTTGTTTAATTAATCCTATAGTCTCTCCTTTAATTAAATAATTTACTTTATTTAATTAAATAGCTAATGTCATATATTTAAATCAAATAAATTAACCTTTATTTGGTTTAAATTTAACATCACTCTCTTTAATTAAATAAATCAATCTTTATTTAATTAAATCCAAAATCATTTTCCTCTCAACTTTGATTTAAATAAATCCTAAAATTTAAGTCAAAATTGTCAAATCACCTAATTTCTACTTAATTTGATCAAATCTTGATTAATATTAATCCTAATCACTCCAATCCTCTAGATTTTGCAACTTGCACAATAAATAAATTTATTTGATTTATTAAATCATCCATTTTCCCTCAACTTGGCACCAAAAGGGAATATTCCACAAATTTGAAAAATCCCTCCAAAAGGGATGAAGTACTTCCAACAAGGAATTAAAGGCCTCTTACATGTCCTTTTCCTTGAGCCAAGTGACATTAACTCTATTTTCCTCTCCCTCCAACTTGTCATTTCACTAATTTCAAATTCCGTCTAATTGCATTTATTTGTACATTCATCAAAATGTGCTCATTCCTCCTCCAATCACATATTGACAAGTGGAATCCTCTCATTGGTTGGTCTATTATCCCACATTCATCCATTTTTCTCATTCTTCCATTCTTGAAATCTATAAATATAGGGCTTCTCCTATTGAATTGATCAACCACAATCTAAGCAAGCTTATTATACACAATTTCATCCACAACTTCATCCATTGCATTTTTAATTTCATTGTTTTGTATCAATCTTATCAAGGTTTTGTCAAAATTGCATCAAAGAATCAAGAATCTTCATCAAATGACACAAAGGAGTTGGGAAAGGGCCATTTCCTACACACAAATGACACCAATTCCCCCATGGGATTGAAGGCTTTCTCATTAGAATAGGATTTCATTGCTTTTATTGTGTTCTTCATTTCCTTATTATTTTGATGTTGCAATCTAATTTCATGGGGAATGTTGCTTCTATCTTGCATTTGAATCTAATATTGTGTTTGTTCTTTGTGTTTATGTAGGTATAGGAACACCATTCACAATTATCATGCATTGAAGGGAAAGGAGGAGGAGGTTGATGAGCTCACTCATGAGCTTGAGGTGACCATGGACTCGTCAAAGAGCAGTCAATTGGCCCTTCAATAGTCATAGTCATGGTTAGGGGAGCTTACCTTAGAGTTGACCTTGGCACAATCTTCACCATTTAAAGATATAGTTTCAGGTTTCTATGGTAGTAGTTAGTGATGACGATACTCCCACGGTTCATAGTTGTGAGCAGGTTGAGGATGTGGTTACATCCATCACAGATGTTGGTGCAGTTGATTTAGATGGGATGAGTGCATTGGTTGAGAGTAACATAGAACCACTTGTTGCACCAGGTTCTCTTGAGGTTAGTCCCATGTTAGGTGATGCAGAGCAGGTGTTTGAGAGATGTTGTGATGTGATAGTTGATTCTCTTGAGAGTTGTGTGACAGATCACGTCACTACTCCATCGTCATCACAAGAGATATGTTGGGAATCATTCGGTATGGAGATTGGTGCTCACGTTGAATTATTTCCATCAGCTAGGAGCAATTCAGTCACTTCATCCCATGTAGCTGATTTGCTTCCCTAGGACTTTGATGGTCAACCATTGACAGAGGTGGGAGCATTTTATCTTGATTGCATAGTGAGTAGTGCATACAATTTTATATTTGATCCTTATATTCATGACTTATTTCAGATGCATAGTTCAGTGGCAAATGTGATGGAAATTTTGTATGACTACTTACCTTGCGCAGGGATTGGAATCTAGTATGATCAGTCTTTTGATTTGTTTCCTTTTGAGACTCATTTTTCGACAACACCTGATATCGAGTTTGAGTTGGGACAACCTTATCAGGAGGAGATGATTCCTTCTAGGACTTGCACATTGGTTGTTGATCCAACCTCTTTCCAGAGAGTAGATGGAATTCATGATGATTTTCTTCTCACTTCTGATAATGAGTTAGGACACTTGCAGTTGCTTTTTGAGGGAGGTTTTGATGACATGACTGCAGTGAGTTGTGAGTCTTCTTCAAATACTGCCAGTACAAGAGGGAGTACACATGACTATTCAGGTTTTCTCTTGGGGCAGTCAAAGGAGTATCATCTCGATCGCATCTTCAGGTGTGCTCATCAGTTGAATTTTAACCCACATACATGGGATTTGATGATGTCATTGATGGCACCAAGAGGTGGGTTGAATAAGGGGTGTTCTATTCAACTCTGGTATGACTTGTTTCTAACCTCAGATGGTGATTTCAGAATTGACAAGTTTTCTACATTGTTCTCTCATGATGATTATCACTTGTTTAAGGACTTGGGGACTTGTTTCATTTTAAAAATAGGAGGTATCAGAGTGACACAAAGGAAAGTGAAAGGTATTGGTTTTCCAACAGTGGGGTGATAGGCTATTGTTAGGTCCTACTACTTTAGAATAATTGAATGTCAATTATCGACCGGGTAGTGTCCAAGGTAGTTTGCAAAAGGAGATTATTTAAACAACCCATTTTATATTTTCAATTTTTCTTTTAAACTACAAAAGTTGAGACTAAACCAAAGCCATTACTACTTAACTCAAAAATGATCTTACTCTAAGAAAATCAAGGAAAACTAAATTAAAAAGCATAAGACAACTATTCTATAAAACATTACTACTAAACTAGAAAGCATGGAAACAAGCAAACTAAATAACTGGTAAACTACGGAAGAAAAAAAGTAAGGAAACAAACAATTAATCATCTTCTAAACAGTAAATAAATATTATCAACTACAAAAGAAGACTTAAACAAATTAAAGACAATGGTGCTCTAGAACAACTAACTAAAATTTTCAACAACTTGTTATGTGCTTCTGAACAACAATTTATCCTAAGCAAAGAAAATAACTTAATCAGTAAAATACTTATCTATCTAGGCTAACTCCCCTCGAGTGGCCAGCTCATGGGATACTACTTCGTCTCTAACTCACATAAACTACAGATGTTAAAATCCTCTTACTACATATAGTCTCCATCATTGAATTCAACAATTACCAATAAACAGAAACCAAATAACTCATTGCAATAGTGATTTGCAAATTCAGGTAAATAGCATAACGATACTTTTTCTCTGTCTGTTTTATTACTTATGAAATTACAGTTTTATAGATAACTTTCTAACTAGATCCTAATTTTACGATGGCATGGATAGCCATTGAAAAAGTCTTCCTTAACTTGATGTCTTTAAAGCTTCTTAAACATGCAGAAGGCTCGAGAAGAGCCATAAAGTCTTAAACAACCGAATTAAAAGAGCTAAAATAAAATCTTCGGCGCATCATCCAGGCTTCAAGGAGTGGGTTCACAGCATTACTTTGAGGCACATGCTGACTAAATTTTGCAACAACCACATGATGACCTGTTAATCCCTACAACAACACTCAAATCAACCCATTAAACCTGTTTTGTACAATTTCCTCAATTGATTAAAAGAAAGAAAGAAATCATAACTTTTCTAAAAATAAGTAATTAATTCTTCTAAAGTTTAATAGATTGGCACAGGCTTAGGATTGAATTTAGCAAGAATGAGCTTTCCAAATTTTATTATGATGAGGTTATTTTCACCTCATCATTTCCTCTCCTACCTAATTTCTGGTAGGTCCTCCTGCTCCATAGTTAAATCCTTGAGTTTTATTCCATTCTTTATAAAGAGTACTGAGATCATGAGTTTCTCTGGCTAATTCATCGAAAGTTTCAGGGTTATGAATAAACCCTCTATGGAACATCACATTTTCTCTCCACTCTTTAAAGAGTCTATCATTCTGGTCTATGGAAATATTAAAAGATGGGGGTGGATTCAGTAGCAAGGGGGGCCTGTATCTCATTCCTATCCACTTTGTTCTGAGTGTTTTCATAATTTTAATTAGAGCATCAACCCTTTTGAATGACCATCTGATGTTTAAAGGAGAAATAACTTCTCTTTTCTTTAAATAAGCTGGAAGAGGGGTGAACCTTTCCTCACAGGCATGCCATGCTTTGCCAATTAATTTATGTCCATTTGCTATGAAATTGTCATAACACATCTTAAGGCTGTTGTCATACCTTTCCCTCATCTTTTCATTAACCAGAAGAGACATAAATGTAGCTTTGAACCCCTTAGGCCTTGAATTTGGTGATCTAATTTGGAGACCCACTGTTTTCTCTGCCTGTACAAATTCTTTTGTTCTCTCCTGCCAATGGATTTGATTTCTCATAGTTGAAAGAAATTCCTGTAATTCTACCTCTCCCACAAACAGATTAATAAAGAAATCTGTATGATTTTCTAATAACAAATCATGTAAAAAGAATTCACAAATTAAATCCTGATCTTCAGGAGTTGATTCTACAAATATTTTTACAAAATCTTTGTCATTGGGCTCATAACGTTGATCGTTATAGATCCTGAACAATTTCCATCGCAGCCATTGTTCATTTAAAAACATTGGGTACATTCTTGATGGCCTTCTACAATTCAAAAAACAATCCATAAGTTGATAGGCATCTTGCTTCCCTCTGTAGGCTTTGTGAAATGACTCCTTTAGGAGCACCAATTCTTTCTTGAGCCTATGATTTTCGGTTTGGACATTTATGAGGAAGTAACAATGTTCCATCCATTTTGTTAGTAGAGGTGGAATGATGACCTGAAACCAATTAGTTACAACTAGTTCTATTTGGATTGCTTTGGAATCGGTTTGGGGTCTCACAGTGCATTGCTTTAGATCCTCTTCTAGTTTAACTATTCTACTAATGGAAGTGTTCAATTCCTTAGTCTTTATTTCCTTGTCTTCCTCGAAAGCTGAGAGCATGAGCATAAAATTTTGTTTTATTTTTCCTATTTCTACATCGTTTTGTGCAATATTCTCATTATAAGCTTTATGCTTTTCACACTGCTCTTGTACTTGTTCCTACAACTTATAGATGTCTGAATCTTTGTCCTGCAATTGTAGCTTCAAATCTCTTATTTCTTGATCCCTTTTACTTATTATAGTAGTTTGTACAACTAACTCTTCTTTTTGTAATTCTATAAACTCATTATCTTTAGACAATTGCCTCTGTAAATCAACAATTTCTAGTTTATACTTTTCTAATTCAGCACTAGCACAACTAGTTTCAATTGTTTCAACAATTTTATCTACACTAGGTAACAATTTTTTTGGCACACTGCAATCCCCTACAGGTTCTCTGTCCTGAGTTCCATCATTGAAAATTTCCTCTATATGTGCAGAGAGAGAAGGAAATACTTCACCTAAATCCTTTATATTTAGGGGTGCTTCATCTCCACTGGCTTGTTCTGAAATTTCTATGGGTTCTTGTGGACACTTAAGCTTCTTCTTTTGCGAACTTCCCTCCTCACCCTGTATTGGGGTTTCAGAGAATTCAGAAGCCAACCTTCTTACTTCTTCTGAGTGGAGGTGATTCTTGTAAAATGATAGGTGTTGGGTTTTTCCTTACTCTCTTCTTCCTTGGTTTACTTGTATCAGAATAAAAAATATGAAACTGTTCTTGCATGTCAGGGGTTTGGAATTTATCACCACAAGGGTCCTTGCAAATCCTCACCAAGAGTAGTGGGATTAAGGGCTTCCGGAGCTGGAGAGCCCTTAGGGGAGGTTGCTCTGGATGATGTAATAACCTTTTGGGATGATTCCCCGAGTTCTATGGTTCTTGCTATTGTAGGCTTCTCCATTTGCTCTATGAATTTCTCCCATTTCCCTTCGAATTTCTTATGGAAGTGATACTTGCAGATTAGCTGAATTAACCCATGGTGTTTCAAGGGCCCAGACCCTGTTTTATACCTTTCCATGGAATTATTTAAGGAATCAAACAATAATTCTGGCATATTGACCCTAAGAGCTAGCTCCTCCTTTCCGTGACTTTGATGGATCAACATACGAAAGGCAGGCCCTACAACTGTGGTAAGCTGACCTTCACAAGTAAAGTACTTTATTAGCCATGCAGCAGCAGTACCCTAGGGTTCTAATATGGAGGTTCTCTGGAACCCCTTGTTTTGCCCCCTGGTACTCACAACCACCATTGGATATGGGTCTCCTTCTCTAACAAACAATCAGCTAATTTCTGGTACGTTACTTGAGAGGTTTCTTTGATATTTATGCCTTTATGCTCTAATCTAGATAATTGAGAAATAATCTTAGAGCTTACCTTAAAATGCTTCCCTTGAAGTACTGCTTCGCCATTGGTGTAGTTCTCTGCAAAGGATCTTACCAGCTTTTCATTATGGCCTTCAAATTTCTTGATGAAGTCTAACCACCTTGATTCCTCGAACAATCTGGAGATGCTACTCAACCCTAGTAATTTTTCTGCTGAATTTGGCTCTGCCTTTCTTTTTCCACCTCCCATTTCCTGATTTCGTACACTACAAGAAATTCAATTCCAACGCAAAGCTCCCATGCAGGTTCTTTTCGAAAATATTGCCCCTAGAATTACTTATTTGTTTTATTTACAGCGTATGCTTCAATGATTTCCAATCTGTATGGAGGTTTGCGAAAGGCTTGCTGTACAAGTGATTGATCGCCGGGTGGCATGAATTACTAATTTGGAAGTGAGGTTCATGCCAATTTATTATTCTTTATTTGAAAATAACTACCTATTTAAAACAAAAATTAATACTTACTCTCATTCCATGATCGCTTGAAGATCTTAATCCTCATAGATTTGACAGGATGACATGAAGGCATTGGTTGAAATGACGATGGAGTTATTATGATGTGGTGCAGAATTCTATGGGGGATGGAGTTGTCAATGAGGAGTACGGGAGTTGGGTGGCTTACCTATAATTAGAGAAAAAATAGGAAGATAGATGTATCGAATATTTGGCAGAAGAATCATGAAAACTTGAAAATTTTGAAAAAGGTGGCGGAGGATAACCAAACAAGTTCATGAGCACGTATTTTGGTCAACGTGCTTGAACGAGTGCATAAGTTCTAGAGCATCGGTGTATGGCACGATTGAAACAAGAATGAAATGAAGGGTTCTAGAGCATCGCTGAAAGATGCAGCCGGGGTGAAATGGAATGAAAGGTTTCAAAGCATTGCTGAAAGATGCAGCCGAAGCAGCAACGAAATGGAAAAGTTTTAGAGCATCACTGAAAGATGTAGCCGGAGCAGCAATGAAATGAAAAAGTTCTGGAGCATCGTTGAAAGATGCAGCCAGAGAAGCAATAAGATGGAAAGGTTCCGGAGCATCGCTGAAAGATGCAGCCGAAACAACAACATAATGGAAAGGTTCTGGAGCATCGCTAAAAGATGCAACAAAAGCAGCAATGGAATGGATAGTTGAGTGACATAGCAAATAATATTCACGACTTTGAACCTTAGCGTAGAATTCCTCCTCATCATGATAAGCTC
>CM021106.1:182191107-182336964 GCA_007115665.2 Sequoiadendron giganteum
ACTGACTCCAAGATGGCGTCCATTGATTATGAGCCCAGTTATTTTGTGGCCTCCATGCAAGATTAGGATTTTGTCCATAAGGAAAATTACCTCCTTAATGTTGGTTTAAAGCATGTATTTCTTCTTCAACCTGAATGGTTTTTTTCTTAGTATTCTTAATATCTGATAAAAGCTCACACTGGTTTGTAGGATGATTTTGCTCACACAGTTGACAAACATTGACTTTATCCAAAGGACACTCACACAACAGATGTTTATTCCGATACCTTGGACAATAAATTGACAAGGTCTCAGGGTTGCGGGTTTTAGCTTGTATACCATCTAGGGTGGTATTCAACTGTATGAGAATATCTATTTTTAGATTTGCTATTTCTTCATGGAGCTTACCTATCTCATTTGACCCTTTAAAAAGGTTAGTTTTGCGGATTCCTCCCCTAGTACAGGATAAATTCTGACAAAGCTCACAAATGTTTTCAAGAGTTAATTGAGACATGTCACCTTTTCCCATTAGATCAAGGTTTCGTCGAGCGTCATCATCAAGACCTTTAAGAAATATTGTTTTGAGAATCTCTACACTAATGGTTGTTTCTCCAAACCTCTTGGAGAGGAAGAGGAACCTATCGAGATAGTCCTCTAAACTTTCATCCCCATTTTGCCTTAGCTTAAACAACTCCTCCTTATGATCACTCAACCTACAGTAACTTTGGTATTTGAGCAAGAAAATAGTCTCCATTTCTTCCCAGGATGTTATACTACCTGAACCTAGTCCCATGAACCAGTGCATTGCTAAGTCCTTCAAAGTTGATGGAAAAAGCTTCAACTTTTGATTGTCGTTCTTATAATCATGTCTGACATAGGACTTTAAATTCAAAGAGAAATTGGTCAGGGCGTTCCGAAGGCAAGCCACAAAAGGTTGGAAGGAAAGCTGGAGATATGTTCTTCATGGAAATATCATCATCAACGTCCAACGTGATAGGATAGGTAAATTTTCTAGGAGGCTGAGGTTCATTGTGGTTAGGTTCAACTTTATGATCTCCCATGGTGTTTAGAAGAGCGTGTTCCTCAAAAATAGCTTCCTCGATATCTGGCTGTTCGACCGGGTGCTCAACAGGTAAATAATGGAAAGCCTCAAGTGGAGTAGGCTCAAATAATTCTTCGAAAGTGTGGTCGTCTGAGCCTTGGGCTTCCCTATGTATGATAGGTACATATTTTGGGGGGGTTTTTGGTATAAAATATCCGTGAGGGCCTCTTTTCCTGACCATGCAGAAAAGAAAGCCAACTAAGATATTTTTGGCATAAAACATGTTATTCAAACATCTCCTAATAACACTTTTAAACAAAAAGACTTTCAAAGGCTTTTTAAGAAGTATCCCCGACAACGGCGCCAAAAAGTGATAGGCTGTCGTTAGGTCCTACTACTTTAGAATAATTGAATGTCAATTGTCGACCGAGTAGTGTCCAAGGCAGTTTGCAAAAGGAGATTATTTAAACAAACCATTTTATATTTTCAATTTTTCTTTTAAACTACAAAAGTTGAGACTAAACCAAAGCCATTACAACTTAACTCGAAAATGATCTTACTCTAAGAAAATCAAGGAAAACTAAATTAAAAAGCATAAGACAACTAATCTAGAAAACATTACTACTAAACTAGAAAGCATGGAAACAAACAAACTAAATAACTGGTAAACTACGGAAGCAGAAAATATGGAAACAAACAATTAATCATCTTCTAAACAGTAAATAAAATAACTTAAGCTACTGAACATCAATTTATCCTAGGAAAAGAAAATAACTTAATTAGTAAAATACTTATCTATCTAGGCTAACTCCCCTTGAGTGGCCAACTCGCGGGCTACTACTTCATCTCTAACTCACATAAACTACAGATGTTCAAATCCTCTTACTACATACAGTCTCCATCATTGAATTCAACAATTACCAATAAATAGAAACCATATAACTCATTGCAACAGTGATTTGCAAATTCATGTAAACAACATAACAATACTTTTTCTCTGTCTATTTTATTACTTATGAAATTACTGTTTTATAGATAACTTTCTAACTAGATCCTAATTTTACGATGGCATGGATAGCCATTGAAATAGTCTTCCTTAACTTGATGTCTTTAAAGCTTCTTAAACATGCAGAAGGCTTGAGAAGAGCCATAAAGTCTTAAACAACTGAATTAAAAGAACTAAAACTGAATCTTCGACACATCATCTAGGCTTCAAGGAGTGGGTTCACAACATTACTTTGAGGCACGTGCTGGCTAAATTTTGCAATAGCCACATGATGACCTGTTAATCCCTACAACAACACTCAAATCAACCCATTAAACTTGTTTTGGACAATTTCCTCAATTGATTAAAAGAAAGAAAGAAAGCATAATTTTTCTAAAATTAATTAATTACTTCTTCTAAAGTTTAATAGATTGGCATAGGCTTAGGATTGAATTTAGCAAGAATGAGCTTTCCAAATTTTATTATGATGAGGTTATTTTCACCTCATCATGGGGTTGCAACAGATTCACCATCACAGTTTTGGGATTGAGTTGATGCAATAGGTTGTGATAGTGCTGGTGTTACAGGAACTACTTGGTGATAGCAGGGACATTACACAAATCTTCCTTTGGGATCTAGGTGGGGAAGAGTTTTCTTTGCAGCTAAGATTGCTTGGGGACAAACAATTTTACGAGGGGCGGGCTATAATGTCCCCGATTTGGAGGCAAAGTAATTAAATTAAATTAATTGATTACGTTGTCCAAAATAATGATATCTCATAAGGATGACTAATTGATTATTTTAATTAAATTAAAAGTGGTATTAAATTAATTATTTGTAAGGTTATTAAATAAATAAGTATTATAAAGTAACCTTATATTTAATTAATTTAATAAATTGACTCAAAATAAAATATTGTATCATAAAGTCACTAAAATAAAATTAAAGTGGGAAATATATCTTTTATCCCACATTGGTAAGAGAAGTGTGTAAGCTCTCCCTGAAAAAAAAAATAAAAAGGATCTTAAGGGCTCATTTTTGGATGTCCAGGAAATTGATATTTGTTTGTGAGATTGTTTGGTGAAGGAGCCAACTAGGGTTTCTGCCATTTCCATCCATTGGGAATAAAAACTCTCATTGGTTATGCAATTTTGATGGTGTGAAATATCAGCTGAATTATTTCCAGTTGTAGGCTTCACTTTATAAGTTCAACTTGTGCTTACGTTACAAATTTTGTGGCCTTTGGCCAAATTTGGAGATAGAGATTTATATCAACTTTAAGAGATTCGATTTGTGCTCATTGGAGAAATCTAAGAGGATTCATGGGTAAAAACACAAAGTTGTGTCACACTTTCAACCAACTTATCAGCACAACTGAATTTAAGTATTTCTAACTAAAAAATAATTTTGGTCAAACATATGATCTACAAAGATTCATTCTAGCTAAGTTAGATACTTCCACAACTTTTACAACTAAAATTGTTGGCTAAAAATATATGGAACACCACTTTGAGTCCAATTTACCAAAAAAAAAAAATTATTTGAAAAACTTGAAGTTTCAATAACTCTCGCTAATGTAAATAACATTTTTAAAAAATAAAAAAATACCCTTTTGTAGATCAATAAGTGTAGTTTTCAAAAATATATTTATTTTAATAGTTTAATTATTACATATATTTTAATTTAAATTTATACTAAAAGTAGGTTATCAACATAAAATATTAGGTTGATTACCATGCTGAGAAAAAATACTAAAACTTATTAAAAAAAATTGAAAAAAATGTGATGCACTAAATAAAAGAATCTATTTCAAAATGGTATATTTTTTTTTCCATTTTAGATAAACATTTAATATGAAATTTGACGTCTGATGGAAATAGTTGTTTTTCAATTCACAGACATTTTAATATTTATTTAAAAATATATATTTATCAAAACTGAAAAAAATTATATCCATGCACTAAAGTTTCAAGTTATAAATGCGCAAAAAAATTGAAAGAAAAAAAAATTACTATAAAAGTTTGACATCCCATGCAAATTCAATTTTCAACATTTTATCTGCAACTAAATTATAGTGTTAATTTATTAAAAACTAGTTTAAAATTATTTTTAAAAAATAAATAAATACTAAAAGTACATATTTTACAAGTTTACATCATTTCAAAATTTAGAACATATATGCCACTTTTTAGTGATTCAAGTTCAAAAGTTGGATCAACGTTGGTCATTTCCTTTATAAAGTGTAACACAAATTTGTGCTTTTATCCTCATAGAAGATTATTTCAGTTGTTAGCATCAAGTTTGGAGGAGACTATCATCAAATTTTAGAGGAATTCATATCAGCTACAGTAGTTGAATTATCAGCCATCAAGGACATCCTAGCTAGGGACAATTTTGAGCTATAAGGCTTCCAAAAATCATAAATAAATTAGAGGATCGTTGGTGGTCAAAGAATAAAATTGCTGCAACTACAGGTCAAAAGATTGCTTGCAGGAGGAGAATTGAAATATCCTATCTAGTTGTATAGGTGTTTTAGACATCTTTTCCAGACCTTCGATTTGAGTCATAACAGTCCCTTAGTGGGTCATTTTTACATGGGAGCTTGGGCACTTATTAATGAATATCTGATAATGACTTTCAGTGCTTGAGATGAGGTTTTTGGGCTGCATGTTATTTTATATTAGAGGGCAGGTCTGAGAACACGAGCGGATCATATAAAAGGTTAATTTGGCATAAAGGAAATCAACATTTCCTTCTCCAAAGGTTGTCTTCTCTTCATCAATTTAGAATACTCCCTAACTAGTTTCTTTCATAGTCATTTCATGCATTGTAGTGTTATTTATTGAGCAAAGTATGGTTAAATCAGACTATAAGAGAGTTGTTGTAGATGATCATTTTATATCAGGTTTGCATTGTAGTGCATATCTATTGTGAAGCCAAGAGTCTTGGCTATTGTTATTCGCATTGTATTGAAAGACATATGAATAAAGAAGTCATAGGTTGCATGTAATATGTTTGATGTAATGTCAATATAGTAGCATTCATTTCCAGTGTATTAGATTGCATGCCAATTATTTGACAAAATGTCAATTGGCTGTAGATGCACAATTTTCATGTAGAATTCATATATATGTATTTTGAAAGATAAAGAAGAATGGAATTTGCATCTAGTTCATTGAATATACATTAAATCTTTTATTTGCAAGCATTTTACACTGCATTTGAAACCATTCTGAGCAAGCAAGTAAACTAAAAATACAAAGACAACAAAGTAAGAAGGTTGTGTGCAAAGTGTTTGACAATATTCCTTGAGGCAACTTAGGCCAAATTTTGTAAGGAATTTCTATAGTGGTTTAGGAAGTGTGAAAGCATTTTCATTTTGGTCTATACCCTCTCCTTTAGGTGAGAAATCCTAAAGTGTTAGAAGATCTTAGTAACCAAGATCTTTGTTTTGCATATTGGTAATTGTTACCAAATTTTTACCACAACTCGATTGTTGGAGCTTATTAAATTTTGTTATATTTCAAAGTGAAAGTTCTTTTATTTTTTGTTGATGGCATTAAGTGTTGTTTGCACTCTGTTCTATTAAGTATCAGTTATGCATTGTTTGAGAGAACAAAGTTCAGAGTCATTGCTCAATAATTTACAAAAATAAGTGAATTACAAAGCTAAATATACAAATGATTAAGCATTCATTGCTTTCATTTTATTTCAATGACATTGTTACATTAAAAATTTCATTTGATTGCAAAAATACAAATGATAGTGCAAATTTTCATTTTGATGCATTTCTTTTCAAAATGAAAAGTAGAAAGAGAAATTAAGAAATCCACACAATTCGTGGAGTTAACTGTTGCAATTCATTGAGGGGAACACTCTACACTACTGAAGATGCAAGAAGGGAAACACATAAATATGGACATAATCATCATTTCATGATTATTATTGGTCGATGCAGAAGTGGTGCACCATGCTTTGTCCCTGAGCTCCAATCGACCTACAAAAAGTTGGGAAAGTCCCATTAGAGCTTTGACTATGAGAATATCTACATGAATCGTCAAAAATAATGGAGAATGCTGCTAAAAATGCATCAAAACAATCAAGAAAAGTGCAGGAATCAGAGCTGAAAGTGTAAACATCATGATATCTTTTGTTTTTTGCTAACATTGTTTGTTTCCTGTGTAGGTATAGGAAAAGTCATGTAGTTGATCATTTATGAAGACATAAAGCATGTGGAGTAAAATGGGCTCCCACAAGGGTAGAGCTCGGCATGCCATCCCTTAAATTTTCAAGTGGGACAAGTAAGAAAGTTCATTATCTCGCTCATCTGAGCCTTTCACACGAGAGTAAAATATATTTAAAATGAAGGAGTAATCAAATTTATCATGCATTCATAAGAGTCAAATCAAAGCATTGAAGTGAAAATTACAAATGAATAATAAATTTGATGAACTTGTTTCAAATGAAATCCATCATTTTATTTTGGAAAAGTTTTGATATTGCTGCCATAGTATTGTTTTTTGCTGCTTTAAATCTGTTCAGATTGAATGTTGTTTCATATTATTCTATTTTGGAGCAGTAAGTGTTTTATCTCATAATAGTGATAGTGAATAGGCATACATAATGCCTTATCAATGGAGCACTAACAAATAATGGAAGTATTTGTAGAGTTCAGTTTTGCTTTATCTCATGAAGTGTTTGAGCGAAGAATGCCTATTGTTCTCTAGAGGCATTCAAGTTGTGACATAAAGGTGCTGCTACAAGAATGATATAACAAAAGGAGAGTAATGTTTCATCCAAATTCTAGAACAACTACAAAGCAATAGGTGTTGTTTTCTGTCAGGGGTGTTATTACCTATGAAATTATTTAGAAATAACATGGTGATAGCAAGTAATGTGAAGTGCAAGTGATAAGAGAGTTATCTTGTTTAGTTCAATGAAGGAACAATGCAAGAGGTAAATGAAGCTATGAAGGTGGTGAGAAGAAGTTTTCTTATCCTCTTGATTTAATGCACTTGTGTCAAATATCAAGCAAGTTGAATTGCAAATGAGACAACTGCTACAATATTGTTTTGAAACAGAAAGAGAGCTTACTGCATTGTTTTATAAAAAATTATAAAATCATATGGGTTTCAACATAATGTGGAGGCTTCAAATACATATTTTGTTCTTATTTTAGTGAATCTACATGAGAATTTTGATAGTAAAGAAAAATGTTTAAAGATGCCATGATGGGTTGAGTTCAAAATCTAAATGCATACATGTTAGTAACTTTGTTCCAAATGACATAATACCATGTTAAGTTTGATCAAGAATACAATAATTTATCATTGTTTCCAGCATACCCATGTAAGGGCTTTTTAGAAAATGCAAGTTACATATAACCATCATGGGTCGAGCCCATTTATGGAGGAATTTACAGAAAGATTGGATTGAGAGTCTTCTCTAAAGTCTTCTTTTAAATAATTTGAATAAAGTGCAAATTTCAAATAAAAATCACCCATTTTTATGCATGAGTGGCCACGGCCAAAAGGAGGATTTTTAGTTGCAAATTCCACTAAAAATAGAGAGAACCATTTTTAAAGTTTTCCATCTGAGTCTCAAAACCAAAACAAGAGTGTAGGGAGTGAGAAATGCATAGTAGAGTTTCAGAATCAAGCATTCATGGCACAACCTATTCGAGTATGCATTTTATTAATAAAAAACAACAATCATAGTGTTGATGGTGAAAATGAAACAAACAACATTAAAACAAAATATTTCTACTCTATTTCTCTTGAAAAAGAAAGACAACATGTAGTAGCCTAACTCCCAAGGTCCTAGTAGTTGGTTCTCAACTGTCTGGTGTCACTCAATCGGTTCATGCAATTGTAATGTTCAAGGGGCCTGTGCTGGTAACAAAGAATGCAAGCAATGACTCAATTTAACAAACTATTTTAGCAAATCAAGGGGGTTTCAAACAAAAGAAAAAGATGGATCATAGGGTAAACCAATAAACATGAACAAAACTTATCTAACATCCAGACATATATCTTCAATAATGAATGTTTTCCAATAGATCAGTAAAAACCATAAGAAGACACAATCTATAGAATAATCTATACCATTGCATACATTTTAGGTGCTTAATTAACTTCATAGTCACACATCACAAATACTCCAAAGATTTTTTTAAAAGAACACACATTCATTTATCACCAAGATCATAGATCAACAGACTTCAATAAATTTCATTCAATGATAATCTAACAAGATAATCCTTAAATCTGATTCCCTCAAATGACTTTCATCACTCAAGAAAATTTTATGCTTCAGCACAATCACTGACATATAGATAGATTATAACTCATCAGCCTTATCAAGTAAAATAACTCAATTCTAACACCATATTGCAAAAACCTGTAATTTTATTTAACTATAAATAAATCAAGTAACAATGTATCTCTGTAATCACTATGCAAAATTCTATCTTCTAATATCAGGTAGGCCAATTCTATTCCCTATTAGCCGACCCTTACAATATGATACCCAAAGGGTATTTATAGATATACAAAATTCGAACTCCACTTCTATTTTAAGCCATCCACCTTTTTTTTAGGAACAAAAACTCTCTTGGAAACTCAAATCAATTTGATATTGAGTTCTTACATTAGACATTTAGTTAAACTGGAAAATAAAAAATAGAAGAGAAATAAGGTCATGCACTTCAAAACTGTCAGTGCTGCATACAACATGCAAGGAAGAAAAAGGTCATGCATGTAGGAGATTTATGCATGTGAAATTGGGTTTACAATAAAATCGTCATAACTGGCAAAGTCTTGTTGTAATACATCTAATTCTGGCCCATCAACCCAACTATCTTCAAACTTAATTCACTCTAATTCTGCTGCAGCAAACCCTTTCATATCTTTCATCTTTATCAACTCTCTTTTAACAGCCTTTATCTCTCCTTTGACATCCATCAGTCGATCTATCATGAGATCTTCACCATCATCTCCTTTTTGCATGAGTCCTTTAAACCTTTCTTCCCATTTCTCTTTGTCTGGCTCAAAGGTAGGCCTTCCTTCGTGAGTACATTAACATCTATTACGATGGCAATAACCGCCTCCAATTCCTCAAATTGTTCAGTTAGATTATTAACAACATCTTGGACCTCATTTCTATGTTTGCACAAGAAATCTATTCTGAATCTAAGTATGCGAGAGGTATTTTCCACAAAATCTTTATTATCCTCCTCGAGTATTGACTTTTCAAGAAGAGTAGTCAAAGGCAATGTACTAACCTTCTCCAATTTTCGACTATATTCTTTATACTCCTCTTCCTGCTTCTCCAATGCCTCAATATATTGATGCATTTCCCTTATCAATTCTTTTTTCCCTTTGTAAACCTTAAAACCTTTGACCAAAACTTCACCTACTTCTTGATTCAACTTGTCAACCCACCTATCTAACATCTCCGCTTTGCTCCTTACTTGTACTAAATCATCTACCTCCTTTTTGCTTAGCAAAATTGGAGTCTCAAAAGCAACTACCTGTTGTGATCTTGGAGAGGAGACACTTTTCAAAAAGGAATGCAATTGATCCAGTTGAGCCTTAAGGTCATCTTTCTTCTACTTATCCTTTAACATCCTTGACTTGGTTTTTGAAGCTACCACATCAACTAGATTCATTTGTTGATTCCTGGCAGGCCTTCCCAAGTTGACAATACTCAATGGATAATCCGTTAACTGCATGTCCCCTACCTCATTTTCTTTCATTGGTATGGAACACTCAGCAACAATTTCTCCCTTGTTCGTGAGCCTGGTGGAGTGTAGGATCTTGGCCTTCTTTTTAGGCCTTTCTTGTTCAATCTCCTTCATCATATCCTCCCAATTGAGAGGTTGTGAAGGTGTTACTGTTCTTTTCTGTAGGTCCAATTTCAACCAAGTGGGAGCACTTGGAGTAGTAGTCATCATAGTGGAAGAAGAAGCAATGGTAGTAGTAGAAGGTGGTTGCACATTTACTTGGGGTTGAGAATCAACCCTTAGTTCCTCTTTTTGTTCTTGCACCACATGCATCTGCACAAGCTTTTCAACCTCTTCCCTATCTTTTTGTTCCTATATCTTCTTATCTTCTTCTTCCCTCTTCAACCTCTCTTCATCCAATTGATCTCTCTCCACCTTTTCCCTTTCCAATCTTTCCTTTTCTAATCTATCCTTCTCTATTCTTTCCTTTTCCAATTTTTCTTTCTCTAGAGCTTCTTTTTCCAGTTTCTCTTTCTCTAAAGCCTTAAGCTTTTCTACCTCTAAATCCTTAAGCTTTTCTGCCTTTGCTTCGTCTTCTTGTTGCTTCTTAACTAGCTCTTTGGCCTCTCTTTCCTTTTTGGCGAGCTTCCTCAGCAAGTTTTAACTTGGAAACCAAGATTTCTTTCTCCCTTTGGTGTCTTGCCTTCTCTTCCTCAAGGTCATGAATATTTTGTATTAGTTCCAACTTGTCATTTTCTTCTTTAAACTTGAGTTCATGTTCTTTTTTCCTCTGTTGCCTCTCTACTCCATCAACCCTTGATTTAGCTTCAATTTGTTGCTGCTGTAGTATGACATCAACTTTTTCCTTGGCATCAATTGAATTTTTCTTTTCTATTGTAGTAGCTTTTGCATCAACATCCTTCTTGACTTCTTCAAACAATGCCCACTTCTCCTCTTGTGTCATTACTTTTTCAATATCCTCATCTAGAGGCATATTCTCTTGCACATCCTTCTCTTATAGAGTCTCGTCTGAATCTATTTCACCATCATGAATTTCCATCTCCACTTCTTTTCCCTTTGTAGTTTCAGCCATACCATGAAGAGCTCCCTTTTGAACTTCTTCACTCCGCTGTTTTGCAAGTGGGACTTGAGTGGAAGACTCACCTAAAGCCGATGTCGAAACAACTGATCCCATTTGGGCCTCTCCTTCTTATGCCTCTGCTTCATCAACTGCTGCTTCAAGCTCTATTTCTTCAATGTTTGGAGGAAGAAACTCCAAGGGCTCTTTGGGATGTGTCTTTCTCTTGAGCCTTTTATACCCTTTCCCCCTTTTAGGGGCTGGTTCTTGGGGATTTTTGATTCTTAAAACCAACCACTGAACACTTCTATCCAAGACTGTTCTTCCTATCTGCTTAATATCAATAGTTTCCTTAGCATCCAAGTCAATTGGATCTAGAATTTTAGTTCCAATATTCAAAGCTTCATAAGATGGATCCAACACAATTCCATCATCCACCAATGTGTTAGGAATGTCATTTTTGATTCCAAATTATGACATGAGCGCAATAGGTAATATTTCATAATTATTTTTCCTCAAATCATATTCATCTTGTCGGTCACTCCATAAATCTTCTAATAAATTGAAATTCTTGTTAAACACGAAAGGCAACAAGGCATGGATCTTACCCTTTGGGTCAAAATACCTATGAGATATGTATAAACCTAACTTCAACTGTATCAGCTCACTGCAAACCACCTTTTCTCCTACCAAATGTTGACAACTATACTCACTCAACTTCATGGGGAACTTGTGACATCCTTTCTTATGTTTTATTTCAAACCAAGCATTAACTCCAAGAGCCTGATATACAATCTCCATTAGCACTATCCTATTATTGCAACACCCTAGAAGCAAATGTGGATGGCCCTCAAAACCAGCTAGCTTGAAGTATGTGAACTTGGGGTATTGAATATACCAACTTCCCCATTTAACAATGAATTCCATGGCCTCTTGGCTCAGCCTATACCCTGCATCTCCATTAATTTGGTTAATGATCACATATATGAATGTATCATTAACCCTTCTGAATTGAGTCTCAGCAACTTGGAGGGACAACTGGTTATAATGCTTTGATACCCTTTTCTATCCTTCTAACACTCCCATTATCCCTACCCTGTTCAAACCTGGGAAGATACCCAACCTTGTTGCTGCATACACAATGTAAGAAGTCATAAAGAAGCACTTAGTCTCCCTGGTGCTGGTCAGTTGATCATGAATAACATTTGATACAATCATCGGCCAATAAAACTGATGGGTGCCATGTAAAATTGTCTGAATGAAGGGAAACATCCACTCCTTGAAATGGAAGGCATCTCTCTTACCAAAAGCCCTTGATAACATCATTATTATTTTTGATACATCTTTGTAGAAATCTACCCTTTTTGGCTGGTCTGCAAGCTTGCTTAGAGATTTCTTCTCTGTTTTTAACCACTTTTTGTTCAAGTGAGATTTTTTGGATTCCTTATACTTACTATATTTCTCCAAGGCCTTTTCCTCATCCAACTACACCAAGTTTTTGGGATCCGGGACATTAAATATACTTTGTAGTGCTTGAGGAGTGAGATCAATGATTACATTGTTTTGCAAATCCATGCATTGTCTGGTAGGAGGATTGTAGGCACTTGCTACTGTCAAGATCAACTCCAGGCACTGGATTTATAATGGAAATACAGTGATATGGGCCAAGCCAGAATCCACAATTCTTTGTGTCCTTCCTTTTAAATCTTCCCGTTCCGCAAAGGTTTCTGCATATAACTCCTCAAAATTGTATTGGCCCAAATTTGTATCTGTGATATTTGACCAATCTGATTCTACTTTTCTTACTTTGACAACAAGACTCTTGTGATCATACCTTAAGGTATATGACAACTATTCTGGCTTCATCTTCTTGGGTTTAGTTGTTGCCTTTGATGTTTCTGCAGGCCGGTTCCTTCGAGAGGCTTCTCCTGATGTTCCCGACATCCTTCTAGCTTTCCTGCAACAAAATCTCTAGTTAGATCCTTCAATGAAACATCTCAAAAATGCGTCTTTAAAATCATACCCTTGAAACATACATCGGAGGCGGAACCAGGCAGCAAACATCTTAAATAATCTTCTTTTAAAACACTGCTTGGCTCGGAGTCAGAACTGGAATGGACACTCTACTAACAAGAAGCAGACTCAAGGTCAGAATTGGAATAGTGACCGGAACCGGAACTGGAAAGGAAACTGATTTGGTTTCCTTCAAATTTTCTATTTTCATCTTATGTTTCGGTTCCCCTTCCACTTCTGCTAGGTAAACATTTTTATGAAGTAAAGCTTCTTACTATAGGCGGAGTCGGAGACGGGATGAAAAATGGAATTGACACTAAACATAAAAAAACATATCCAAAACTCTAAATCAATTCTGATCCCACTTCCGACTATGTTGATCATGACATCATAACTAATTTTATTAATTTAACGCATAACTCCATGATTTAAAGACTAAGGTCATATGAAATGAATAAGGCTTAAAATATGGCATGAAAAGACTATGCCTATATGACCGTGGGGATGACTGTATTTTTAGGGCATCATATTTAATCATTTTAAATGCAATCACAGAAACACATGAAACCCTAATCTAGAAAACGCGATATAAAACTAGGGCACAAATTTAACCCCACCTAATTTAACCAAACGAATGCGGAATACAATCCTAAATAAAAACCAGAGTCTATCAACCCTAACTCACTGTAAAAATTGAACTTAATCTATCTCACTGTGAAAACCCTAATTAAATCTATACGTTTAAAACCTAACGCAACACGACATGATCACGACAAAATGTAAAAATGACCGTGCTTGCCCAACTCACTATAGAACCAGAAACACAAGCATAGAACAAAATTGAGAACAACAAACAAACAAAAAAATGAAAAACAAACACGCAAAACCTCAAGAAAGCGAGCTTGCCCAAAGATCAAAACAATCAATCAAACAAACACAAACAAAAAACACGAAAGCAAATGAAAGAAACCAAGAATAGGGACCCTACCTTGAACGAAAAATATGGCTAACCTTCTGAAGAAATCACAAGCAACTATCTCCTCCTCCTTCAATCGATTCACTCAGATGGACTTCGCGGCTGCTCTGTTTTGCTCTTCAATTTGTTAACAATAATAATAATGCGCTTAATCCCTAATGAAGGTAAAAATCAAAGTTTCTACCTATGCAGGGCAACTATCATTAATGTATTAAATACAGTTTTAAGCATAGTCGGAGTCGGAGAAGAACAATCACTTCTCTATAGTGTGACTTCAGTCAAAAAGTCAATGACCAAGAAACGGTGGGACTGGAATCAGAATGAAAACTGATCCGATAACTTGTGTAATTTTCTAACTTCATTCCCATTCCGGGTCCGAGTCCGGTTCCACCAACAAGGCATAAAACAAAACCAAACACGAAAATAAAACAAAAAAGACCTAAATAAAGAATCCTAGCAAAAAGAATTAGAGTAAAACAAAAGTTCAAAAAGTGGAGGCGAGGGCGGAATGGATTTAGATTTTGCAATTTTGAATAAATACCAACTTAACGTCCGATCCGGCTCCGGCTCCGATAAAGACAGAACAAAAATTTAAAAAGAAAGACTGTCAAGATGGGGCCCGGAATGAGTTTTTGATTGAATTTTCAGCTCCCAATTTGGTTTCGGCTCTGATTCCGACAAAATAAACCAAAATAGAACAAAGTGTTGGAAGCAAAAGACTCCAGACTTTGTTTGAAAAACATGAAAAGATAAAAAACACAAAAGGGCGACCCATTTTTACCAAGGCAAAAGATGGGGTGGTTATGCAAGGCATAACAAATGGCGACTTGGCTGGGAAAATGGTTTACCCATTTTCGAGATACCCAAAGAAAATTTTAGTCACCCTAAAAATACCTGGTCTCTGAAGCATACTAACTTGAATAAGATCAAATATATGTAGGATAAGTTTGAGTTAGAATCTCAGATGTATTTGCTCATGAGTTTTTTTTTTTTTTTTTACTGAATCTGAGTGTGTGCCTATATTGTGCATCATTCTTTGTAGATACTTTCTCTGTTCATGAACAACTATACCTAAGATTCAAGCTACATAGGTTGAATCCTTTAACTATCGTGCAGTAAAATCCTGGGAATTGCTCCACTGCCAGACAGGCATCCATAGCCCCGACGGAGATATCTCTAGTTCTCTCAAAGCATTGCTCTACTGCCAGCCAGGTGTCCAGAGCGTCGATAGAGATACTTGACTACCCATTTGATATTGAGTTTGCCTCATCCAACTTTCTTTTCTTTTCATTTTTTTTTTAGAGCCTTGCTTGTGGAAATCTTTTGTGCACCTCTCTCAATACTCAGACATAATGAATCTGAAACATGGGTTGAGAACTACTATGGATTTAATGATAGTTTTGGAATTGGATTTTTCACTTGAATCAAAGATAGATCCACCCTAAAACAAATAAGTATTCACTCATGCAGATGTTTTTCTAATTTGGTGACAAATTTTTTATCACAATTCATTAAATATTCACAATATATCTTCTATCCTTAATTAACTTTTCAAACCCAAACTAGAATGATCATAAAACGTAAGTTTCAGAACGAAATCCTTTTCAATGATTATGATGAAAATACCTAAGCCAACTTCTCTCCTAGCACCAGTAGTATACTCTGAATAACAACCCCCTGACTTGAGATGAGCAAAATGAGGATCCCCAATGAAACAAGACAAAACAAAGCAAAACAAACCAAACAAAGAAATAAAAACAAAATAAACAAAATAAAAACCAAATAAAACCTAAACAGAAACTTAATTACATATGATACAGTATAATACAATTTCTTTTTAAAACATCAGACCTTCTATGCACCAAAATAGTGCTTGAGAAACTGACCATTAACTGGTAATGGAACATGCACTCTTGTTAAGGCACTCAAACGAAAAGCATTCTCGCCGAGTATCTCAGCTATTTGATAAGGACCTAACCAAAGTCTATCAAACTTTTGATGATCTCCTTTCTTCTCTCTGGTCTTGTCCCATAATAACACAAGATCTGATATCCTAAAAGCTTTTATCTTGGCTCTTTTGTCAAACCAATGCTTGACAACAGCCTGATGTTTAGAGAATTGCTGCAAAACAGCATCTCTTTGCTCTTCCATGTTCAAAAAATTAAGTAGTCTAACCTCAATCCTATCATCCTTGGTATAAAATTCCTGCATGAAATTAAGAACAGGTATCTGCAAATGTATGGGGAAGATAGGGTCTTGTCCATAGACTAACTTGAAAGGTGAGTTTCCTAGAGCTACTTTGATTCTGGTTCGATCTGCCCATAAGACAAATCTCAAGTGGGTGTGCCAATCCCTAGGATTGTTTTCTAACAAATTTTTTATAACTTCCAACAAGTTTTTATTTGTGGACTCAACCACTCCATTTCCCTAAGGGTAATAATTGGAAGAATATTTCAAAATAATTTTATGTTCATATGCCCATGAAATGAATTCAGCAGAAGAAAAAGCAGGGCCATTATCACATACCAGAGCAAATGGAACTCCAAACCTAGTTGTGATGTTTTCAGTCAAAAACTTGATTGCCACCTCTGTGGTGCTATTCTTGCAAGGTAGGGCCTCAATCCAACGTGTGCAGTAGTCCATCACAATCAAGATGAATTTATGACTTGCAGAAGAATTTGGATTAATTACACCTACAAAATCAAGTGCCCATTGGGCAAATGGCCTTACCTCATATATTGGTTGTAGGGGCATTGCAAGATTTCTTTCTCTAGATGCAGAAGTTTGGCATACATGACAAGTCCTACAGTGCTGATGTGCATCTCTAAATATATAAGGCCAATACTAGCCTGATCTTAAAATCTAATGAGCCAAAGCATCAACAAACCCATGCCCTGTTCCATGCCTTCCATGAAACTCAGCAATAGCATGCTTAGCTTCTTGCTAATCCAAACAACGTAGATAGATTCCTTGAAAATTCTTTCTATAAATGGATCCCCCTTTGAGCATGTAATGAGAAATCTTCATCCTCAATACTCTCCTTTGAGTATCATTCATTCCTTTTGGACATTTTTTATTGATGAGGAAGAAAACTAAATCTGTATACTAGGGATCCTTCGTGAATGATTGGATAGTGTACTGTTGGCAAGTAATATTTCGGTCTACTTCAGCCATTTCTTTTGACAATCCTTGTCCTCAAACGAGTTTCATGGGGTGAATTTCTAAATCAAACTCCTACAAGATTTCCATCCACTTCCCTCTTCGTCCCCCTAATTCACTTTGCATTAGAAGAGACTTCATAGCTAGATCTGGAACTATGGCCATAACTTGACTTCGAATGATGTAATGCCTAAAATTCTTCACTGCTTGTACCAATGCAAAGACTTGTTTCTCTATTGGTGAATATCTCACTTCTGCATTCTTAAATGGAGAGCTCATAAAAGCAATAGGTCTCTCCTCACTCTCTTCTCTTCTCTATGTCAAAACTGCTGCACATGAATGGTCAGAAGCAAAATAATAGATGTAGAAGGGTTTTAGATAATCTCGGCTTGTCAAAACAGGTGCCTCAGATATAGATTGTTTAATCTGCATGAAAGTGGACTTAGCCTCTTCACTCCACTCAATTTTTGCATCCTTCTTCATCATTTCATTGAGGGGTTTGACAATCTCTGCAAACCCTGTTATAAATTTCCTAACAAAATTGATCCTTCCAAAGAAAGACCTCATTTCCTTCTTGCTGCCTGGCTTTGTCAATTTCAAAATGGTCTCCACTCGGTCAAGATCTATGGAAATCCCTTCCTCTGATATAATATTTCCCAAGAGTTTCCCTTCAGATACTCCAAATACACATTTCTTTGGGCTAAGAGAGACACCATAACTTATACATTTCTTTAGAATTTTTTCCAGGTCAACAGCATGGTCTTCTCTATTCCTAGAGAAGATGGTCAAATCATCTACATAAATGATTATACATTTTCCTAACAAATCCTTGAAAGCTACATCCATTTCTGTTTGGAAAGTAGCACCAACATTGATGAGACCAAATGGCATCCTCCTGTAAGCAAATGTTACCCATTTAGTGGTGAAAGCAGTCTTCATCCTATCCTCATGACTAACTAGGACCTGATTGTATCCAGAATAACCATCCAAGAATGACATCATCTGGGATCCATTTATCTTTTGTAATACTTCATCAAGAGAAGGTAATGGATAATTGTCCATCTCAGAGGCCTTGTTTAGGTTCCTGAAATCAACACACAATCTGATCTCACCATTCTTCTTGCGTACAAGAACCAAATTAGCCACCCAAGTAGAATGTCTAACTGGAAAGATTATTATAGTAGATAAAAGTTTCTGTACCTCCTTCTGGATCAAAGGCTCAATCAAAGCATTGACCAGGCATTGCTTCTAGTGAAAAGGTTTGGCATTAGGCTTGAGAGGTATGGTGTGAGTAATCACTGAAGTGTCAAAAGTTTTTAAATCATCATAGCTCCAAGCTATAGCTTCAATGTTTTGCTCCAAGACCTTGATTATCTTGTCTTTGATTTCTTGAGGACAAGTCTTTCCTATAAGAATACTTCTTTCTGGACCTGAGTGAGTCAAATTAACAGATTCATACTTACCTCCCTCGCTCTCAGTAGGCATCCTTTGATGAGCCCTCAGGTCTGAGTCAAATATCCTCTCTAAAGCCACCATCCCTTTCAGAATGCTATTACTCTTTAAATCCAATATCCCTTCTGGACTCTCTTTCTCAGGTTCCCAATCTCCCTGATCTCTTCAGATTCGTCTATTATCTGCCCTTGAAAAACATCAGAACTTTCCAAAAAGGCTAATATGTGCTAATCATCATCAAATACCTGAAAGTGTCGAATATTATCAGGAACTGCTGGGATTGAAACCAACTCAACTGAAAACCTCTTTAGGTCCGAATATTGCATGGGCTCTAAGGTGCTAGCAGCCACAACAAGAGCATCTACAATTTGATTTACTTCCCTAGGGATCAGATTAATCCCAAAAACATCAAAATCTTTGATTAAATTCCAAACCCTATTCCTGTACACAACCAGTCTTTTGTTATGACATGTATATTGGCTTCATACCTACTTTACAATCACCTCAGAATCTCCCATAACTATGAGAGCAGTAACCTTCTTCTTATGAGCAAACATAAGACCCCGAGCAAGTGCTTCATATTTAGCAACATTATTTGTGCAACCAAACTGCAATCTATAAGAAGCAAAGTAAGTCTTCCCTTTTGGGTTAGTTAGTTCAATCCCTGCTCCACTTCTTGCTTTAGACTTAGAACCATCAAATTTAAGAGTCCATAATTGATCTTTGGTTGGGAGCTCCTTCTTCTTAGGGATAACATGGGATGACTTACTTGGGATGTTTGGCAGCTCGGACTTTTGCTGGTCATCAGCAACTGACTTTAGACAAAGCTCACTTGAAGTTTCTTTTATATTTTCAGCCTGCTCAGAAATCACTTCTTGAACAACCTCTTGGGTTATATTGCAATCCAACTCATTTCTCATCAATGCCTTAGGTATCAGCAAAGTATCTGGGGCAGGTGTGTTAAATAAGAATTGGGACACCTCAAATTCTTCTTGGATTTCAGAACATGCAACCTGAGTCTATTCTATTGGTGAGGAACCTTCCCGTCGAGAAAGACTAGCTCGTGTAATAATGGTGGCATCCTTAACTTTAAAAGAAAACTCATTGATGGGAGGCTGGGGTTGATCTACATGACTTAAGATGTATAGACATGACTGGCAGGTTAACTCAGAATGATTATGATAATGAACCCTACACCAGTTAGGAAGTAGCAAACTACTTAGATCAGTTTCTTCCCCTAAAACCAGCTTATCTTGTTGCAACTTCCTTATTAGAACTTGCTGGTTAATTCCTATCATTGGATCACTACATTTTTGGGGTAATGTATCCGTGGGACTGACTATAGAGAAAGTAAGAACTTCCTCTTGTTTGTAAACTCCTATCTATGTCTCAAAGTATGATACTTCATTCGTAGCATCATACTCTGTGATCATGTACTTGAGCCTAGGTTCACTTTCTATTCTTATCTATGTTGCAACTCCTTTCCATGGTAACCACATGTGAGAGAAATCCAAGGAAAGATATCCCCCTATACTTTTCATTAGCTCTCAACTTAGGAGCATACCATATGTTTTTGAGATATTAGCCACTTGGATATCTATGTAGGTTTGGATCCTTGGATTTGATCCAACCTGCACATGCATGTTCTTCAATTCACCTACAACATTGACTTCGGTTTTATCCAGCTGAATCACCTTCTTATTGGTTGCGATAGGACTTAATCCTAACTTTTTACATATCGAAAAAGGCATGAAATTTCATGATGCTCCAGAATCCAATAAACAATTATGCAAATTCTTTCCAAATATTCTTAAACTTAATAGAAAAGGTGGGGTACTAGTCTTACCTTTATAAATGGTTGCATTTGTCTCCTTTGCTAGAGTCACTTTACCTTTTCCTTTTAAGCGATCCGGCTCTTCTAAAGCTCTCAATACCACTTCACGTTCAGTTGGGCACCACTTCATAATGTCAAAGAATGACAAGGATGTCTTCTGCCTCTATAATTCTACAATAAATTCAAATTCCGAATCATTCCTAACTTGGTACTTAGGAAAAGGAGGCGGATTGCCTCTATTCTAAAGATCAGAAGGCCCCTTTGGTGGTGGTGGATTGTTATTTGCATTCTGATTAGGTGGAACCATGTTGTTGGGAGGTGCAGATGTAGTAAATGGGCCCTTATTCTGATTTCTCAAAAAGTGACCTCCTTTGGACTAAAAAGCTTGGGCATCGTATACATCTTCCTCTGGCTCATTATCCCTTTGCATAGGAAACTGGTATTTCTCTTCAATTGTCTCATAAGTCATAGCAGTGCTGACTGGCCCATTATCCTGACTGGAATTTCCTACTAGAGGATGGGCATCAGCTTGTGCAATCTTTACAATCTTCTCCATTTCAGGGTAGTTAACCTCTGAATGTGTTGCAATATCATGTAGTCTGCACCGATTAGTCATAAAATTGAGGTCAACAACATTAGCAGTATGTGGTCTTTCCTCACTTGACTGATAGTTATGGGGAACTCCCCCATTGTTAGGTCCAGTATTCCACTGCCTACTGTTGTTGTTGTTGTTGTTGTTGTTGAACCTCTGGTTATATCCTTTGTTCTGATTTTGATAATTTTGGTTAGAGGAATTTTGATTCTGAAAGTTGCGGTTGGTGTTTTGACTCCCATTCTGATTGGAGTAGTTTCCCTGGTTATTGTAACCTTCCTGATTGTTGTGATTCCGATTTTGATTATGGGGAGGGTTTTGCCTAAGTTGTGCCATGTCATTAGACATTTGAGATAGAGTCTTCTTAAGAGTCTCTAACTCACTAGTCAATTGAACTGTTTGTTCATTTTGCACAGTTTGTATTATGGCTGGGGAATGAACATGGGTTGATCCTCCTACTTTTTGTTGTGGATTTTGAGGTTGTTGAAAAGGATCTTGCATGCCATTACCGAAAAAGGGCATGGTAGGTGGAGCTTTCAACTTAGACACAGGTCCATATTGGGAATAGGACATCCTTGGGATAGTGTTGTATAATGGTGGATTAGGCATTGGATAATTCATGGGAGGATGAGGTACTCCTAAACCTCCTGGTTGCAAAATTATCTGTTGTTGCAACTTGATAACCAAATGATAAAATTTAGACAAAGAGTCAATCTCACCCGATTGATAATTTCTCTGGAAGAATAGGCCAATTAAAGGATTGACAACTCTTAAATATGCTTGAATAGCAATACCTTCGACTACTAAGTAAGGATCTTGTAACCTACGATACATCCTTTGGAACCTAGTATTGAATAAAGGTAGTGGCTCATGATGTTCCTTTCTTATTGTGGCAAACTCGTGATATAAGATGGCAGGGTCCACATAAACCCAAAATTGATTAATAAATGCATTTTCTAAATTTGTCCAACCTAGGATAGATCCTCTGGGCAAATTTAAATACAATTTATATGCATTATCTCCCAAATAGTAAGGAAATAGTCTACATACCACATCCTGATGAGAAACTTGAGCTCTTGTGCAAGCATCTTTGAATGCTTGTATGTGCTCCTCAACACTTCTTCATTCACCATGTATGTATTTAGGACAAAATTTTTTTGGGTTCTTTGCTAAGTCATGGATTCCTCCTGGAATAATCCCTAATGGATAGGGATTGTTCACAAAATAAGCCATGGGTGGGATTGGTTGAGTAGGTGGTGATATAGGCTAAATTGGTGGTGACTTAGGCCTACTTGGTGGTGGTGATGTAGGTGGAACTAGTGGTGGCGTAGGTGGGTTTGGTCGAAATCCAGGTGGAGTAAGTGGTGGTGGCAAAGTATTTACCAATATCCTACATGCATGAGGTCTAGGTCTGACTAGGGTTTGAAGTTCTTCAAATGGTTTAAGATTAGTAGAGGATCTAAGAATCCTCCCGTATTTCTCCGGTGAGAAAGACACAATACGTGCCAGCTTGCCTTTCAAGCCCTCCCTCTAGCACCAATTTCTATTGATGGTGAAAATGACACAAACAATATTAAAACAAAATATTTCTACTCTATTTCTCTTGAAAAAGAAAGACATGTAGTAGCCTAACTCCCAAGGTCCTGGTAGTTGGTTCTCAACTGTCTGGTGTCACTCAATCAGTTCATGCAACTGTAATGTTCAAGGGGACTATGTTGGTAACAAAGAATACAAGCAATGACTCGATTTACTGAACTGTTTTAGCAAATCAAGGGGGTTTCAAACAAAAGAAAAAGATGGATCATAGGGTAAACTAGTAAACATGAACAAAACTTATCTAACATCCAGACATATATCTTCAATAATGAATTTTTTCCAATAGATTAGTAAAAACCATAAGATGACACAATCTATAGAATAATATATACCATTGCATACATTTTAGGTGCTTAATTAACTTTACAGTCACACATCACAAATACTCCAAAGATTTTTTTAAAAGAACACACATTCATTCATCACCAAGATCATAGATCAATAGACTTCAATAAATTTCATTCAATGATAATCTAACAAGATAATCCTTAAATCCGATTCCTTTAAATGACTTTCATCACTCAAGAAAATTTTATGCTTCGACACAATCACTAGCATACAGACAGATTATAACTCATCAGCCTTATCAAGTAAAATAACTCAATTCTAACACCATATTGCAAAAATCTGTAAATTTATTTAACTATAAATAAATCAAGTAACAATGTATCTCTCTAATCACTATGAAAAATATTATCTCCTAATATCAGGTAGGCCAATTCTATTCCCTATTAGCCGACCCTTACAATATGATACCCAAAGGGTATTTATAGATATACAAAATTCGAACTCCACTTCTATTTTAAGTCATCCACCTTTTTTTTAGGAACAAAAACTCTCTTGGAAACTCAGATCAATTTGATCTCGAGTTCTTACATTAGACATTCAGTTAAATTGGAAAATAGAAAATAGAAGAGAAATAAGGTCATGCGCTTCAAAACTGTCAGTGGTGCATACAACATGCAAGGAAGAAAAAGGTCTTGCATGCAGGAGATTTATGCATGTGAAATTGGGTCTGCAATAAACTCGTCATAACTGGTGAAGACTTCTTGTAATACATCTAATTCTGGCCCATCAACCTAGCTGTCTTCAAACTTAATTCTCTCTAATTCTACTGTAGAAAACCCTTTTATATCTTTCATCTTTATCAACTCTCTTTTAGCAGCCTTTATCTCTCCTTTGATGTCCATCAGTCGATCTATCATCAGATCTTCACCATCATCTCCTTTCTGCATGAGTCCTTTAAACCTTTCTTCCCATTTCTCTTTTATCTGGCTTAAAGGTAGGCCTTCCTTCGTGAGTACAATAACACCTACTATGATGGCAATGACTGCCTCCAATTCCTCAAATTGTTCAATTAGATTATTAACAACATCTTGGACCTCATTTTTATGTTTGCACAAGAAATCTATTCTGAATCTAAGTATGCGAGAGGTCTTTTCCACAAAATCTTTATTATCCTCCTTGAGTATTGACTGTTCAAGAAGAGTAGTCAAAGGCAATGTACTAACCTTTTCCAATTTCCGACTATATTCTTGATACTCCTCTTCCTATTTCTCCAATGCCTCAATATATTGATGCATTTCCCTTATCAATTCTTCTGTCCCTTTGTAAATCTCAAAACCTTCGACCAAAACTTCACCTACTTCTTGATTCAACTTGTCAACCCACCTATCTAACATCTCTGCTTTGCTCCTTACTTGTACTAAATCATCTACCTCTTTTTTGCTTAGCAAAATTGGAGTCTCAATAGCAGCTACCTATTGTGATCTTGGAGAGGAGACACTTTTCAAAAAGGAATGCATTTGATTCAACTGAGCCTTAAGATCATCTTTCTTTTGCTTATCCTTTAACATCCTTGACTTAGTTGTTGAAGCTACCACATCAATTAGATTCATTTGCTGATTCCTGGTAGGCCTTCCCAAGTTGACAGTACTCAATTGATAATCTGTTAACTGCATGTCCCCTACCTCCTTTTCTGTCATTGGTATGGCACACTCAGCAACAATTTCTCCCTTGTCCTTGAGCCTAGTGGAGTGTAGGATCTTGGCCTTCTTTTTAGGCCATTCTTGTTTAATCTCCTTCATCATATCCTCCCAATTGAGAGGTTGTGAAGGTGTTACTGTTCTTTTCTGTAGGTCCAATTTCAACCAAGTGGGAGCACTTGGAGTAGTAGTCATCATAGTGGAAGAAGAAGCAATGGTAGTAGTAGAAGGTGGTTGCACATTTACTTGGGATTGAGAATAAACCCTTTGTTCCACTTGTTGTTCTTGCACCACATGCATCTGTGCAATCTTTTCAGCCTCTTCCCTATCTTTTTGTTCCTGTATCTTCTTATCTTCTTCTTCCCTCTTCAACCTCTCTTCCTCCAATTGATCTCTCTCCACCTTTTCCCTTTCCAATCTTTCCTTTTCTAATCTATCCTTCTCTGTTCTTTCCTTTTCCAATTTTTCTTTCTCTAGAGCTTCTTTTTCCAGTTTCTCTTTCTCTAAAGCCTTAAGCTCTTTTTCCTCTAAAGCCTTAAGCTTTTCTGCCTTTGCTTCTTCTTCTTGTTGCTTCTTAACTAACTCTTTGACCTCTCTTTCCTTTTGGTGAGCTTCCTCAACAAGTTTTAACTTGGCAACCAAGATTTCTTTCTCCCTCCGGTGTCTTGCCTTCTCTTCCTCAAGGTCATGAATCTTTTGTATGAGTTCCAACTTGTCATTTTCTTCTTTAACCTTGAGTTCATGTTCTTGATGCCTCTGCTACCTCTCTACTCCATCAGCCCTTGCCTTAGCTTCAATTTTTTGCTGCTGTAGTATGGCATTAGCTTGTACCTTGGCATCAATTGACTTTTGCTTTTCTATTGCAGCAGCTTTTGCATCAACATCCTTCTTGGCTTCTTCAAACAATTCCCACAACTCCTCTTGTGTCATTACTTGTTCAGTATCCTCGTCTAGAGGCATATTCTCTTGCACATCCTTCTCTGACATAGTCTCGTCTAAAGCTGTTTCAACATCATGAATTTCCATCTCCACTTCTTTTCCCTTTGTAGTTTCAGCCATACCATGAAGAGCTCCCTTTTGAACTTCTTCACTCTGCTGTTTTTCAAGTGGGACTTGTGTGGTAGACTCACCTAAAACTGATGTTGAAACAATTGATCCCATTTGGGCCTCTCCTTCTTGTGCCTTTGCTTCATCAACTGCTGCTTCAAGCTCTATTTCTTCAATGTCTGGAGGAAGAAACTCCAAGGGCTCTTTGGGAGGTGTCTTTCTCTTGAGCCTTTTATACCCTTTCCCCTTTTTAGGGGCTGGTTCTTGGGGAGTTTTGATTCTTAAAACCAACCACTGAACACTTCTATCTAAGACTGTTCTTCCTATTTGCTTAATATCAATAGTTTCCTCAGCATCCCAGTTAATTGGATCCAGAATTTTAGTTCCAATATTCAAAGCTTCATAAGATGGATCCAACACAATTCCATCATCCACCAATGTGTTAGGAATGTCATTTTTGATTCCAAATTCTAACATGAGGGTAATATGTAATCTTTCATAATTATTTTTCCTCAAATCATATTCATCTTGTCGGTCACTCTAGAAATCTTCTAATAAATTGAAATTTTTGTTAAACACAAAAGGTAACAAGGCATGCATCTTACCCTTTGGATCAAAATACTTACGAGATGTGTATAAACCTAACTTCAACTGTATCAGCTCACTGCAGACCACCTTTTCTCCTACCAAATGTTGACAGCTATACTCACTCAACTTCATGGGGAACTTGTGACATCCTGTCTTATGTTTTATTCCAAACGGAGCATTAACTCCAAGAGCCTGATATACAAACTCCATTAGCACTATCCTGTTATTGCAACACCTTGGAAGCAATTTTGGATGGCCCTCAAAACCAGCTAGCTTGAAGTATGTGAACTTGGGGTAATGAATATTCCAACTTCCCCATTCAACAATGAATTCCATGGCCTCTTGGCTCAGCCTATACCATGCATCTCCATTAATTTGGTTAATGATCACATATATGAATGCATCATTAACCCTTCTGAATTGAGTCTTAGCAACTTGGAGGGACAACTGGTTATAATGCTCTGATACCCTTTTCTATCCTTCTAACACTCCCATTATCCCTACCCTATTCAAACCTGGGAAGATACCCAACCTTGTTGCTGCATACACAATGTAAGAAGTCATAAAGAAGCACTTAGTCTCCCTGGTGCTGGTTAGTTGATCATGAATAACATTTGATACAATCATCGGCCAATAAAACTGATGGGTGCCATGTAAAATTGTCTGAATGAAGGGAAACATCCACTCCTTGAAATGGAAGGCATCTCTCTTACCAAAAGCCCTTGATAACATCATTATTATATTTGATACCTCTTTGTAGAAATCTACCCTTTTTGGCTGGTTTGCAAGCTTGCTTAGAGATTTCTTCTCTGTTTTTAACCACTTTTTGTTCAAGTAAGATTTGTTGGATTTCTTATACTTACTATATTTCTCCAAGGCCTCTGCCTCATCCAACTACATGATGTTTTTGGGATCCGGGATATTAAATATACATTGCAACGCTTGAGGAGTGAGATCAATGATTACATTCTTTTGCGAATCCATGCATTGTCTGGTAGCAAGATTGTAGGCACTTGCTGCTGTCAAGATCAACTCCGGGCACTGGATTGATAACGAAAATATAGTGATATGGACCAAACTAGAATCCACAATTCTTTGTGTCCTTCTTGTTAAATCTTCCCGTTCCACAAAGGTTTCTACATATAGTTCCTCAAAATTGTATTGGCCCAAATTTGTATCGGTGATATCTGACCAATCTGATTCGACTTTGCTTACTTTGACAACAAGACTCCTGTGATCATACCTCAAGGTAAATGATAACTGTTATGGCTTCATCTTCTTGGGTTTAGTTGCTGCCTTTGATGTTTCTGCAGGCCAGTTCCTTCAAGAGGCTTCTCCTGATGTTCCCGACCTCCTTTTAGCTTTCCTACAACAAAATCTCTAGTTAGATCCTTGAATGAAACATCTCAAAAATGTTTCTTTAAAATCATACCCTTCAAACATACATCAAAGGCAGAACTAGACAACAAACATCTTAAATAATCTTCTTTTAAAACACTACCAGGCTCGGAGTCAGAACTGGAATGGACACTCTACTAACAAGAAGCAGACTCAGAGTTGGAAGTGGAATAGTGATCGGAACTAGAATCGGAAAGGAAACTAATTCGGTTTCCTTCAGATTTTCTATTTTCATCTTCTGTTTTGGTTCCCCTTCCGCTTCCGCTAGGTAAACATTTTTATGAAGTAAAGCTTCTTACTATAGGCAGAGTAAGAGACGGGATGAAAAATGGAATTGACACTAAACTTAAAAAAAACATATCCAAAACTCTAAATCAATTCCGATCCCACTTCCGGCTATGCTGATCATGACGTCATCACTAATTTTATCAATTTAACACATAACTCCATGATTTAAAGACTAAGGTCATATGAAAGGAAATAAGGCTTAAAATATGGCATGAAAAGACTATGCCTATATGATCGTGGGGACGACTGTATTTTTAGGGCATCATATTTAATCATTTTAAACGCAATCACAGAAATGCACGAAACCCTAATCTAGAAAACATGATATAAAACTAGGGCATAGATTTAACCCCTGCTAATTTAACTAAACAAATGCGTAATAAAATCCTAAGTAAAAACCAGATTCTATCAATCCTAACTCACTGTAAAAACCGAACTTAATCTATCTCACTATGAAAACCCTAATTAAATCTATACGTTTAAAACCTAACGCAGCACGACACGATCACGACAAAATGTGAAAATGACTGTGCCTGCCCAACTCACTATAAAACTAGAAATGCAAGCATAGAACAAAATTGAGAACAACAAACAGACAAAGAAAAGAAAAACAAACACGCAAAACCTCAAGAAAGCAAGCTTACCCAAAGATTAAAACGATCAATCAAACAAACACAAACATAAAACACGAAAGCAAATGAAAGAAACCAAGAATAGGGACCCTACCTCGAACACAAAACCTGGCTAACCTTCTGAAGAAATCACAAGCAACTATCTCCTCCTCCTTCAATCGATTCACTCAGATGGACTCCGCAGCTGCTCTATTTTGTTCTTCAATTTGTTAACAGTGATAATAATAATGCGCTTAATCCCTAATGAAGGTAAAAATCAAAGTTTCTACTTATGCAGGGCAACTGTCATTAATGCATTAAATGCAATTTTAAGCGTAGTCGGAGTCGGAGAAGAATAATCACTTCACTATAGTGTGACTTCAATCAAAAAATCAACGACAAAGAAATGGCGATAGCGGAATCGAAATGAAAATTGATCCAAAAACTTATGTAATTTTCTAACTTCATTCCCGTTCTGGGTCCAGTTCCGCCAATAAGGCATAAAACAAAACAAAACATAAAAATAAAACAAAAAAGACCGAGATAAAGAAACCTAACAAAAGGAATTAGAGTAAAACAAAAGTTCAAAAAGCGAAGGCGGGGGCGGAATAGATTTAGATTTTGCAATTTTGAATAAATACCAACTTAACATCCGATCTGGCTCTGACTCCGATAAAGAAAGAACAAAAAGTAAAAAAGAAAGACTGTCAGGATGGGGCCTGGAATGAGTTTTTGATTGAATTTTCAGCACCCGATTTGGTTCCGGCTCCGATTCTGACAGACTAAACCAAAATAAAACAAAGTGTTGGAAGCAAAAGACTTCAGACTTTCTTTGAAAAACATCAAAAGATAAAAAACACAAAAGGGGGACCCATTTTGACGAAGGCAAAAGATGGGGTGGTTATGCAAGGCATAACACATAACCTTGCATTCTTAGCGTTTAAAGGCTTTCTATTGAGAGAAATACATAAAATACAAAAGGCCAAAGATAGAGCTTCCCTTGTGATAACTATGGAGAAGTGGAGAGGCTGCGACCAAGCTCTCATGGAGCTTCCAGATTCAGGGATCGGACATACTCATGGCAGTCAAAGAGATAAAACAAGACATAGAGAATGGAACACAAAAATCAGAGGTAAAGCAAGAGAAGCTGTGACCTCAATGACATTGTTTTTGCCTTCCAAGTGAAGAGGAAAGCCATAAAATAGTTTGAGAACAACTTACCAGGCTTGTGAATGGAGAAATTGATCATTTGGAAGAAGAAATTCATGAGTTATCAAGCATTCCAAGCTAAAATCCCTAAGCACATGGTGACACCCTTCTTAGCTGAGTTCATTGTCAAAGTTGCAAGTGAAAAATGAGGTGATTTTAGGGTTTGGCTCGATTTTTGTCTATCCCTTTTGCCCTAATTTGAATTTAGGGGTTTTTTGCAATATTTTAAAAAAAATATTAAACTCCTATGTCAAATACCATGGTGGCCTTTACATTGTTTAGGTTCAACCATTTGCTAGAGTTCATTTGATATTATTTGCCTAAGTTTTGGGTTAGGCATTTAATTTTTCTTTGCAAAGTCTTTAAAAACCTTAGGGTTTTTAATTGTTTTTAAAATGCCTTGCCTTAGGAGATAAGAGCATTCATATTGGATATGCTTAAGGCTTTATTTTTTATTGATTTTGAGAGAAATCAATTAGAATATTAATGTGGAAATACTTATGCCTTAATGCCTTAGGCATTTATTTGAACTGATTTTGTCGAAATCAGTTAAGTCATGGAGATATGAAGCATTGGTGCCTTATTTTATTTTATTTTTTAATTGATTTTTAAGGAAATCAATTTAATATTCATTGATGGAGATTATTTATATTTTTATGAGAAAAATCAAGTATTGTAAATAGAGAAATAAGGTTGTTTTTTGCAAAAGATTTATCTTTAATTGCAAAAATAAAGTAATTATAAAAATTGAATGATGTAAAGGAGAGAATAAAACAATAATTTATAAATCATTTTATTTCTTATTGCTATTTTTAGTAGTTTGCATGCAAAGATAAGTTGACTTTTCTTCTGGTCGGATCTGAGTTGCATGGTGAAAGGATGAAGTGTTTTATTTGCTTTAAAAGCATATTTTTCCTATTTTTAGAGGCCTCATGGCATGCACATGCAAATAGTGTGTTTTTCCACTTTTATGCCACATTTTGGAGTAGTTTTAGGTGCCTTTCCTTGAGTTTTTTTCTTAAGTTCAGATTAAGGTTTTAGTGATATATCTTGGAGAAAAACTTAGTGTTTTTCTAGTCTAGATTATTGATTCTTGCTCTCATGCAAACCAAAGAGTCTTGTAACTCAAAGATTTGTATATAGACTTGTAATACTCCTTTAGTTAATGAGATAAACATTCCTACTTCTCAATTTGTGTGGCAATTGTAGTTTCTATTTGATGTAATTTGTGATTTTTGTTTACAGAATCCTTGTCATGTCCTAGAATTTCAGTTTGGTGCAAAAAGTTCACAAAGTGCAAGTTGCATGTTGTATTTAAATTTGAATCTTCATGCAAATCATTTATGTGTCGAGTGTTCATGAGAGGTTGTGAGACATTGTTTTGTTTTCTGAGAACTGTTTGTGGGAAAAATCAGTCATCTTTAAGTCTTGAGAAATCATTTTAAGTCATAGGTTTAATTACAGTTTATCTTTCTACCCTGTTCCTCAAGAGATCATTTAGAATAGATTATTATTCAGAGAACCAATTCACTCTGGAGATTCCTTCTTTGTTTAGATCACCCACATATGAAAAAGATTTCCATGTGTCAACAGATAGTTATATTTATGCAAATTTATCAAGGGTGCATATTTGATTGATAACATTTTTTGTTACGCCCGGTGGGACTCTGAAAGCCAATTTCAGAGAAGTTTCAAACTTTTTAAATTGTTGTTTGCTGTATGCAACAGTTATTTAGCCTTTTGGAGGCCCTTTTCAATATACCTGGCGACTCCATTCTCATTTTTTGCATGTAGATCAAGTGCTGGTTTATTTTTTAAAAGCCTAAATTTTGATGTTTTGCAGCTTATGAATGAATAAATATGTAAAATTTTCATGACAGTGTGTCATACCATCCACCATACCATGATCATGTTGTTGGTTTCAATCTCATGTCCTTTCAAAATCAACATGCCCAATATAATTGCCACCCACCCACCCCTACCCATTTTTTTTTTATCTCAGCCCTCAAATGCTCATAATCAACCCCAATATATTCAAGATTTGAGTTTCAGAGATATAAGGCTGGGCTATAAGGCACAAATGAATGAAATATAAAAATGAGAGCAGAACAATGCACACCAAGGGGAGATTGCAAGGATAAAGAGCACACTGCTTGACTACATGAGACAGTTGGAGGATATCAAAAAGCAACATGAGTATAATCAGCAACAGGAAGAGATGGCTTATCAAGCTTATCTTCATAAGTAGGAGTTGGAGGCCCAAAGAACACAATTTGAGGAGGATTTAGAGAGGGAGACAACTGCAAAAACAAAAAAATTGCTTGCTCAGTTTCAAAGGCACGAAGCCCAAACAACTCCTATTATTTCAGAGCACTCCATTCAAGAAGAGGTTCATGCATTTAAGTTTCCAAGTTTAATGAAAAATGAGCTTCCTAACCCTCCTAAGATCAAAATTCCTAGTTTTAGAGATCCTTTACCCTTGCAAGAGCCTAGGTTGGTACATTCTAAACTTTTTGTGCTTCAAAACCAGCCACTTGAAGAATCCTTTCCCCTCCAAGAGATTGGTTTTAAATGTAAATAGATTCCCTAGAAAATCAAAATCCCAAGTTTCAGAATTTCTCATGATGAATCTATCAATTTTTGCACTAAAGAGCTTCCTTGTCTCGTAAAGGATGATACAATTTTAGAAAATCAACTAGTGCAGTAGACTGTTTCCCAACAAAAGGTTGTTGTTGGGTTTGATTCATTGGAGCAGCAAAATGTGGATGATTATTTTGAAGTCTCCAATTGGTATAGTGATGAGGAGGAGCTCAAAAATTAGGAACAACTACTAGAAAAGAAAGAGGATGCTATGGTTGAAGAGTTACAAACCCCAGATCAAGGAATGGTTGATGGTTCTCAAGTTGTAGTTGATTTATTTGATGAATTACCATTCTTTTTTGAAGACAGAATGTAGGTCCCCAACTTACCAGCTAAGGATGATCAACCTTTTCAAGATAGCTTTATGCTTGATTGTCAAGATCCTGACTGTTCAACTTGTAGAGAGCTTGCCGCTTTGCTGAATTCTTATAGTGATGAAATGCCTAGTTCTGAGTAGAAAAATGATGAAAGCCATTCATACAAAATACTGATCCATGAGAAAATAAATTAGAATAGCTCAGTCATGGAGGAGCACGAGGTTGAATGCATGATTCAACCAAGGTAGGAAGTAGTTGTGGTTGGTGAGGTAGTTGACAAGAGTGAAATTAGAAGAAGCAGTTCCAAATTTATCTTGTCAATAGGATGTCCAATTAGACACATTTCTAGAATGGAGGCCAACAAAAAGGTTCCCATCATGATTGAGCCCAAGCATGCAAGTATAGTTGAAGGAGAAAAAATTCAAGTCATTTCGCCACCTCAGGTCAGTCATGAGTATGTTCCATATGAAGAGGTTAGTAGGCTTGTATACGTACTTCAAGTTGTGGTACAACTATCTCATGGCTTTTCATCCATTGTTATTTTTCATGTAGCTAATCAAAATCATGTAAAACATCAAATATTTTGTAGAAGGGGCAACTATTTCACCCAATCAGTGAATGGTTTTGTTTGAACAGCTTCTTCGATTGGTTAGAGTAGGTTAGAGTTAGTGTTTGAAGATAATAAGTGCTTCACGCAAATTTATTTTTAGTTTTCTTGCTTTCCCTAAGCACTGTTGCGCATGTTTTAGTTGGCCATTAGGGCTTGTTAATTTTCTTTCAGCATTGTTTTGTTTTGTTTTGCTGCTGTTTGGAGTATCGCTGTTCAATTTTTTGAGTTTCATGAAGGGGTAGATTTGACTCTGCACCCAATGGAGTGATACAGGAAATTGATCTAATGCTTAGCTAGAAAGCATCTAGTGGAAATCACCAAAATGTTACCAAATTTTTACTACAACTCGATTGCTGGAGCTGATTAAATTTTGTTATATCTCAAAGTGAAAGTTATTTTATTTTTTGCTGATGGCATTAAGTGTTGTTTGCACTCTGTTCTATTAAGTATCAATTATAAATTGTTTGAGAGAATAGAGTTCAAAGTCATTGCTCAATAATTTACAAAAATAAGTGAAGTACAAAGCTAAATATACAAATGATTAAGCGTTCATTGCTATCATTTTATTTCAATGACATTGTTACATTACAGATTTCATTTGATTGCAAGAATACAAATGATAGTACAAATTTGCATTTTGATGCATTTCTGTTCAGAATGAAAAGTAGAAAGAGAAATTAAGAAATCCACACAAGTCATGGAGTTAACTATTGCAATGCATTGAGGGGAACACTCTACACTATGAAGATGCAAGAAGGGAAACACATAAATATGAAACAAATCATCATTGCTTGATTATTATCGACCGATGTAGAATTGGTGCACCATCTTTCATTCCTGAGCTCCAATCGACCTGCAAAAAGTTGGGAAACTCTCGTTAGAGCTCTGAATATGAACATATCTATATGAATCATCAACAGTAACAGAGAATGCTTCTAACAATGCATCAAAACAATCAAGCAAAGTGCACAAATCGGAGTTGAAAGTGTAAACATCATGATATCTTTTATTTTTTGCTAAAATTGTTTATTTCCTATGTAGGTATAGGAAAATTCATGCAACTGATCATATATGAAGACATAAAGCATGTGGAGTAAAATGGGCTCCCACAAGGGTAGAGCTCGACATGCCGCCCCTTAAATTTTCAAGTGGGCCAAGTAAGAAAGTTCATTATCTCGCTCATCTGAGCCTTTCACAAGAGAGTAAAACATATTTAAAATGAAGGAGTAATCAAATTTATCATGCATTCATAAGAGTCAAATCAAAGCATTGAAGTGAAAATTACAAATGAATGATAAAATTGATGAACTTGTTTCAGCTGAAATCCATCATTTTTATTCTGAAAAAGTTTTGATATTGCTGCCATAGTATTGTTTTTTTCTGCTTTAAGTCTGTTCACATTGAATGTTGTTTCATATTATTCTGTTTTGGAACAACAAGTGTTTTATCTCATAACAGTGATAGTGAACAAGCATATGTAATGCCTTATCAATGGAGCACTAACAAATAATGGAAGTATTTGTAGAGTTGAGTTTTGCTTTATCTCATGAAGTGTTTGAGCGAAGAATGCCTATTGTTCTCTGAAGGCATTCAAGTTGTGACATAAATGTTTTGCTACATGAATGATATAACAAAAGGAGAGTAATGTTTCACCCAAATTCTAGAACAACTACAGAGCAGTTGGTGCTGTTTTCTATCAGGGGTGTTATTACCTATGAACTTATTCAGAAATAACATGGTGATAGAAAGTAATGTGAAGCACAAGTGACAAGAGAGTTCTCCTGTATAGTTCAATGAAGGAATAATGCAAGAGGTAAATGAAGCTATGAAGGTGGTGAGAAGTAAGTTTTTTTATCCTCCCGATTTAATGCACTTGTGTCAAATATCAAGCAAGCTGAATTGCAAATGAGACAACTGCTACAGTATTTTTTTGAAACAGAAAGAGAGCTTATTGCATTGTTTCAGAAAAATGATAAAATCATATGGGTTTCAGCATAATGTGGAGGCTTCAAATACATATTTTGTTCTTATTTTAGTGAATCTACATGAGAATTTTGACAGTAAAGAAAAATGTTTAAAGATGCTATGATGGGTTGAGTTCAAAATCTGAATGCATACAGGTTAGTAACTTTGTTCCAAATGATAGAATACCATGTTAAGTTTGATCAATAATACAAGAATTTATCATTGTTTCCAGCATACCCATGTAAGGGTTTTTTAGAAAATGCAAGTTACATATAGCCATCATGGGTCGAGCCCATTTATGGAGGAATTTACAGAAAGATTGGATTGAGAGTCTTCTCTAAAGTCTTCTTTTAAATACTTTGAATAAAGTGCAGATTTCAAAGCAAAATCATGCATTTTTATGCATGACTGGCCGCGGCCAAAAGGAGGATTTTCAGTTGCAAATTCCATTGAAAATAAAGAGAACCATTTTAAAAGTTTGCCATCTGAGTCTCAAAACCAAAACAAGAGTGTAGGGATTGAGAAATGCATAGTAGAGTTTCAGAATCAAGCATTCATGGCATGACCTATTTGAGTATGCATTTTATTCATAAAAAACAACAATCATAGCCTTGCATTCTTATCTTTTAAAGGCTTTCTATTGAGAGAAATACAAAAAATACAAAAGGCCAAAGATAGAGCTTACCTTGTGATAACTGTGGAGAAGTGGAGAGGCTACGACCAAGTTCTCATGGAGCTTCCAGATTCAAGAGTCGAACATACTCATGGTGGCCAAAGAGATAAAATAAGACACAAAGAATGGAACACAAAAATCAGAGGTAAAGCAAGAGAAGCCGCGACCTCAATGACATTTTTTTTGCCTTCCAAGTGAAGAGGAAAGCCACAAAATAGTTTGAGAACAACTTACTAGGCTTGTGAATGGAGAAATCGATCATCTGGAAGAAGAAATTCATGAGTTATCAAGCATTCCAAGCTGAAAATCCTAAGCACATGGCAAGACCCTTCTCAACTGAGTTCAATGTGAAAGTTGCAAGGGAAAAATGAGGTGATTTTAGGGTTTGGGTCGAGTTTTGTCTATCCCTTTTGCCCTAATTCGAATTTAGGGGTTTTTTGCAATATTTTTTAAAAAATATTAAACTCCTATGTCAAATACCATGGTGGCCTTTACATTGTTTAGGTTCGACCATTTGCTAGAGTTCATTTGATATTATTTTCCTAAGTTTTGGGTTAGGCATTTAATTTTTCTTTGCGAAGTCTTTAAAAACCTTAGGGTTTTTAATTGTTTTTAAAATGCCTTGCCTTAGGAGATAAGAGCATTCATATTGGATATGCTTAAGGATTTATTTTTTATTGATTTTGAGAGAAATCAATTAGAATATTAATGTGGAAATACTTATGCCTTAATGCCTTAGGCATTTATTTGCAACTGATTTTGTCGAAATCAGTTAAGTCATGGAGATATGAAGCATTGGTGCCTTATTTTATTTTATTTTTTAATTGATTTTTAAAGAAATCAATTTAATATTCATTGATGGAGATTATTTATATTTTTATGAGAAAAATCAAGTATTGTAAATGGAGAAATAAGGTTGTCTTTTGCAAAAGATTTATCTTTAATTGCAAAAATAAAGCAATTGTAAAAACTGCATGATGTAAAGGAGAGAATAAAATAATAATTTATAAACTGTTTTATTTCTTATTGCTATTTTTAGCAGTTTGCATGCAAAGATAAGTTGACTTTTCTTCTCATCAGATTTGAGCTGCATGGTGAAAGGATGAAGTGTTTTATTTGCTTTAAAAGCAGATTTTTCCTATTTTTAGAGGCCTCATGGCATGCACATGCAAATAGTGTGTTTTTCCACTTTTATGCCACATTTTGGAGCAATTTTAGGTGCCTTTCCTTGAGCCTTTTTCTTGAGCTCGGAATAGGGCTTTAGTGATATATCTTGGAGAAAAACTTAGTGTTTTTCTAGTCTAGATTATTGATTCCTGCTCTCATGAGAAAAAGAGAGTCTTGTAACTCAGAGATTTGTACGCAGACTTGTAATACTCCTTTAGTTAATGAGATCAAAATTCCTACTTCTCAATTTGTGTGGCAATTGCAGTTTCAGTTAGATGTAATTCTTTATTTATGTTTACAAAATCCTTGTCATGTCCTAGAATTGCAGTTTGGTGCAGAAAGTTCACAAAGTGCAAGTTGCATGTTGTATTTAAATTTGAATCTTCATGCAAATCATTTATGTGTCGAGTGTTCATGAGAGGTTGTGAGACATTATTTTGTTTTCTGAGAACTATTTGTAGGAAAAATTAGTCATCTTTAAGTCTTGAGAAATGATTTTAAGTCATAGGTTTAATTACAGTTTATCTTTCTACCTTGTTCCTCAAGTGATCATTTAGAATAGATTATTATTCGGAGAACCAACTCACTTTGGAGATTCCTTCTTTGTTTAGATCACCCACATATGAAGAAGGTTTCCATGTGTCAACATATAGTTAAATTTTTGCAAATTTAGCAAGGTGCATATATGATTGATAACAGTAACCCTTATGATATTCCTTGAGGGAAAAAATCTAGATCAGAAGTAGCAAGGGATATTATGATGTATCTCCTAAGTCCTTGGAAAGTGTTCACCAACACTAGGATTAGAAAGAGATTTAAATGAAATGAACATGTAAATTGTCATTTGTAATTATTCCTAAATAATAGGAAGATGTGGGGATGTCCAATATGAGTACCTAAATAATAGGAACCCCTGGGATGCCCACATGGAAGGTGGAACCCACCTTGCTTCAGTTAACTATTTGGAGGATTGGTAACACTTTAGTAGTACATGTTTTGTTCCTAAAAAATAGGGATTGGTATTTATATGAGTAGAGTGGCACTATCAATTCAGTTCAGTTCAGTTCAGTTCACTTATGGTTTAATTATTTTTAGTTGAATTTAGTTATTTTGAGTTGCATGCTAGTTGACTTGAGTTGCATACTAGTTCACTTGAGTTGCATGTAGTTATTTTGAGTTTCATGCTAGCTAACTTGAGTTTCATGTTAGTTGACTTGAGTTGCATGACTAATGACTTTAGTTGCATGATATATAATAGGTCGATACTTTTAGTTAAGTGGTATGATCAATCATGCATGATGTTTTCATGAATTGGTGGAGAGATATGTTTTAGTTAACTAAGATTGACCTGGACCCACCTTGGGCGCCCAAGTTGGCATCTCTGAGTTAACACCTTTTGCATGAGAATATATTTACAAGGCTCAGTTAAGTGGGCCCATTTTTGGGTGCCAACTTTGAGGTGATGCTTGCAAGATATTTTCTTGACTAATGATCAGTTAAGTGTTTAGTTTGGGGTGCCTAAATTGAGGAGACTTTGGTTTTGAATTCATATTACAATGTGGAACTCTACTTGCACAATACAGGCTAGGTTTTTTGTGAGGAGCTTTATGCTCTTGAAATTGATAACTCTTATGAGTTTACATGCTCATTAATTGTCTATTTATTGCAACAATTATATCAGAGTTTACAGTAGGTTAACAAGTTGAGCTTGTGCATGTGTGAGGGTTTCAAGCATGGCATGGGATGTGTGGATTCATGCTTGGTCACATGGAATGCATGGATAGCTTGTGCTGCAGAAAGTGTATGAAAGTTTATTGTAGGTTGTGAAGAAGGATTATTGAAGGAAAAGAAGCATATCAATCAAGGATTGATACAGTATTATTGTAATCTTGTTGTAAAATTAAATAATACAAGCACTATTGATTATGGTGGAGTTTTTTCCCCAAAGGGTTTCTCCTTGTATATGTTGTGTCACTTCTATCTTTTGTTTCATTGTTCTACAATATTTTGTCTCTCTCTACATTTTGTAAAATTGATCTAAGCAAAATAGTCATACACATAATTGATCTAAACAGATTAATCATTAACAAAGAATTGTGAAAATGAACACTTAATTAAATTTACAGTCACATAAGTTTACAAGTTGTAAGCTATAATTTCACCTTCATTTCCAACATTTGGTATCAGAGCTAATGGTTTGGTAGAGTTTGGGACACCTTTCTCTTAAAAGTTTGAAGTTTTTTGGTTGTAATGGGAGCTTGTACTATTGTGATATTACAGATTTGTAAAAGAAGTGTATTTTAATCTTCTTGGTTTAGATATTATGGTTATGCTTGACCTTTTGGAAGCTTGTTTCATTAACAAAAAATTCTTCGATTGTGTTGAGGCCATGGATGATCTTCATTTAGGAGATGGTTGTCCCAATGTCATGGATAGCTTGGTTACATGTTTCAGTGGCAGTTTTTGATAATGATGGTTTGATGTTTATCTTGTTGCCATGTATAGGTAGGTATCACAGTTCAGTGGGAGCTTTGGTAGGATATGGTTATATTAATGTAATTTGAAGAGGTTTTAACATCTTGTTTCATGGAGGACCCTTAGAGTCTTTGGTAAAGGTGTTATTGTTCTTCATCTGGAGAGGATGTAGATCTTTTTTGTTTTGAGTATTAATCATTTTCTTGGAGCTTCATGATTATGCAGGTTACATTTGAAGTTGGCATGGATTGATAGGTGGGTGCTCATGGATACTAAAGAGACTTGGGTTAGGCTGGATATTTCTTATGTTAAGAGATATGTGTTGGAATGGCTACTTATTATAAAAAAAATTCAAAAGTAAAGACCGAGGAGCCTACACCTGGAAATGGATGTGAGTCCATCATAGACATGATGAGAAGGTTGTCTTTACTGAAAGCCTATATTTCTTGGTGTTGTAGGCACAAGACAATCTTGTATCCCAATCTTGGTAGATACTCGGTGGGTAAATGATCTAAGAGGTGTTGCCCTCCTGATTATTAGATGCATTATTTATATGTATCTTGACTTATCTTATGCATTAGTCTTGAAAATTGAGTTCTGGGGGATTTTTGAGTAGATGCATGATTTTATGTATTTCCATTATTCTCCTTGCAATCTTGAACTTGAGTTAGTTATGAGGATTTGGGTAGGAGAGGTATGAGAGATAGTTAGTGGCTTTGGGAATATTCCCTTTTATTGTGGGAATGTTTGGATAAATTTGATCTACTTTATGTGAGAGGTTTACATCTAAGTTCTGCCATGTTTCATTATAAGTTGAATGGTTAGATGTTGATATCCTTTCAGTTTGCGAGTGTTGAAAGAGATCTTAATTTACACAGTTTGGAACATGGTTTGATTTGCAAGTTCTCTCTTTGTGGGAATATTGTCTTTTCTTGAAGGTTCTTGTGTTAAGAGAGATGTATTTTGCATATCATAGTATGCTTCTTTGACACTATGATAGAGGAGTTAACCACATCCTCCATGCGAAGTTCTATAGGAGGACTTGTTAATGTTGTGATCTTATTTTCAAATTTGACATTACATGTGTAGTGGGAGTTCCATAAGGTATATGTGTTCTATATGAGAGGGGAACCTTTCTTGAATTGGTTACACTTTACTATAGTGAGTTACTTCAGAGGTTTTTTATCGCATGTCTATGTGTGTTATTACCTTAAAGTCTTATTTTTCTGAATGGTGGATATATAGGGACTTGTTTGCAGATTTGGGTTGTTATGTTGATAACATGAAGTTCTGCCTATGATAGTTTGGTTACAGAGACTTGGGAAGGGTATTGATTGAGAAAGTTGACACTTTGATCAAAGTTGTAGATAAGTTATCTTGGTGTAGGAAGGCCATTGGCCTTGAGTCCTATACTTGATTTATAATAATGATTCCTTGTTTAGAATAATTACAATGTATAATGTCAAGTGGGAGAATGTTGGGAATAGGATTCCATTTAATTGTAATCCTAAACATATTTCATGTATCTCCTAAGTCCTTGGAGAGTGTTCACCAACACTAGGATTAGAAAGAGATTAAATTTGAATGAAATGAACATGTAAATTGACATTTGTAATTTTCCTAAATAATAGGAACATGTGGGGACATCCAAGATGAGTTCGGGGTGCCCACATGGAAGGTGGAATCCACCTTGCTTTAGTTAAGTATTTGGAGGATTGGTAACACTTCAGTAATGTATGTTTTGTTCCTACAAAATAGGGATTGATATTTACATGAGTGGAGTGGCACTATTAGTTTAGTATAAGGTCAATTCAGTTCAGTTTAGTCAGTTATGGTTCAGTTATCTTCAGTTGCATGTAGTTATTTTGAGTTGCATGCTAATTGAATTGAGTTACATGTTATTTTGATTTGCATGCTAGTTGACTTGAGTTGCATGTTAGTTGACTTGAGTTGCATGACTAATGACTTCAGTTGCATGATAGATAACAAGTTGATACTTTCAGTTAAGTGGGTATGATCAATAATGCATGATGTTTGCATGAACTGGTGGAGAGATATGTTTTAGTTAACGAAGATTGACTTGGACCCACCTTGGGCACCCAAGTTGGAGTCTTTGAGTTAACACCTTTTGCATGAGAAGATATTTACATGGATCAATTAAGTGGGTCCATTATTGGGCACCAAATTTGAGGTGATTCCTGCAAAATATTTTCTTGACCAAGGATCAATTAAGTGTTCAGTTTGGGGCACCTAAATTGAGGAGACTTTAGTTTTGACTTCATGTTACAGTGTGGAACTCTACTTGCACAATCTAGGCATGGTTTTTTGTGAGGAGATTTATGCTCTTGTATTTGATCTCTTATGAGTTTACATGCTCATTAATTTTCTATTTATTGCAACAATTGCATCAGAGTTTGCAGCAAGTTGGTAGGTTGAGCTTGTGTATGTGTGAGGGTTTGAAGCATGGCATGGGATGTGTGGATTCATGCTTGTTCACATGGAATGCATGGATAGCTTGTTCTGCAAAAAGTGTATGAGAGTTTATTGCAGGTTGTGAAGAAGGATTGTTGAAGGCAAAGAAGCATATCAATCAACGATTGATATAATATTATTGTAATCTTGTTCTAAGGTTAAATAATACAAGCACTATTAATTCTGGTGGAGTTTTTTCTCAAAAGCATTTCTCCACGTATATGCTATGTCACTTATATCTTCTATCTCATTCTTCTACAGTATTTTGTCTTTTTCTACAATTGGTAAAAATGATCTAAACAAAACAATCATACATAAAGAATTGATCTAAGCAAATTAATCATTCACAAAGAATTGTGACAAAGAACACTTAATTAAATCTACAGTCACATAGTTTACAAGTTTTAAGCTACAATTTGACCTTCATTTTCAATAGTAGGTATCTTATTGGCTTGGATATTTTGGTTCCACTTGTTATGTTGATGACATTACAACTGTGTGTGTAGAACTGGATGATCTTCATGGAGAGGATGGTAGTCACGATGCCATGTGTGACTCAGTATAATAGTTTAGTGGGAGTTGTTGGTAGGGATGTGGATTCACCATTTGATGGTGAATGATCTTCTACAGTGGTTGTTGGTGTCATGGATGGACTCTTGGTTTCTACTTCTATGCAGTGAGGGTTCATTATTTTTTGTTTTCATTGATAGAGGATGGTTATATTCACGTGGTTTGGATATGTTGACATCTTTGGTTTCCATGTAGGACTTCTTTAGTCTATCGTTGAGGTGTCATGATTTGTTTTTGATATGATGGTTATATTCATATTAATTAAATCATGGATGTCATGTTTATGTTCTTCATTTATGATTGGAGCTTTGACATTGATCGTAGTAGTTCTCTTTGTATTGGGTACATTGATCATTTGCTTGATTACTTCATGATGGTGCTATATTGCATTTGGAGTTTGGCATGGATTGGTTGGTTATAGGTACTTGTGGATACTTGGAGACATAGGTGAGGTTTGAGTTCTCTTATGGTTAGAGACATGTGTTGAGATGCTTACTCTTGTCTCTTGGTGCAGGAAGGCCATTGGCCTTGAGTCCTGTACTTGATTTATAATAATGATTCCTTATTTAGAATAATTGCAATGTATAATGTCAAGTGGGAGAATTTTGGGAATGGATGTCATTTAGTTACAATCCTAAAAATATTTCATGTATCTCCTAAGTCTTTGGAAAGTTTTCCTCAACACTAGGATTAGAAAAAGATTAAATTTGAATGAAATGAACATGTAAATTTACATTTGTGATTATTCCTAAATAATAGGAATATGTGAAGACGTCCAAGAAGAGCTCCTACAAGATAGGCACATGAGGCACCCACATGGAAGGTGAAACCTACCTTGCTTCAGTTAAGTGTTTGGAGGATTGATAAAATTTCAGTAATGCATGTCTTGTTCCTACAAAGTAGGGATTAATATTTACATGAGTAGAGTGACACTATCAGTTTAGTATCAATTTTACATCAATTTAGTATCAGTTTAGTTCAATTCAGTTCAATTATGGTTCAATTATCTTCATTTATATGTAGTTATTTTGAGTTGCATGCTAGTTGACTTGAGTTTCTTGACTAATGACTTTAGTTGCATGAAAGATAATAGGTGGATACTTTCGGCTAAGTGGAGGTTATCAATCATTCATAATATTTGCATGAATTGGTGGAGAGATATGTTTCAGTTAACTATGATTGACTTGGGTCCACCTTGGGCACCTAAGTTGGAATCTTTCAGTTAACACTTTTTGCATGAGAAGATATTTACAAGGCTCAGTCAAGTGGGGCCCATTCTTGGGTGCAAAAATTGAGGTGGATTTTGCAAGATATTTTCTTCACCAAAGTTTAGTTAAGTGTTCAGTTTGGGGTGCCTAAATTGAGGAAGACTTTGGTTTGAATTCAGATTACATGGTGGAACTCTACTTGCCAAATCTAGGCATAAGTTTTTGAGAGGAGCTTTATGCTCTTGTAATTAACAACTCTTATGAGTTTTACATTCTAATAATTGTGCATAAATTGCAACAAGTTTATGATAGTTTTCTACAAGTTAGTAGGTTGAGTTTGTGCATGTGTGAGGGTTTGAAGCATGACATGGGATGTGTGGATTCATGTTTGGTCACATGGAATGCATGGATAACTTGGACTTCATAAGTGTATGAGAGTTCTATGAGAATTTATTGTAGGTTGTGAAGAAGGATATTTGAAGGAAAAGAAACATATCAATCAAGGATTGATATAATATTATTGTAATCTTGTTCTAAGGTTAAATAATACAAACACAATTGATTATGGTAGAATTTTTTTTCGAAAGGGTTTCTCCATGTATATGTTGTGTCATTTCTATCTTCTTGTCTCATTCTTCTACAATCTTCTTGTGGATGCCAAAATCTACAAATGGTTAGTAAAATCACAAACCAACATGACATAAATAAACATCCTTATGAAATATTGCCTTTATTTAAACATGCTAAATAAGGCATTGAACAACAAGAAAACTAAATAAAGCATATAAAACATGAATGCAAACCTATTCCATAGTGGATTGGTGCTATCATTTATGTAGAAGGTAGCCCTTTTCCAATCCTTGCCAAGCAAATGAGATAATAGACAATGAGATGCAAAGTGAACTCAAGTTGCCTATAATGAGGATGCTCCAAATTGTAAATGAAAAATGAGAGAAAAAACATTGAATTTATAGGAGAGATTGAGAGAGGAGAGGCCAAGATTGAGAAATGTGGGACTAAAACCCAACAAATAGGAGAGAGTCACTTGTCACAATGTGATTGGCCCATGATTGTGCAAGTTTTAGCCAATGTGCCCATTTCAAATTTGAAAATGGCAATAAATGTATGTAGTTGAAGGATTTGGGGGGAATTTTGCTTAGCCAAAAAAGTCAAACAAGGGGAGTTAATGAGGGAATATTCCTTGGGAATATGCCTTGTGAGAAAAAATAGGTGCTTTAATAAATAAAATTAAATGATTTATTGTGCAAGTGGATGGGACATGTGTTAGTCTTAGCATTAATCAGAGATTTGACTAATTAAGCTAGTGATTAGGTGGTGTGACATTTGATTTTCATTTTTGGATTTTGTTTTAAATCAAATGAGAGGAAAATAAACATTAGTGATTTAATTAAATACATGTGATTAAATTAAATCAAGAGACTTTAGGAGACTGATTAATTAATTGAGAAGAAAATGATCAACTATGATGTTTAATAAATAATGTTGATTTTGCATGTCTACATTTTTCCCCTCTTTGAAGCAATGTACTCATTGCATTGGTTCAAAGAATGATGCCGCTAACATTGAAATTAAAAATAATTCTAATTTTTTTCTAATGCCCCAATGGAAATAAGTACATGAGTCCATTGCCCCCTCGAGAGATTAGGCGAAAGGATTCGATTTGAGGTTAATCTCACGACAAAGATGTTCAAAATGGATGTAAGGATGGCTAGACTATATGATCTATATGACAATGATGATGTAAATGGGATGTTTGGAAGATGCATAGAATAAAAAATTTATATTATCCTAAACAACTTAAATGATTATGCAATGCATGTGAGGTAGATGAGATGGATGATGTTGTCCTCTGATGATATGGCGTGTTTATGCAAGATGTAGGATGGATGCATTGTTAGCGCGAAAGAGGATAGAAGAATGAGAGGGATCAACCCTTAAATCCAAGAAGATGCAGAAGTCCAACAAGTCCACTTTGATGATGATTGATGATGATGTATTGCTTATCGAAGGATTGGAGAGATAAAGAGCATAACTTTCCTTATGTTTGATAACACACATATGTGAGATGCATCAAGGTATTAAGAACCAGGATGGCATTGCGCCTAGTGTGATGGAATCTGACTCAACAATCAAATAGGAGTGCTCTTTTTCACACTTGACATACGAAAACCTTACTAGGACAGACTCAACAAAGTAAGTATTCACCAAGTTATTTTATAAGAACATCCAACAAGCATAGCAGACAAAAAGATAATGATCATTGCCCCATTCCTTTCTCTCTAAACCTGTATTGTTTAGGCATCATCGTACCGCTAGCCAAGGCTACACTACGGGGTTACCTGATGCTGATGTCCATCGCAGGAAGGTTGCATTCCTAGGACATGTTGTGATCAGGGTTTTGATGAGATTGATTTGGATGATAAGCTATTGATACTCTAAGTTGATCAACTTGTTGACTTACTGATCTAGACTTGAGACTTTGCTGATTAGGTATTCACTTTTGAACCTGCTAGACTTGCTTCTGATTTCTTCACCAAAGGATGAAATCAACAATTGATTTATTATGAGTGACGATTATTGTCCGTGAAAGCAAGATGGGACAGGTGCAAAATTTTGGGTTTTTCAGATATTTGGATGTTTTTGATGTTTTGAAATGTTTTGAGGCTATTTTGATTTTTAGATTTTCCAATGTTTTTTGGGTTTTTTATGAGATTTTATGAATGTTTATGGATTTTGTGTCTCAGGGGCCGATCAAGGATGGCCTTGCCTACGTTTAAGCTCAGAGACGACATAGTTCAAATGATAATTGACTTGACTGCTAATGAGATAAATGGGCAGGCAAATTTCCATTGTGACAAACGCCTAAATAGATGGGCAAACAAAATTTCATTGCGACGGATGCCTAAAGGACTGACCTAAAATGTGAAAAAGATGGAAAAACGAATGCTATTGTGATAGATGCCTAAATAGATGGGCAAACAGATGCCAATGTGACAGACACCTAAGGACTGACCTAAAATTTAAACTAGATGGGTAAACGGATTGCCAATGCGATAGATGCCTAAGGAATAACCTAAAATGTCTCAGGGGATGATCAAAGATCAACCTTGCCTACGTTCAAGCTCAAAGATGACGTAGTTCAGTCGGTTGAATCTATTTTTGATTTTTCAGATTTTGACATGTTTTGGATTTTGAATGATTTGGATGTTTTTGGATTTTGATGGATTTTCTGAATGTTTTTGGATTTTTCGCATGATTTTGACGATTTGGATATGGACATGTGATGATATCAGTGCTCTGTTTTGGGATTTTGTTGAAAATCAAGCTTAATGTTGATCGATCGGATTGATGGACTGATAGTTTGAATAAGTGTGTTAAGTCAAAAAAAAGTGATAATGCACTAGTAAACTTTAGGAAGTTGTGTTATCCTAGAATAAACTCGTACAAAAAGGATAATTTGGCTAGGTGTGTTAAGCCAAACGAGGTGATTATGGATTTGATAATTTGGCTAAGTGTGTTAAGCCAAACAAGATGATAATGGACATCTGGTAGTCATTACTTCTAAATGAAGTCAATGTTTCTCTCTCTTTGGCGGCTATAAATTGGAAACAACAACAAGCAATAAGGTCCTAAAGTTTTCCCTTTGGAAAAAGTTTCTTTAGTTTTCATAGTTATAGGAGTATTTTCATTAGAATTTATAGAACACTGCTTCACTCTAGCATGTTATATCTCTTTTATTTAAACTATTGCCGGATTGGAATCCAACCTCTATTTTAAAGTTCATTTGATATTTGAAGTATGAGTTATTTGGGATAAATACTTGAAACTGTGTATGATATGGACTCTATCAATATTTCTTTCTTTATATATTCATTTAGAATAGAACACCGTGTCTAGCTTAATCTGAATAGTTTGATTATTTGATTTCCATGTTGTATGTGAGCATGATAAAGTTATAATCTATAGAAATTGGATTATGTCCTTCAAATTCTCTATTTCCTTTAATGGTTATGATATCTTCATGTTATGCTATATTAGGAGGGAGAGTTTATGTGGCTTTTGAATGTTTTTCTATTGACTCTTGAAACTTCTATGCTTGGTTAGATCTTAATGAACACTTCTTACAGCTGGATTGAATGACTCCACTATGCTTGTATCTAGCCTCTGTTGTTCGTTCTTTTCCCAAAAATGAAGGGATGTGGAATTTTGTGTCTATCATGTCATTCATAGAAAAGAACTTGAGGTTTTGAAATGTTGTAAAAGCATTGGCACGTCACCATTTTTATGTTTTTCTATTTACATTTATTTCTACCCTTTTCCTAAACTTAGAGAAGAGTCGGCTTTCTATAAAAATATTGGAGGTATTCAGTGAGGCACATATTATCCCCCACCCACTGAATTTACCATAAGACTATTGGAGAGGCGCAAGCTTTGATGATCAATAATTATTTTTTTGGCATGCCTAGTGTGACCAATTTTTTGAGCCGTTGATTAGAAATAAGAAATATCTCTAAATCAAACCAAGGAAGGAAATTGGAAGTTTCATTCCTAGAGTCCAAACAAGACCATCCTCAAAGGGCCACTTCTAGTACTCCTAGCTACCTTTTTCGTTACCTAGGAGAAGAAGATTTACAAGTTTTGTATCACTTGTAAGAAGTAGTAGAGCAAGGAGTAAGATCCTAGAGTTTAGAGCCTTATCTACTCCGCCTGGAGGTCAAAGTTTACACATAAGAATACCAGTTTACCCAATTCATAGGAACCTTTTCTCCATGGCTCATTTCCCTTTCCCGTTCCCAAAAATTTCATAACCTGGGACAATGGTAGTCCACTACAACCACCTACTCCTCCCGATGTCTGGCCCACCATACCTGCTAACACCCTCAAGGCTATTCAAAAATTCTCTAGAGAGGACTTTAAAACCCCTTTCAAGCACCTCCAAGATGTAGCAGAGGTATGTAGAGTCCAAAATATCATAGAGGAAAATATTGCTATGATATTGTGGTTGTCTCTTTCAAAGGAAAGGCTCAAGAATGGTACAGATGTCTAACTTCCGGTTCTATCATCTCGTGGGATGATCTCGAGGAAATTTGTTTGAATTTTTTTTAGAAAAAGGATATCGCTCTTCACTACTACACCAACTGATCACCATAAAGAGAGATTTGTAAGAGGTGATGAGTGAATTTAATACCAGGTTTAACAAAACTTGGCAGAGGATCCCAATGATCGTTCAACCTCAAACTATGATGGCGTTCATGTTCTACCTGAAGACTATCAATTCGGATATTGTGGTGATGATAACTTCCATGGGAGGAGATATCTTACCTAACGCATATGAGGTGGTGATACACATGGAGAATAGTTTGATAGATGGTAGGAAGCTTCAACCATGACCTCTGATGCCTATTTTTGCATAAATTTTAGGTACACATCGAGAGGAAGTTGATCTAAGCACTTCTACAACACATGTGATGGGTTTGAGTCCACCCTAATATATGTATGTATACCCCACCACAAAACCAAGCACATTGGGTTCATCCTCTGTATCAACAGACATCAATGATATTAAGAGTCTGATGCGGTCTTTTGCTAATGAGCTAGTTCTCATTAAGTGGTAACAAGTAGCCCCTCCAAAGCAGGCTACTCAAGCCTATCAGAGAGGAAGGCCATTCTATCATTAGGGCACATACAAGGGACCTTCAGGTTGGGGAGGTGAAAAAGAAACGCCCACCAACTAGATAGTTTCGATCATCATGTCGTTACAGATGGTCAAAGACAACCACAACAAGGAGTTGATTCCAGGCCAGAATAACCTAGAAGACGATGAAAATGCATGGTGATTTCCTTGCAATGATAGCCATATGCCCTATAATTTCTTGAAGGGAAACATGAAACAAAGGATAACGGAGCAAAGAAATAAAGGTTCGCTTCCGAATGTGGAAGGATATGAGTCTTCCGAAATGGAGAATGCTCATTTTAGGGCTCAAATGTAAGGGATGTCTATAAAGAAAGATATTGAAATTTACAAGACAACTGAGAGGGGGGTGAATTAGTTGTATAAAATCACTTTACTTCTAAACTTAATCTTTTCACTTTGACTTCAATCTGTTATTAAGTGTAAACATGAAATGCAAATAACATAAAGCAAACACCAGAGACACCGGATTTATGTGGAAAACCAAATGAGGGAAAAACCATTGTGAGGATTAACTCACAATATAGTAGTAATGTAATATCAAATATAAAGGCTCATTGTGAGAGGGCTCACTGCCCAGATACAAAGGCTCACTGCCAACAAAGGACCCACTATCCAGAAGGAGGCTCACTACCTACAAAAAAAGAAAAGATAAATGAAGATCCACCACTAAGATTCCACACATTTGCAACTTGATCATAAGATTTTAGACACCATCAACTCACTTCTTTCAGGAATCTAACACCTTAAAGTACTGTTGCCTCAATTTTCTCTTCCACACTCTGCTTTTCGCACTTGTTCATACACTTCACTTACTTTCTTGAATCGTGGATGGATGGATATCAAATTTTCTACAAATTGATTTTCTTTTATACCATCTTCAACCCTAGAAACATTCTCAAAGGTCGACTATACAATTTCATTTAAAAATTCAAACTAGGTTGGCTACTCAACATTCTCGCAGTGGATAAGAATGAGATGTTAGTGTAATTAATTATTTATTACACTAGCATAAGTTAACTTAGGTCTTCATTTAATAATTTAGTCTTAGGTTGCATTATTGAATAAATTATAAATAAGGGGGTAACTACCCTTTCCATGTTTGTAGGAGATAAGATTCCTTCTAGAATGGTGCAGTCATAGTAGGAGGGTCCTCAAAGAGAATAGTCTGGATCGTGTAACAAGAGTTACACAAAAAAAGTGAGATGGAATATGGAGGAAAATGTAGATTCAAACATTCTTATTATCATAAATTTCAATTACAATTGATCGACAACATCTGAGTTTACAGATTGGGCTCGCAGGCCTGATACAACATGCTCGAATTATAGTATTCCTATATGCTCCTTAATGCGAGCTGAAATCTTACATACCGAAACCAATATTATTTCTAATTCTATTTTTTTTCTTTCCTAATGATCTATTACATTGATTTAGATCACATCCGAGATCTGGGATCACCTACGTCGGCTAAAGATCATTATAATCTTCGATGAAGGAAACGTAACATGTGCATGAAATAGGTTGGCCTTACATTTGAATTTCTCCTTAGCAAGTGCATAAGATGACGTTTGGAACTAAAAGTAAGGCCAAGGACACTCCATGAAATAATTTGAAACACCTCGCAAGGATCCAAAAGTTGTGGGAAGGATCCACAAGAGATCAAATTAGCCGTTAGGCTCAAAACTGCTTCAATGCTCTGTTCTAGAAATTGTCATTTAATTCGAAAGTGATAAATTTTCAGAAAAAAGATCCAACCATTTTGAAATCTTGGAATAAGTAAAATGAAAATTTCCAAGATGAAAACATAGATCCATAGGTTTTGGTGAGAAAATATGATGAAATACTGAAACTAAACAAGAACAAAACTGAAATGAAAATATATTTGGTTGATGCAGGATCGCAAAGAACCAAGGATGCTCCTGCATCAGACATCTAGGGTTATTTGAAAATTGAGTCCCTCACTTTGTTGGGGCCAAAGGAAAACCAATATGGTTTACCTCAGCCTGAGAAATCCAAGAAGAATCCTCTACTTGTCTTCCTTTCCACTTTACTAGATATTCTTTGTACTATCTTCCACATGTTTTCTTCCCATCTCTGATATTCAAAATCTCTTCTATCTCATCTGATTGTTGTTTAGGAAATTGTTTCTCCAATACTACTTTACTGTTTTCACTAAATTCTTCTTGATGGTACTAATGTAGATCTATAATGTTGAATATAGGTGATATACCCATGCCATCCAATAACTCTACTTTATATGCATTTCCTAAATCAAATTTCTTCAAAATCTTACAAGGTCCAAACTTCCTTATCTTGAGCTTATTGTATGTGCCAACTAGAAATATTTCCTTCCTCAAATACACCATCACTTCATCTCCAGCTTCAAACTCCTTATGTATCCTCCTTTCATCTGTTTTCTCCTTATACTTCTGGTTCATATCTTCCAATTTCTGCTTTACTTGAGTGTGCACTTTCTTCATATGTTCTGCAAATTCCTCTACTTCTGCACTCCTTTTATCTTCCTTACTGATGTCTCACAACTCTGATATACCTCTAGGATGAACTCCAGTAACAATCTCAAAAGGTGTCTTTCTGGTACTTCTATTCACTAAATTATTGTAAGAAAACTCTACTTGTGCAAGGGATAAATCCCAACTTCCAGTCTTCTCTCCAACCAAACATCTCAGCAAATTCCCCAAACTCCTATTTACTACCTTTTTCTGTCCATCGGTCTGTGGGTGAAAATTAGAACTGAACTTTAAATCTGTCTTTAACTTCTTCCAAAGTGTCCTCCAAAAGTAACCAACAAACTTTGTATCTCTATCTAAAACAATACTCCTAGGTAATCCATGCAATTTGACCACTTCCTTGAAAGACAAGTCTGCTACATGCATTGCATCTGTTTTCTTCTTACAAGGTATGAAATGTGCCATTTTATAAAATCTATCCACCACCACAAATATAGAATCATTAACCCTTCATGTCTTTGAAAAACCAAGTATGAAATCCATGCTAATATCCTCCCAAGGTCTCTCTAGGATTGTCAAAGGCTTATACAATCCAAAATTCTGACTACTCCCTTTTGCAACTTGACAAAATCTACAACTCTACACAAATTTCCTAACATCCTTATGAATCTATGGCCAAAATTAATTCTCACTTACCAATGCTACTATCTTATCAATTCCAAAGTGTCCTACCAATCCTCCACTATGCTTTTCTTTCACCAAGTTGTCCCTCATTGAACTCTAGAGTATACACAATTGATTCCCTCTAAAAAAATATCCTCTTGAATGAAATAATCCAACCACTGACTCCTATCCTCCAAGACTGGTTCTTTACAAGCTCTCCAAGGTTATACAAAATTTGGGTCTTCCTCATACAAGTTATTCAATTCATCAAAGTCTAATACCTCCACTTTCATTTTTGCTAATAAATCCCTTCTCCTACTCAATGCATTAGCGACACTATTTGACTTTCGACTCCTATGTTTCAAAAAAAAAGTATAACTCTGCAAGAATTCCACCCTTTTGATTCAACTTACCTTGACTATTCAAATAATACAAAACCTAATGATCTGTATACAATAAAAACTCCTTAGGCAACAAGTAATGTCTCCACTTCTTCAAAGCTTGAACTATGGCATAAAACTCCTAGTCATACACTGAATATCTATTCCTAGCATCATTCAATTTCTCACTAAAATAGGCTATTGGTCTCCCTTCTTGACTCAACACTGCTCCAATTTCATTTCCACTTGCATCACAGTCTACCTGAAATACCTTATCAAAGTCCAGTAAAGCCAACACAGGTCGCTCTATCAAATTCTGTTTCGACAACTCAAAACTCCGATCTGGTCCAGATGTCCACCTAAAATATTTCTTATCTCCTCTCATTGTTTCTGTCATAGGACTACAAATAGAACTAAAATTCCTAATGAAATTTTGGTAGAAACTAGCCAATCCATGAAATAATCTTACCTCTCCAATACTTTTTGGTGTAGGCCATTCAACAATTTGTCTTACCTTCTCAAGATCCATCTTCAATCCATCTGTAGATATAACAAATCCCAGGTATACCAATTCTTCCTTCATGAAGCTACACTTCTTAATGTTTATCAACAACTACTCTTCCCTCAACCTCTGCTAAACTTGTTTTATATGTAAGAAATGTTCTTCTCTAGTCTTATTGAAAATCAATATGTCATCCAAATAGAAAATCACAAACTTACCCAAGAATTTCTTCAATACCTCATTCATCGGCCTCGTGAAAGTACTCGGTACATTTTTTAGTCCAAAAGGCATCACCAACCACTCATACAATCCTTCATTTGTCTTGAATGTTGTCCTCCACTCATCCCCTTCTTTGATTCTAATATGATGATATCCACTCTTCAAATCTATCTTTGTAAATTATTTAGCTCCACTCAAACAATCTATAATGTCATCCATCCGAGGCAAAGGAAATCTATACTTCACTGTGATTTTGTTTATGGATCTAGAGTCTGTACACATCCTCCATTCTCAATCCTTCTTAGGTGCTAGCATAGCAGGTACTGCACAAGGACTTAAGCTTTCTTTGATCAAACCCTTCCTCAAAAACTCTTGCACTTGTCTATTCAACTCTTCAGTCTTTGTCGGTGTCATCTGGTGTGCTACTTTATTAGGAAAAATAGCTCTAGGAATCAGATCCATGTAATGACTAATACTCCTCACAGGTGGTAATCCATCAGGTACATTATCTAAAATGATAGATTCATATTCTGCCAGCAAATCCTTTATCTCCTTCGGTTCTTTTACATGCTTTGAGTCTTCAACCTTCTTAGGAACCAAGGCATAACACATGTTCTCATGTACTAGTCCATCTAGAAATCTCATTCCATCAACCAAAGAAATCCTAGCCCTTGTACAAACTTCAACTTTAAGGAACATCCTCCAATGGAAACAAAGTCTGCTTCATCCCACTAGCAACAATGGTATATGTATTCTTATTTCCATCATGAATAGCCTGTCTATCATACTGCCAAGGTCTTCCCAACAAAACATGGCATGCATCTATAGGCATGATATCACACAAAAATTCATTATGATAATTTCCTATCTTCAATTTCACCAAAAATTATTCACTTACCTTATGCTCATCTTGAATCCATGCTATCTGATAGGGCTTAGGGTGTTTCAATCTTTCTAGCTTCAATTTGGTTACCATTTCTTCAGAAACCAAGTTCTCGGAGCTTCCAATGTCAATAATCACTTTGCAACATTTACCAGCTACCTTATATCTAGTTCATAACAAATTCTTTCTTTGCAACGGTTCTTGCTCCATCTCACTTTGACACAATACTCTTCTATTCACCAACACTTCTCCCTCTTCTAATTTATTAGATGATCCAACATGATCCTCCTCAGCAAAGGTTGTTCTTTACTATTCTCTATCTTTTTGCTTGTCTCTCCCTGATTACATTCAAATGCTCTATGTCCTTCTCAACCACACTTAAAAGAAGTTCCCTTGAATAGTCTTTTCTCCTATCCTCTATCACCTTTTCTATAACCCTCATTCTGGTAACCACCATATCCTCCTCTTCGGTAAGAGTTTTCATCACCTCTATGGTATAGATTATCATTCTTACTAACTTCCTTATCTTTATTTGGATCTACAAGAGATACTCTTCCTCCTCAAATAAAAATTCTTCCTCTCTGTAATCTTCCACCTCTTCCTCTCTATCTCTGCTCATGTCTTTTATTCAGCTTCTCTTTTTTCTTTTAGGGCACATTGATATGCCTCCTCCACACTCAACAAATTAATCAAATTGATCTCATCTTGTATAGACGGCCTCAAGCCATTCACATATCTAGCTACTTTCTCAGTCTCATCCTCTAAATTTCTGGATCAGATATTCAACTTGTAGAACTCCTCAATATATGCTGTCACACTTGCCTCCTTTTGCTTCAAATTCTGCAACTTCCAAAAAAAATTGATATGATAGTTTGTGGGCATAAACTTCATCTTTAACTTATTCACCATTCGATCCCACGATTTTATCTTCTCCTTTCCTCTTCTTTGCCTATCTGTCTGAAAATGTTCCCACCAAAGGGATGCATGTCCTTTCAACTTTGTACAAGAAAATTTCACCTTATTGTCTTCAGTGGTACCTTCAAAATCAAAATAATTTTCTCTCCATTATCCAATCAAGCAATTCATCTGAATCCAACTTACCACTCTAATCCAGTGGATTGAAATGTGGTTTAGTATTTACTCTGGTTAGGGCTCTTATGAACCTCTCTTCTCCCTGATCAAGGCTAGGTTGATCTTCTCTTTCTCTTTCTTCATGTTCTTCTACCTCTTCATCACTCACATCATCAACTGGTTGACCTCTCCTTTGGGCCATTTCGACTGCTTCTAATCTAGCAGCAATTCCTCTCAACATCTCCATTATAGTTGGGTTTGCATTTCTGTGTGCTCCATTTCCTCTACCATTTCTTCTTCCCACAATCTTTACACAAGTCCTTTGTAGCTGCAGGTCGGATCCTCAGTCTGCCACCCCACAACAAATCTTCAACATGACTTCACAAACTTTGATGATCTCTCACGGAATGAATCTCGCTTTGATACCAATTTGATGCAGTCACAATAGGAGGGTCCTCAAAGAGAATAGTTCAGACCATGCAACAAGAGTTACACAATAGAAGCTAGATAGAATATGGAGGCAAATGCAGATTCAAACATTCTTATTATCAAAAATTTCAATTACAATCAGTCAGCAACATCCAAGTTTACAAATTAGGCTTGTAGGCCTGATACAACATGCTCGAACTACAATATTCCTATATGCTCCTTAATGTGAGCCAAAATATTACACCAGAACCAATATTCTTTCTAATTCATTTTTTTTTTCTTTCTTAATGATCTATTACAATGATTTATATCACATCCGAGATCTAGGATCACCTACGTCGGCCAAAGATCATTACAATCTCCGATGAAGGAAACGTAACGTGTTCATGAAATAGGTCGGCCTTAAATTCAAATTTCTCCTCGACGGGTGCATAAGATGAAGTGTGCACCTAAAATTAAGCTTAGGGAAACTCCATGGAATAATTCGAAACACCTTGCAAGTATCCACAAGTTATGGGAAGGATCCACAAAAGATCAAAGTAGTCGTTAGGCTCAAAACTGCTTCGGTGCTCTGTTCTAGAAACTGTCATTTAATCTGAAAGAAATAACTTGCTAGAAAAAAATCCAACCATGTTGAAATATTGGAATAAGGAAACTATACATGTACATGATGAAAACATAGATCCAAAGGGTCTAGTGAGCAAATATGATGAAATACCGAATCTGCCAAATCGAACTGAACAAGAAAAAAAATGAAATGAAAATATTTTTGGTTGATGCAGGATTGCAAAGAACCAAGGATGCTCCTGCATCATAGAAGATGAGTTTTATTTTCTAGAACTTATCTCAATATAGTCATCATTCCCTAGGTAGGTTGTTAGGGTTTAATGTTTTCACATGTAGTGTGATTTAGGCACTTGGCAACATCTTTTGCATTCTAGGTTTTACTCTTGCCTATATAATCAGGCATATGTTCACTTGTATCATATCTCATATCTCATAATAAAATCTCCATTTGAGTGCCATTGTTGCATACTTTCTATGTGGTTGAATATTTATCCTGACAAAGGTCCTCCATTGAAGATTGTAGCTTCATTAGGGACATTGTGCATCCATCATTCCAACATGGTACTAGAGCTTTTCTAGTGAAGATTCATCCCAGGATCACGAGAGTTGGCTTGTGAGATTCTTTGCATGCTTGAGGGTTTTATTTTGCAGGCTAGTTGGTCCTACCCAGAGACCAAGCTCTATTCGACCTCTCCATTGTGCTCAGAACCTATAGATCACCTGCCCATTCACCAAAATCGAAGATATTTCCACCAAGAGCCATTTGAGGTATAATCTAGTTTTTTTGCATTTTTGTACTATCCGTACAAATTTGCAGAAAAATCCCTCCCTTTCAGTCCTCTCAAAAGGCAATTTTTTTTAGATCGCTAGGCATTTTTTATTTCCAAAATCGGGCAATTTTTCCTAAAGTTTTGGAAAAAATTTTATTTTGGGCGACCTGCAATTTAATCACCAATCGACATTAATATTTTTTTTTGGCACTATAGTTTGTGGTTCCGTTGACATTTGGATTGAAATATTATCCAAAGACTATAGGGTTTATTTCATTTTCATCATCATATATTAAAATCTTCTTCGACATCCAAAAGGGTTTGAATATTCTTTTTTCTGTAGTCAATTGGGGTCGATATATATATATATATATATATAGTTTTTTGATTTTTTAATTGCACATATGCAATATTAAAAACTAAAATTAAATCATGTTTTTTTTAGCCATTCGGTTTTTCCACAAGTCTGCTAATACATTTAATATTGTTGCAGGAGGTACTTGTCTTATTGGCCACATAAGGTACATTTGATGATCCATTTGGAAATCTTTTTCAGGCCCGTTCTCCATGCTTTTTGAAGTGCTCGCCAGCCATTGGAATTGTTAGATCACCACTGGCCTTCACAACCGACTCCTGTCGGTAGTTCATCTCGCCACCATCGATGATCAAAGGCTCCACTCCATCCAATGACGCCACCCCAACACCGCCTCGTTCCACCTGGTCACCACTGTGCTGCTCCTCTGTTCAGTGGGCCATTTTTTTTGCAGCTATAGCCCCTGTGGTCATATTGGTGACCAAGGGCCAATTTATTTTAGCCCCCGGGTGCTTCATTTTTGCACCCAATAAGCTTGTGCTCACTCATTCAAGAAAAATTCTTTAGGAGGCCATATCTTCTGCATACAATATCGAATTTCAATAAACAAGATATCATTGGAAAGGTGGTGAAATGTACTTTCTAGTGGTATGCTCTAATTTTTAGGATTCTACTTATATAAAAAATTCCAATCAGTTGAAGTGAAAACCCTAGTTTGGGCTTAGAAGGTGATATCTCTTTTTTAGTTTGTCAAAATTTTACCATTTCTACAACATCAACGAGGTATTACATTATATTTTCTAGCATTTCAACAATATCATCAAATTTCTAGCATTTCCTTTTAGATATATTTTATCTTGTGCATTTTTTCTTTCTCTAATGGTCGAATCAGGTTTTGAGCTTCTTACACCCCACAACTATCACACATGGAAAAATGGCATGCAACATCTCCTCTGGTCTAAAGGCCTATGGTCTACATTGGATGAAAATCAACCACATCTGACTAGAGAATATGAGAAGTTCCAACATCATATCAAGTGTGAGGAGGCTATGAGACTGATTTCTCTTCATGTCTCCAATTCACTTTTTTTTCATACTGAGGGGTGCTCTACTCCTAAGGAGTTTTGGGATAAGCTTAAGACATTGTTTGGTTTAGTAAGTGATATGCAGGCACTTTAGTTAGAGTCAGAACTAGCTTCACTCTTAGTTGATTCTTTCCCCTCTATAGATGATTACTTGGTGAAATTCAAGTCTTTGAGGACACAACTATCAGGGTGTGGTAAAGACAAATTTGACAAGGAATGCATCTTCACGATCTTGTCCAAGTTGAAAGGTTCTTTTTCTTATTTTTCTACTTCCTTCTGTTCTACCATAGATGGTCTTGGAAATAGTTTTGTGATGCCTTCAATTGAGAATTTTTGTGAGCGATTGACCAGGGAGCAATCTAAACTCAACCAAGCTGATTCATCTTCAAAGTCTCATGCTCTTATTACAAGACCATCCAAAGGGAAAGGAAAGAATAAGGAAAAATATAAGACAAGATCCTCTAAATCATCACAAGAAAAGGAAGAAAGGCCTTAGAAGGAGAGGCCCAAATGCAATTTTTGTAATGGGATTGGACATCGTGAGGAGACATGTTTTAATTGAGACAAATTATTGAGGATCATAACATCACTCTTCCTTCTTCTTCTGTCAAGTCACCCCACTCTCCTTCACATGAAGAGTCCTCTTCAAGTATTGAAGGAATTTTTGCAGCTGAGATTCATGGCAAGGGACAAGCTTTGATCACTACCCTAGTTGATAGACAAGAATGATGGGTCATTCACTCAGGTGCTTCTAAAAACATCACCTATTCCTGGGATCATATCCTTTAGGATACTATGAGACCTCCAGATTTTGATAGGATGTTCATTGCAAATGTAGACATTGTTCATGTTGCTTCTATTTATGATGTTACTTTGGAGGGGAGGCATCTACCTAATGTTTTTTATATTCCTCAGATGGCTCATAATATTCATTCTATTTATCAGCTTACTCAGGAGGGTCTTAAGATTCAGTTCACATTCGATTTAGCTATCATCCGGGATGAGTTTGATACACTCATTTCCTATGGTGAGGTTGATCATCACTACAAGGTGTACAAGTTCTCCAAGTTTTGGCATCGTGCTCCACTAGTTCTTGATTCTCCAGATTCCAGGGTAGGAATCGATTCTCCTCCTCCTCACCAGGGTTGTGGTGGTTGGATTGAATTGGCTCTTCTTTCAACACCATCTTCTTCCTCATCTACCTCTCAGTTGAGATTTTTTTTAGCAGAGCAGGGCTCATCCACCTCTTTAGACTTGTGGCACCCAGATGGGTTCATGATAGGTCTTGCTAACTTGGCTTCTCATTTCTCCATAGGCTTTAAAGACATCCTTGAGGGGACCACTCTCCTTTATTGGGGGGGTGATATCTAGTCTCGTAAATTTGATCTTTTTTGTATTTATGTGATGATTGTTTTCCTTGGGGGATGATGTTGAGTCCTCCAATCATCACTTTTTTGCATTTCATCTCCTTTTTGGAGAGGGGTTTTCTTCCCACTAGGTTTTACCCTTTTCTCTGTTTGTGGGAGATTATTTTCATTTTCATTTTTGATCTATACATGGGTACCTAAAATGTCCATCATGTAGCCGAGACCCATCATCTCTGCATAATCATTGTATTTTTCATTCCCTCCTTAAGTTACACTTATGGGGGGGTGTTAGTGTAATTAATTATTAATTACAATAGCATAAGTTAACTTAGTTCTTCATTTAATAATTTAGACCTTGGTTACATTATTAAATAAATCATAAATAAGGGGGTAACTGCCCTTTCCATGTTTCTAGGAGATAAGATTCCTTCTAGAAGATGAGTTATCTTTTCTAGAACTTATCTCAATTTGGTCATCATTCCCTATGTAGGTTGTTAGGGTTTTATGTTGTCACATGTACTATAATTTAGACACTTGGCAACATCGTGTGCATTATAGGTTTTACTCTTGCCTATATAATCAAGCATATGTTCACTTGTATCATATCTCATATCTCATAATAGAATCTCCATTTGAATGCCATTGTTGCATACTTTTTGTGTGGTTGAATATTTCTTCCTGACAAAGGTCCTCCATTGAAGACTACAACTTCATCAGGGACATTGTGCATCCATCATTCCAACATGAGAGATGACCAATTACATATTTAATTTAGAACCCAAATAACATCTTGGATCAATCACACACTTCCTCAAATTGATGCAAAAACTTAATGTAATGTGTAGACACCAGGTCGACCAGACCTAATGAAAACACCAATGACATTTGAAGTACACACATCTCTAGCAAGATGATTACACGTGGATCACATAACACACTTCACTAGATATTTTCCATCTATGAGAATACCTCAAGTACATCCACAATAATTACAACAAACTTCATTCACATAAAACTCTTCAATAGTCCAACCAGACCAATCAACAAAACATAAGAGCTCTGGAGTAGGTCTTCTGGAGTGCCAAATCACAAGCAAGTTTATCAAAACACAAAAACCATAAAAAGAGTCATTTCCTAGATCTGCAAGATCTGAAACCAAAAACTAGACAACTGTGGAGCTAAAACATTTCTCCCAATCCACACACAAATAGTTCTGCCAAACCATTTCACACACCAGTGAACATATCTTTTACTCTCCATCGAACTAGAAGCTAAAAATTAGGATATATTATCCATTGAAGCTCATGAACATACTTATAGATCTGCATGGGCATATGATCAAAAGAAGAAATGTAGAGCACAATACTAGAGCATGCTTAGAACACACACTTCAACACTGCCTTCATTTATTTCTCAAAATTACTTGGCAAAAAAATAACTACAACTTTATAAATATAGCTCCATGTACTCTAAGAACTTCTACATTATCTCAACTATACAAGTACCATTTGTAACCAACTTGAACTATGTTGACATCAATGACAACATTAATGAAAACACCATCAAACACATCCATACTTGCAACAAAAGAGTCAGATATCACACCTGATCAAGTGATTTTTTCCTGGATGGAAGAGGAAGATGTGATATTCTCAAATGAAGCTTCGATGACCAGTACTCCATAGGTCTAGTCAGAATACAAATCCAGATCCAAGAGAAGGCTCACAAGAGAATACGTACCGCAAGTTCTACCTTGTCCTCAACCACGTCAACTACCATCACAAGAAAAATAGTTCCCGCAGTCGACTGCTTGACCAATTCAACAATAGCGAATTCCATCATCACTTGACAAACTGTAGGATAAGATACCAAATCTATTCGTGATAGATCGTCTTCCTCTGAATTCAAGATAGATTTCATTGTTTTGGTTGAAGGCCTCACCAGTCGGGATGCTCAATGTGGTCGAGCAGCTGAAGAACACACCTTCCAATGTGTTCTTGTGGGATGTTATATCTATTCTCGAGCAAAAGACATTGCTTTGAGAAGTGTTGAAAATTGAGGAACATAAACCACATACGGACGTAGTTCCACCATGTGATCAAAGTAAAGATAAATGACTCACGTTAGATCCTCAAAATATAAAAGATGCAACTTAGACAAATGACATGAGTGATGCAAAAGAGAAAGAGATAAGCAAGCCAAAGCCCACTCATTTATTTTTAACATTAATTGTGGGAGACAAATTTTTTCACAACAATATGATTGAATCGGGAGTCAATACAATGGTCATGCCAAGGCAAGTGGATGATGTCCTAATGCTCAAGTATGAACCTCTTGAAAAGGGAATCATGCAGTTGGATGGAAAGAAGGTTTCGACAGTTGGTCAGATACAAGATCTATCTTTGACCCTCTTTTCATGCCCAAGCCAGACAATTTCAAAAGAAGTATTGGTAATAGATATTCCCTCAGTCTTCAGGATGTGTCTTTCCAAATATTTCACTACAAAGCTAGGCAGATACTTGGCACTAGATTGGTCCCATCTGATATTAAGAACAAGCACAGTGTGAAGATGAAGATTCTCTGAAAGTATTTGCACCTCGAAAATATATCAGACAATGTCGTCTTCTATTTTGAAGCAATGCATACCTCTTTCTCAAGACAAGAGGGATATTGTGTAGAAATGATAGAAGATGAAGAAGATACAAGTGAGCAGACTCCCGAAGAATAAGTTCTCCTCAACTAATTCATCGACTCTGACCCATTTGAAAATTTCCATGCCACTACTAGGTATGTATGTGATCTTTGATGATGACCTGATCTATCCAAAATTAATGAAAGAGTGGAAAAGGTATGATTATCTGGTGGATAATAATCTATGGACCCTTGTACTTTGATGGTGCTAAATGTAAAGCCAGTTTTGGAGCAAGAGTCCGATTATTGTCTCCGACAGGATTAGAGACCCTCAAGGCTTATCAATTCCAATTTTTTTGCTCTAACAATGACGTAGAATATGAAGCCTTGATCCATAATTTTTTCCTTTCCAAGTGAATGGGCCCAAAAAGGTTGCAGGCATTTAGAGATTCTAAGTTAATTGTGAGCCAGGTCCACAGCCAAGCAACTGCTAAAAACATAAGAATTAAGTCATATCGACATCGGATATGGGATTTGATTGAAGGCTTTGAAGCTTTCAATGTGCAAGTCATTCCTTCATCTCAAAACAACATAGTAGATCAGATGGCTTCAATCAGGTCATAGTTTGAATCGATTTTTGATTTAAAGCAGAGCGCAGTGCAAATCATTGTCTGACCATCGATTCCTGACAACAATCAAAATTGGCAAGTGTTCGAGGATGATACCCAAATTGCCACTTTCATCCAAAAGTCAAAAGGAGTTTCTAACTATTCACAACTAGATGTTCAACCTTCCAAAGAGAAGATCAATCAACTAAAATTAAATAAGCTCCCTCGAGGCCTGATCTCCCTTGAGAATCTCTTCAACTGTGAATATTTGAGGAATGACAAGCAAAGGTTTACGACTGTCGAGAGATATTATGAAGAGTTATATGTTGGAATTGAGAGAAGGCTAAAAGTTGAAATAAACATTCTGTGGGAAGATAAAGAAAGGTTAAGGGATATGTTTTTTAAGTACAACAAAGTTATAACATGGACCTATGATGATCTTAGAGGATACAACCCCAACATAATTCAACATACCATTGACTTGGTTGAAGGGTCAAAACTAGTCCGATAGAAACACAATCCTATTAATCCAAAATTTGAAGACCTGGTGGATTAGGAGCTCACTAAATTAATTGTCTCAAATCATTTACTCGATTAATCACTAAATTAATTGAGTTTCAGAAGAAAAATGGTGACATCCAAATTTGTGTCAATTTTTGAGACCTTAATAAGGCCTCGCTAAAAGATCACTACCCTTTTCCATCAATGGAGAAAATCTTGCAGATTGTGGCTAGGTAAAAAATGTTCTCATTACTTGATGGTTTTGCAGGATACAATCAGGTATATGTCAAAGAAGGCGACCAAGATAAAATGAAGTTTACCACCAAGTGGGAAACGTTTGCATATGCAAAGATTCCCTTCAGACTCTCAAATGTTGGTGTGGCCTTTCAGCAAGCCATGGCTATTGCTTTTAGGGGATTGATCAATTTGATCATTCTAATTTATCTGGACAACTTGAAATTTTTTTCAAAGATGAAGGGTGATTATTTTGATCATCTAGAACAGGTTTTCCAAAGGTGTCAAAAGTTCAAGATTTCCTTAAATCTTAAAATATGTGTTTTCAAAGTACCTCAAGGTAAGCTACTCGGTTTTGTAGTAGCCAAGGAGGGAATTGCAATAGGTCCCAAAAGAGTGAGATCTATAATGGATTTACCATTACCAATGAATTAGAAAGGATTGCAATCTTTCCTAGGGAAGATTAATTTTCTTAGCCGGTTCATTTTAGACTCTGTAGGCATCGTGAGACCCATCACATTGATGCTCAAGAAGAACTTGATGTTCAAATGGAACCTCAAAGGCAAGGCATCTTTCAAACAGATAAAGGGGGCTATTTCTATTTCTTCGGTGTTGGCCAATCTAGACTTTTCTAAAGATTTCTTGCTTTATGTATACAGTGGTCAGCATAGCATAAATTTTGTACTCACTCAAAGGGATGAAGAGAATAATGGGGAGCATCTAATTTATTTTCCTTAAAGAACCCTCAAGGGTTATGAAACTAGATAAAATTTTGTAGAAAAGTAGGCTTTTGGCATTGTTCAGAGACTTAAGAAGTTTTGACACTTGGTGTCGGCTATAAAATCACCATCTTGGTTGCTCATCCGAGTGTAAGGGAATACATTACCGAAGGAGAAATAATAGAGAAGAGAGACAATTGGATAACCAAGATCCTGGAATATGATGTGGACATTAGACTGACTAAGCTAGTTCAAGGAAGAGGCCTCTATGAGTACCTTGCACAAGAGTTGGGATCCAAAGCTGACAAGGAGATTGATCAAGTCTACTAAAATTAGTTTGAGTCCGACAACTCCTAGGTGGCAGATCAGATGTGATATATGAAAAAGGGACACTACTTGACTAGTCTCCCATTCCACAAAAAGAGATACTACCAATTTCAAGGCACTAGGTATGTATTAATTGAATGGATTTTATTTAAAAGAAACTATGATGGTGTATTGCTCTGACGTTTAGACAAGCATCAAGCAGAAAGGGTTTTGAAAGAATTTCATAGTAGTCCTATTTTTGGACATTTCTTCACTAAAACTACCACCTTGAAAATAATGAGAGTGGGATACTATTAGCCTTCAATATTTTTTGAAGCACACCATTTGGCGCAGAAGTGTACTCAGTGTCAATTTTTTGTCGACAACAGAAAAAATTATGCTTTGCCTTTAAGTCCCATCATAATTGAAGAGCCTTTTGCTCAATGGGGATTGGAATTTTTTGGAATGATAAATCCCATCTCTAGTGCTAGTCACAAATGGATCCTCATGGTGACCGATTACTTCACAAGGTGGACAAAGGCCGTCGCCCTAAAAAATGCTACTGAGGGCGAGATTGTTAATTTCCTCGAGGAGCTGGTGACTAGGTTTGGTTCACCAAAAATTGTTATATCTGACAACGCTCAAGCCTTTGTAGGATCAAGGATGTCAAAATTTTCTATTAAGAATGGGATCTACCTCAAAACTTCATCAAACTATTACCGACAAGGAAATGGGTTAGCGGAGTCAACAAACAAAAACTTAATTAGGTTAGTCAAGCGTATTGGGTCTGAACAACAAAAGGAGTGGCACAAGCACCTATGGGTGGCTCTGTGGGTAGATCAGATCACACCAAAGTAGATCTTAAAGACATATCCCTATGAATTAGTGTATGGGAAAGAGGTGGTTTTACCTATTTCCATGGAATTCCTCGCTTTACAATTACTTAAAACCCTAGAAATAGAGGAAAGTGGTGGAATGGAGGTACAAATAGAAGAACTCCTCAAGCTTGAGGAAGACAAAGAGAAGGTTTTTGGAGCCATGATTGGTCACCAATAGATAGTCAAGAGATGGTTTGACAAGAAGACTTCCGACCCAGATTTCCAGGAAGGAAGCATAGTGCTAAAATATGATGAGTGTGTTGCAAAACCAGGGCAACACTCCAAATTCAAAGCATTGTGGAAGGGACCCTTCCGAATTATTGCATGCAAGGAAAATAATGCATACGAGCTGCAATACATGGAAGGAAATTCTTTAGAGATATTGGTGAATGATATTTACCTAAAATTATTTCATTAAAGTATGATATTTTTTAAAAATTCACAGTTATGTACCATATGTAAAATTTTGTAAATATGTTTTAGTTTTGAGAATAAGCCATGAGGAAAATGAAGAACACAAAAGAAGTAAGAAAACACTATATTATATTATATATTCATCAAAATTTACAAGTGAAATACAGCTCGAGGCTCAAATTTTTAACTTGAAGCTCTCTCTAGAAAAACCAAGAAAGGGTCTTTGAGAAAAAGTGCAAAAAAGAACAAAATGGAGGCATGTTACAAAAAATCAAAAGGGTAGGCCTCTACCCATAGTTACACGAGAATTTTTCCCATATTCATTCTTTTATTCTTCTTCTTCTTCATTTTCAGGAAAAAGGGGGAAACAATAACACACGATACATGGACCTTGGCCCTATTCTTCACGATTGTATGCTAGAAGCTTGAAATGCTTCTTGAAGTCCAACCGAGGAATGAATTCCATGCCATACTCTCATAGGAAGTAGTTGCATGTGGGTAGAGACAGAGCATGGTGAATTTCAAGGTCCATGGTGCAAAAGTCACTCAGAAAGGGTAGCCAGGGCACGTCCACACCATGATCAACGTACCTATGAAGGTCCATTGCATTTGGGATGCTGACACCTAGGATGGAAACTTGCACAATCTCATTGAGGCCTTCTAGCAGAGAGGCATCAAACATTCAGTGACATAGCTCCACTATATGAGGTTTGGTGATATTTAGGTGCAGGGGGGAGGCCACGAAGCAGGACAAGACATTGTAATTGCTATTCATCTATTTTTCATCCTCGATGAAGTCCATGCCGACGACCCAAAAAAATGCAATTACCCCAAGCCAGTCACACCTCTTTACCAGGTGCTTGATTTTTTCAGTAATAATGTCCCTAGTGAAGGAATATTGCGGTCTTCATGGAAGTAGATGAATGAGAGTGCCTAGGCTGACAAACATGGCTAAAGAAATAGAGTGAAAGATGATATGGGAATGAAGAAAGGTTGGATAAACTCAAAAGACTTACTTTTCAAATGAATATAGCCTTAAGGTGGCATAGCTATCTATAGAAAAGAGGTATCGACAAGCCCAAACAATAGAAGGTCTATTTTTGGCCAAACGACAATGGGAAAATATCCAAACAATTGGGGAACGAAGAATAAACCATACAGGGGATCTAACATGAGGTCCAAAAATTAATGTTTGGGTGTTGGGAGTAAATTCTCACATAAGTTGATCATCGACATGTGTCATTTTCCATCATTAACATCAACTAGATCGCGTAACAAAAAATACATGGATTGGCACACTAATATCTGACATATTAATGAGGGAATATTTTCAAGGGTACTTTGTATCACCTAATAAAGATTGACATAAGTAAGAGCACTCTTTGTGAGACAACAAATTTATTTGTGAAAAGAGGCAATGAAGGGAATGTACTAATTCCCTTTTTATAGAGGTTTTGGTATTTCTGAGGGATACAAATCTCCAACCCACACTTATCACCTCATTGGCAGCATTTAATGGACCAGTGGTAATGGCATAGCCTTAAATACATGTACTTGCTAAGGGAATTAACTACACCCAAAAAGTAGTTTTTTCTAAAGAAGCAAAAAGAAAGTGGTCATTTTAGTGGAAAAATGTTTGCAACTTTTGAAGCAGGCAGAGCCATCAACGACTGGTAGAAGAGAAGAGACTTCATTGAAAAAGCTTATTTTTGCTAATATCTTTGGGTGAAAATAATTTTCCAACACCCCAGTGCCTGAAGATTGATTGTTTGAGGTTTGTAAAAAGGTGCTAGTAGATAGAAGTGTTCCCAGAGAGGCAGTGTGAGATGTTGCTGACAATGTTTTTGATCCAAAATTGGTGAAAAACCCTAAAATTCCTATAGAGGGAGCATTTAAAAGAATGAAAGAATATGGTGCCTCTGAGGGTTTTTCCTCTCGGCTTTAGAATTGTGGTTTTCTAAAGTTTATGTTTCTTTCCATACACTTGTGCCTAGAGCTAGTGGATGCATGTGCCAGAAGGCTCGATGGAGAAACTGGAACCATTACATGCAACATGATATAGGTCATGATTTTTGCTACAACCATATGGGATATGTTGTGTATCCCTCCTAACTGGTGCATTGAGTCATTTAGTGAGGAAGATATGGAGATTTATTGGGAATAAGCAAACCAAACAGAAATTTTCTATCAGGATGAGACAAGAGAGAAGCTGTCAAGAGGTCGATTTACTTTTCCTTTAGTACTCAGAAAGTTTTAAAAAAACACACAGGATCTTTTCTCGATGTTGGCTTGGATTTTCAGCCTGAATGATGATGAAGAGGTCAACACTTTCCAGATGGCCTTGGCTCTGATACTCAAATAGGAAAGGGGGCAAAGATACTTTGACTTTGCTAATGTAGTAGCTACAAACATGTTGATGTAGCTGAAGAATTACCAAAATGAGTCCAAATTCAGGTATTCTTCTTTCTTGGATCACTTAATTTTGCATCATAATTTTGGGTTTCTGGAGAAACATTTTCCAGTCTCTAGGTTTGATGAAGAGGGTTTAGGTCAACTAGTTTTGTATGGAATTATGTGTTGTCAAAAACATGTAATTAGTACTAGTTTTTGAACCATTTTTTGAGGCTGGTGCTTCAAGAGCTATTGCCATGCCCGATGGGTCATTTGTCCCTCGAGGTTGAAAAATAGATCAAAAATTCATCGACTTTGGTGGATTATTTCTTCAGGGAAAATTTCACATATATTAGATATCATGGTTTCATCAGAGAGCCTTTTTGACTCCCCAGATTTGTGATGGATAGGGTTTTCACATTGGAGGCATGCCATCAAGAAACTCTTCCTAAACATTCCTATGATAGAGGAAGGAACAAAACAAAGCTATATTCGCTTCCCCTTTGCATTGCAAATAGTAAGGTGATACTAGAAAAGAAGGAAGCACAAAGGGAGCTTACAAATCTGTTGGAGACCCTAGGCTTAGTCCTTATCTACAATACATGGGACTACAATCCTATGAGGTTTTTCCTTTGAAACACGAGAAATAAGAATATGTGGAGTCCATGAAAAATCTGACTTAGGAGAAGTCAGAAATATACATCAACTTGGCCCTCATACAAACCAAAATGCCAAGGTGGCTGAGCTTTTATACACTGCAGGAAAAGTATCAAAGGGACCTATTGATAAATAAAACCCTCAACATTCAAATGAAAAAGGAAGGGTGGTTGGAAAGAAAGATGATGGATCTTTGGTGGTTCGAAAAGAGATGGGAGGTATACATAAGTTTCTCAAGGATTTTTTCCCATACGATGAATAGTTCGAAGAAATTTATGACCAAGAGGTTTATTCTAACAACATCAAATCAGAATCCAACCATGAGATAACAAAGGAGTGACTTCCATGACTTACTTCCCAACTAAAAGAGTCCGACAAAGGGGGAATATCTAGGAAAAGGGACTCACAAGCTACATCCTTCGCCAATGTCTGAAGTAGAGGAAAGAGAACCCAATGGTCCCCAAGAGAATCAGTTACATAACAAGAAGGCCAAGCTTCAGTGGGATCATCTGCTAAGGGATCGAGACACTCCAGTTTGGGTTGAACAAAGAAAAGGTGATTCCAAGACCTGGACATACCCTATGTATTAATCGAGCATGAAGAAGAAGCAAAGTATTATTTGCAGAATGTTTGGACTATCGCGGTCTAGGTAAGTCTTTCTCCCCCTCTTCTTCCTACTTCTATATCTTTGGTTGATCCTTTGCCTCCATTTGTTGAAAAGGATCCTCTGTTTACAAACCCCGATATTTTGGTTCTAAATGAACCCCCTACCATCTTCAACACACCAAGTGATGTACCCCTATGTGTCGATCAAGTAGTATCTACTTCGACCACTATTGAATCTTTGATCGTCCTATCCAGGGAACCTATCGAGAAACTCAAACCATCAATATTACTTGTTACCCTAGGTTTGTTTGCATTCAGAAAAAAATCACCCATTCCTTTTGCTTCTCTTTTTACCCCAATTGGTCCTTCTAATGCCCAATCTCAATTTGGCATCTCACCATTTTCAATGATTACTCTCCCATTCACCTCCCCACATGCTCATACATTCGAAGTCTCCCCTTTCGTTACTCTTTTTAGTTTGCCCCGTGGTGCTTCTCTTGCAACACATAGCATTGATTCCCTACAGACACTTCAAAAAAATTTTGACATGACTAAGTGGGCCCGACAAGCTAGGAAACATAAAAGGAGGATGAAGAATGTTGAGCTGCTAGCCATAAAAAAGATTCAGACTTGTTTCAATGAATTGCACAATTCTTTGTGGATCACTACCATGAAGACACTCATATCTCGACCTGAAGGACAAATGTAGATGAAAGATTATGAAATTAGGGTTGTGGGTCTGTATTTAAATGAAATTCACCCGTGCAACAAGGTAGATCTAGCCAAGACCACTCAAAAGGTAGTGTAGATGGATTATGAGAGGTTAGATCAAAGGTTAAGGAAGCATGAGGCTGAGCTGGTGAATGTAAAGGAAACAATGAATTGGTTGTAGTCAGAACTCAAGGCCTAAAATTTTGAAATGACCCACATAATGTAGATATAATATCATAGGAGGAAGTGCCAAAATCTCTCATAGAGATTCATAATTTGTGGATTCAGTTGTATGCTGAAATTGATAGGTTAAAGGATGAACTTATAGTTGAGAATCAAACGAATGTAGAATACCAATGTGTTCAAGAGAGCATGAAGAAGAAACTGGATGGTGTCCAATCTCAAGCCTCCAACAATTTGCAAAAGGATAGAGAAGAAGCGGAAAAGCTAAGAAGTGACAAGCAAGAATTCGAGTCTTCTTTGCACGCTCATGATCAGGAGGTCAAAAATCTAGGTTCCAAACTGGAAAATGCTCTCAATAAAAGAGATCAAATGGAGGAGAGTATGAAGGAAAAAGATGCTCAAGTACATGAAGAGTTAGCAGCTACACAAAGGTCCGCAACTCTTCCTATGAAAATAAGGTTGGTATCCACCTATTGGGAGTGAATCATTATTGTGCTCGTTGTTCTAAAACTAACCCTACAGTTCCTGAAGGATGCTTGAGAGATAAATGAAAGAGTTGGCCTGTTGGCTGACCAAATTCTATAGGAATATGCTCCTTGAGTGGTGGAGTCTTAGAGTCTAATTTCCAAGTTATGTGTAGTGACAGATGAGGCTTTGAAAAAATGTAGGAATTTCATATTGAAGGGCTGCCTCTAGGAAAGAAAATTCTCTCACTGTCATAAGGTAGAAGCAGAAACCAAGAGTAGCCAGGCGGTGCTAAAAAAAAGGGTCGATGAAATCAAGAAGGATTTCAGTGTCTTGTACAGTTTCAAATTACCTCCCTTCCTTTCATCAAATGGGGATGTATTATCAGTTGAGAAAATTACAGATGAGGTAAAGAATAAGGTTTAGACTTCAACAAATCTTCTAGAGTCAAGCACAACACCCACTATGGAAGATGTTGAGAGTGAGGTTCTTCAACTTTCTCATCTATATTATCATCTGGGAGTTGTTTCAGCAAGGTGGGGATTTATTTCTTTCAAAGAAGTCTTCAAGCTGGATCAAGTGTATAAGGCCTTCTATAGTCTTTCCCGACTGAATGATGAAGATTGGGAAATGTTGCATTCCACTTTCCTCAAACTCCAAGAATAGCCAGAGGTCAAGGTTCGTTCCTCCACAAGTGAAGTCCTCCTCCCCTGTGAGTCGCTAGAACTGTGAAGTAAAATTTTTCCTTAGTCTTTTTTATTTTTATTTTTGGTTTTTACTTTTGGCTTCATAGTTTTACAAAGAATACTTAATTAGATCTATAGTCACATAGTTTTACAATTTTTAAGCTACAATTTTACCTTCATTTTCAACAGTCTTCTCCCACTTGGGGAGCATTTTCCTTCTTGGAAATTTTTATAGTAGGCTGATTTACTACTTTATTGCCTACTACTATACCCTTTCATTGATTATTTTAGTCTTATGCCCTATGTGTTTACCAATTTTTTTAATCATTTCTTTACCATTTCCTACTTTTATGCATAGTGGATTACCATATGGATCTTTATGTTTCTTTTCATTTTTATCTTGTTTCTCATGCTTATCTACTTATGGTTCTAATTGCATGCAGGTAGAAAACTTACAATGCTTTGATCACATTTTTATCACTCTTATGCTATATTGATACCTATGATCCTTCTCATGCCTAGATTGATCATATGCTCCTATGCTTATTGCTTAAATTCCATATTTTCATAAAATGCACTTTCATTACCATATCTCACTTTAGAGCTATCCTAGTAGATTGGATTACATATTTCTTTCCCCATTCTCTATTATGATATCATTTCCCCACCATGAGTTATCCTTTAGGGTCAACATGCATTTCATACCATGTTGTGATCACATGCTTAATCATTCTCCTAGAGCTATTTTACCACATTGGGGTTGCATCATGACTTTCCCATCCTATTCATTGCTCACATGTTTTATCATCTTCTCGGAGCTATCTCATCATTAGGAACCTCATAACTTACATATACCATTGTGTGCTAATTATTTGAGCCATATTTGAGGCACATGCATTTCTTATGATATATGTGCTTACATGATTTTATCTTTCCTTTTAGGGCTACCTCAACTTCCTATTTGTCTATATTAGGGTAATTTTTCATGCCCTAATGATTATCTGTAATGCATAATGTTTTTACATTTATCATTTTAGACATCTTACTCATTTATTATATGAAGCATTTATGAAACTTATTAGTTTACATATTGTTATGCTTACATGCCTTACTTATGTTTACATTTATCTTCCTTTACTTTCTCTCTCTTCTAGCAACTGTGAAGTAAAATTTTGCCTTAGTTTTTTTATTTTCGACTTTTACTTTTGGCTTCGGGAAGATCCATGTGCGAAAAAGAGTTAATATACTAAAGGTGTGCAATGCGCCATGTGGTGGAGGCACACATTTTGTTGATCGCTTTCCTTTCAGCTGGGTGTCAGACCACATGTTGGCTTGGAAGATGATTTCTCAAAACCACTTTGCACAAATCTGAGACTATTCGCCCGCTCGACACGTCATCTCTTCTCTATAGAAAAGTTATTTGGGAGAGCCTTATATCAAAGTTTGTGAGAGCACGCCTTTCCTTGCTTTAATGAAAGGATGTGAGTTGGTGCCGCTAGAGCCACTTGATTGGTTGACAATTCTATTGACATGCTATTTTCTAGGATATGAGCGTTTATGTAGGGCAATCGTGTTAAAATATCTAAAGGATATTAATGCGGTAGTTGAAAGTTGATGAGCAAGATTGCCGCAACCTAATTAAAGATCTAGGATAAGATTCTAAGCTATTAGGTGGAGACATTTGGCAGTCATTACTTCTGAGTGAAGTCGATGTTTCTCTCTCTTTGGTGGCTATAAATTGGAAGCGGCAATAGGAAAAAAGGTCCTGAAGTTTTCCCTTTTCAAAAAGTTTCTTTAGTTTTCATAGTTATAGGAGTATTTTCATTAGAATTTACAGAACACTACTTCACTCTGGCATGTTATATCTCTTTTATTCAAACTATTATAGGATTAGAATACGACCTCTATTTTAAAGTTCATTTGATATTTGAAGTACAATTTATTTGGGAGAAATACTTGAAACTATGCATGATATGGCCTCTGTCAATATTTATTTCTTTATATCTTCATCTAGAATAGAACACTATGTCTAGCTTAATCTAAATAGTTTGATTATTCAATTTCCATGTTGTATGTGTGCATGATAAAGTTATAATATTTAGAAACTGGATTACGTCCTTCGACTTCTTTGTTTCCTTTAATGGTTATGATTTCTTAATGTTATGCTATATTAGGAGGAAGAGTTTATGTGGCTTTTGAATGTTTTTCTATTGACTCTTGAAACTTCTATGCTTGGTCAAATATTAATGAACACTTCCTACAGGTGGATTGAATGACTGCACTGTGTTTGTATCTAGCCTCTGTTGTTCGTTCTTCTCCCAAAAATGAAGGTATGTGGCATTCTATGTCTATCATATCATTCATAGAAAAGAACTTGAGGTTTTGAAATGTTGTAAAAGCATCGGTGCATCACCATTTTAATGTTTTTTTGTTTACATTTCTTTCTCCCCTTTTCCTAAACTCAGAGAAGAGTCAAATTTCTATAAAAATCGTGGAGGTATTCAGTGAGGCGTAAATTGTCACCCACTCCCTGAATTTCCCATAAGACTGTCAGAGAGGCACAAGCTTTGATGATCAACAATTCTTTTTTTGGCACACCCAGTGCGACCAATTTCTTGAACATTTGATTAGAAATAAAAAATATCTCTAAATCAGACCAAGGAAGGAAACTGGAAGTTTCATGCCTAGATTCCAACAAGAGCATCCTCAAAGGGCCACTTCTAGTACTCCCAACTGCCTTCTTCGGTACCTAGGAGAAGAATATTTACTACTTCTGTATCATCTATAAGAAGTAGTAGAGTAAGGAGTAAGAGCCTATAGTTTAGAACCTTATCTACTCTACTTGGAGGTCAAAGTTTCCACATAAGAATACTAGTTTACCCAGTTCATAAGAACCTTTTCTCCATGGCTCATGTACCCCTTCCTATTCCTAGAAATTTAGGTGGCTAGTCCACTATAGCCACCTACTCCTCCTGATATCTGGCCTACCATACTTGCTAATGCCCTCAAGGCTATTATGAAATTCTCCAAAGAGAAATTTAAAACCCCTTTCAAGCACCTCCAAGATATAGCAGAGGTATGTAGAGTCCACAATATTACAAAGGAAAAAATTGCTATGAAATTGTTGGCTACCTCTTTCAAAGGAAAGGCTCAAGACTGGTATAAATCTCTGACTTCCGGTTCTATCAGCTCTTGGGATGATCTCGGAGAAAATTTGTTTGAAATTTTTTCAAAAAAATGAGATCGCTCTTCACTACTGCACCAACTAATCACCATCAGGAGAGCTTCACAAGAGGACATGAGTGACTTTAATACCAATTTTAACAAAAAATGGTAGAGGATCTTGGTGATCACTCAACCTCAAGCTATGATGGCATTCATGTTCTACTTGAAGGATATCAATTAAGATATTGTAGTGATGATAAACTCCATGGGAGGAGATATCTTAACCGACACATATGAGGTGGCGATACATGTGAAGAATAGTTTGATAGATGCTGAGAAGCTTCCACTACGATCTATGATGCCTATTTTTATGGAAATTTTAGGTGTGCCTCGAGAGGAAGTTGATTTGAGCACTTCTGTGACACATGTGATGGGTTAGGGTCCACCCCAATCTATGTATGTATACCCCACCACACAACCAAGCATGTCGGGTTCATCCTTTGTAGCAACAAACATCAATGATATGAAGAGTCTGATGCAGTCTTTTGCTAATGAGTTAGTTCTCAATAACAGGCAAAAAGTGGCCCCTCTGAAGTAGACTACTCAATCCTATCAGGGAGGAAGGCCATTCTATCAGTAGAGCACATACCAAGGACCTTCAGGTCGAGGAGGTCAACAAGTAATGCCCGCCAACTAGATAGTTCTGGTAACCATACCATTATAGACAGTCAAAGAAAACCACAACAAGGAGTTGATTCTTGTCCAAAATAACCTAGTGGATGATGAAAATGCATGGTGATTTCCTTGCAATGATAGCCATATGCCCCAAAATTGCCCGAAGGGAAACATGCAACAAAGGATAGCAAAGAAAAGAAATAAAGGCACGCTTCTGAATGTGGAAGTTTATGAGTCTTCTAAAATGGAGAATGCCCATTTTAGGGAACAAATGCAAGGGATATCTATAGAGAAAGAGTCGGATATCGCACCTGATCAAGCATTTTTCTTGGATGGAAGAAGATGTGGTATTCACAAACGAAACTCCGACAACCAATACTCTGTAGGTCCAGTTGGACTAAAGCACTAGATCCAAGAGAAGGCTCATGGGAGAATGTGTGTTGCAAGCCTGACCTCATCCTTAGCCATGTCAACTACCATCACAGAAAAAATAATTCCCACAATTGACTGCTCAACCAATTCAATAATAGTAGATTCCATCGTCACCCAAAAAATTATCAGATAAGATACCAAACCTATTAACGACAGATCATCTTCCTCCAAAGTTGAGAGAGATTCTATCATTTAGGCCAAATGACCCACCAATTGAGACACTCAACGTGGTCAAGCAACACCAATCGAGATGCTCAATGTGGTTGAGCAACTGAAGAAGGCACCTGCCAATGTGTCCTTGTGGGATGCTATATCTATTCCCAAGTAGAATACATTTCTTTGGGAAGCATTGAAAAGTGAGGAACATAAACCATAGGTGGACGTAGTTCTGCCATGTGATCAAAGTAAAGATAAAGGACCCATGTCGGATCCTAAAACTTTGAAAGCTACAACTTATATAAATGACGCAAGTAATGCAAGAGAGAAAGAGGTAAGCAAGTCGAAGCACACTTCTTTCTTTTTAACATTAATTATGGGAGAAACTTTTGCACAACAATATGATTGACTCAAAAGCCAGTACAACAGTCATTTCGAAGCAAGTGGTTGATGCCTTAATTCTCAAGTATGAACCTCTTGAAAAGGGAATCATGTAGTTGGACAAAAAGAAGGTTCTGATAGTTGGTCGGATAAAATATCTCTCTTTGACCCTCCTTTCATGCCCAGACTAGATAGTTTACCAAGAATTAGTGGTAATAGATATTCCCATGGTCTTCAAGATGTTTCTTTCTAGAGATTTCACTGCAAAGCTAGGCGGATACTTGGCACTAGACTGGTCCCATATGATATTAAGAACCAAGCACGATGCGAAGATGAAGATTCTCTCAGTCTTTTCACCCTGAACATATAGCAGACAATGCAGTCTTCTATTTTAAAGTAACACACACCTCTTTCTCAATATAGGAGGGATATTGCATGGAAATGATAAAAGACGAAGATAAAAGTGAGTAGACTCCCAAAGAAGAAATTCTCCTCATCTAGTTCATCGACTCCAACTTGTTTGACAATTTCCATTCCACGAGACTAGGTACGTATGTGATCTTGATGATGACCTGGTCTATCCAAAACTAATGAAAGAGAAGGAAAGGTATGATGATCTGGTGGATAATCATCTATGGACCCTATACTTTGATGGTGCTAAATGCATGGCTGGTTCTGGAGCAAGAGTTTGATTACTATCTCCAACAGGATTATAGACCCTCAAGGCTTATGAATTCCAATTTTTGTGCTCTAACAATGACATGGAATATGAAGCCTTGATCCATGGTTTGTTCCTCGCCAAGTTAATGGACACAAAAAGGTTGTAGGTATTTAGAGATTCTGAGTTAATTGTGAGCCAAGTCCGTGGGCAAGCAACTGCTAAAAATACAAGAATGAAGTCATATCAACATCGAATATAAGATTTGATTGAAGGTTTTGAAGCTTTCGATTTGCAAGTCATTCCCCGATCTCAAAACAACATAGCAGATCAGATGGCTTCAATCAGGTCATAGTTTGAACAGATTTTTGATTCAAAGTAGAGCACAATGCAAATCATTTTCTGACCATCGATTCCCTATAACGATCAGAATTGGCAAGTGTTCAAGGATGATGCCTAGATTGCCACTTTCATCCAAAATTCAGGAGTTTCTGACTATTCACAACTAGAGGTTCAACCTTCCAAAGAGCAGGTCATTTAGCTAAAAGGAAATAAGCTCCTTCAAGGCCTGATCTCCCTTGCAAATCTCTTTGACTGTGAATATGTGAGGAACGACAAGCAAAGGTTTACAGTTGATGAGAAAGATTATGGAGAGTTGTATTTTAGAAATGACAGAAAGTTAAAAGTCGAAAGAAACCTTCCATGGGAAGGTAAAGAAAGGTTAAGGGATCTATGTTCTAAGTGCAATGGAGTTATAGCATGGACCTATGATGATCTTAGAGGATATAACCTTGACATAATTCAACATACCATTGACTTGGCCGAAGGGTCAAAACCAGTTCGATAGAAACAAAGGCCTGTTAATCTAAAAGTTGAAGCATTGATGGCTCAAAAGCTCACTAAATTAATTGAGTCCCTAATCATTTACCCAATTAATCACTCAACTTCAGTGTCTAATTTGGTACCATTCAGATGCTTTTGGAGGCCGAGTTTTTCCCTCTTAGATATTTTCTTAGGATATATCTTGTGTTAACTTGAGGCATATCTTTGATATTTGCATATGGTTATTTTGTAAGCTTGTATGCACTATTTTATCTTATGGGATTATGTAGTAAATGGTTTTATCCACTTGTATTATTTTCATAGCAAGTGGTATCAAATCCATGGTTGTCATTGAGGGATGTGAGAGATACCTATTTTGGTTTAACCCTTATATAAGAAAATTTGATGTAAAGTTGAAGCCATGATAATGTTGGAGATTTTATACATTTAAAGGTATGAAATATGTTGTGTAGGTTGATATTTGTACATTTTGGTTTTTAGGGTTTGCATATTTGTAATTGTATTTTTTAAATCTAGGGTTTAAAAATGAGTTTCAAAAAGGGATTTTCTTGGGTGTTCACCATGAGGATTTTGTGGGGAAAATTTAACAAATTACCCCTAGAACAAAATGAAAATCACTATTGGATCTAAGAGACATGAGAGATGAATATTGGCATAAATTTTAGCCCAATTTTTCCACCTTTGATTGGAAGCCAAATCCATCTTTGGTTATTTTACGACTATACAATCATCTACATATTTAAAAAAATGATAAAAATTAAATTTTTTTCTTTTATTAAAAATTATTTTTTTTGGTAGGTTATAAGGTACATAGCCCCCATAACCTATTGCATTAGCAAGGGTACCAATAGTCAATATAGAGTGTCAATTTTTTGGTGGCTATTGGCCCTAGTTTGGTGGTTGTTGTGTTGGCAGGGCCCTTGGCCCTTGGTCCCCAACCCTTGATTGGGCGGGACCAATGCCTAGCCTTGTGGGTTAAACCAATAAAATTTAAAATATAAATTGATTTAAAAATAAAATTGAAATCCACCACCAAGATTTTGCTCATTCATTGTCACTACATAGTTTGCATCAATATTTCCATCATGCCATATGGGAGTTGTGACTAATGCCAGTTGTACAACTTGTTAAGACCCCCATGTAGCCTATTAGAGTAATTTTATTTTGGGGGCATCAATTTCATTCACGGTATCAAATTTTGACTTCCAATAGTTAGAAAAATCTCTTTGAGAACTACATAGTGGTATAGGTTTGGTTGCTAGATTTTTCTATTTTTGTTAGATTTGGGTGCCATGAAGCCAAAAAATTCTCTAGAACTGTTAATTGGTAATCACTTTCAAATAGATAATCAAAATTTAAATTTTGAATAGGTGATGGAGAGAACTTTCCACATACTACACAATGGATTAGGTCATATTTTACTTTCATAGGCAAAGAGGTTTTGGTACTTGTTTTATTATTTGTAGAACCTTGAGATTGAAGGTGTGATTACTTGAGAATCCACATGAGTTGGAAGGTGAAAACTTGAGGGAGTGCATGTTATCATGAGACACATAAGATAGTGTAATTAATTATTAGATTTTATGCTTCCTAATACATGTTTTCAAAATTTGGACTTTGATGGAGACAAGTACACAAGTTATCTTCTAGTTTGAGGACATGGTTAATATGAGTGTGAGATTTGGATTCTTGGTACATTGAGAGTTGATTAGAGTTACATCAATGGTGATGATTATAGTTTCATGGATGTTCATGTGCATTTAAGAATTGGCACAACATTATGGTGTATGTAATTTAGTGATAATGTATGCCATTTCATGTGATGCATCCATAATAATTTGGTTTTGGATATTCCCCCTTTGTTAATTTAGATATTCAATATAGAAATCACTAGTGGAATGGCGTAGATATTCAATGGAGTTGGTCATAGTGTATGTATGTTACCCTCTAACATGGTGGTTGTGCTATTTTATTCTCTAGTCATTTGAAATGAAAGATTTCTCATATTGGGTTTCTATGTTTGGCCACATGTTCACATGGGAAAGCACTAGTTGTGTTGACCATCATAAGGAGTGCTTATGTTGGGTTCATGGTTTTAACCCCTAGTTTCATTAAAGAATTAGATGATTAGCCCCTGTTTTCATGAAAGAAGTAAATTATTAGACCATGGTTCCATGTAGGTTGTGTAGTTGGTCTTTTGGTGATATGGAAGCTCCTAAACTATCTATTTTTAATCCTTTTTGGATGGAGATAGATACATATTTACATGCTTCATGCATAGTTTGAGGAGGTTGGTTATATCCTTTTCGATTGTGGAAGTTTTGTTATGTTCCTTATCACTTAATATTTTTATAGGGTTTCTTATTGGGTTATTGAATTGTGGTTACTCTATTCTGGGTTTGTGAGAAATAAAATCTAGAGTTGATTTGGTGTTTGAGTTAGGGATAGTCTAGATTTTATCTCTACTTGTATCTATTTCACATGTTACTAATGTGGTGCTAAAAATATTTATTGTATTGTTTGAGATATTGGGTTTTTTGTTTCTTTGGTTTTAGTTGGAGCATTTGTCATGATTTTTTGTCACTTTTGAAATTTCACATGTGTGTAGATCTTGTAGGTTATCTAGTATATATTCTTTTGAGTTGAAATTTCTTGGTCACATTAGTGCATTGGTATGTTCATCTCAATAAGGCATAGATATGTTGTTTGAATTACCTGAGATACTTGTATCTAGGAATCTATAGTTGTTGATTATGATTGCATGAGAGGCTTTGGATCACAATCAAGTGGGATATTTAAGTGATTACATAGTCAATCATATATTCTTGGTTGGAGATCATGGTTATACCTTGGTATTAAATATGAGAATATGGATAATTTTCATTCAAGAGATGGTTATATTATGATGCCATATGTGGCTTGATATCACAATTCAGTGGGATATTTTGGTAGTGATATGGATTCATCATTTGGTGACAAATGATATTTGTAATGTGTTTTTATGTCATGGAGGAGATCCTATATCCTATTTCTTATGTGTACTGAAATTTAATTGACATCTATAGTTCTAATGAAAAAGGATACTTATCTTCATGATTTTGAAGATGTTAATAACTTGTTGCCATGGAGGGATTTTTGATTCTTTGGTTGAGGTGTTAGTTATGATATATTAGTTTATATGGATGATCCTTGATTTATGTTAATGTGGAAAACTTGTTTCCATGCATGGATTTGGGAAAAATTGGTTGAGATATAGTTATGAGGTAATCATGATGCCATGGTAAGTTCCTAGATTCTATATTGATTTTATAGTGGGAGCTTTGACAATGATTTTTGATAATATGATTGATGTGTGGTGTGATCATTTTTATTGTGAGATTCTAGCTATTTTTGTGTTTTATTTAGTTTTATTGGCATGAAGAGTGATTGTACACTAGTTTCAAATTTCAGTGAGGATAAAATTTCTTGATCTTGGATATTGTGTGTTGAGACAATTACTCTTTGATGAGGTTTAAATAGGAAGACTAATAAGCAAACACCTAAGGAATAAGTTACACATGGAACCATTGAGTATATTGTTGGGGAGAGTAATTGTGTCTTGGTGCATCTTGAAGCACAAATCTCATTGCCCACTCTTAGTCATCTTAGTGATGAATGATTTGATAGGTATTTCCCACCTAGTTTTTAGATGCATTATTTGTCTGTGTCTTGTCTTCTCATGTGTTTTGATTCTTGAGATATTCATGTTAGTTTTGAGGACTTGTTTTGAGGAGTAGAAACATGGTTATGGTTTCAATTATCTCCTAATGTTTGATCATGTGATACATTTTGTTTTTAATTTTTGAGTTCATTGTGTTTTGAAGACTATAGGAGATGGTTTGGGGAGTTGGGCATATTCCCTTGATTTTGGAGATGGTTTCTTGATATTTATTTAGTTTGAGAGGCTTGAATTTATTGCTATTATGTTTAACATTGGATTGGATGGTTAGATGTTGGTACATTTATGATTTTGGTTTTATAAGGAGATCTTACTTATCACAACTTGAGCACATGTTGGTATTGGTAGAAGTACATGGTTTAATTTATAGGTTTTCTCTATGGTTTATTGTGTATCCTAGAGGTTTGGTTCATTTCAAATTAGATTTGAGATTAGTGTTGAGTTGATCATTTACTATTATTGTACTTCATTATTTTTTGTTAAAAGTAATCATAATTTGAACTCTTTAATCTTTGTCTTCTATGTGATGTGAACTTGGGAGAGCTGTGGTGATTAGGGAAGATTATTTTAGTAGTTTTTCTTATAATTTTATAGATTATTGCATGTTATTTGACACTGTGATAGATGATTTAGCCACGTCCTCTATATGAGTATTGTTGGTGGATTAATTCGATTCTTTGGTCATTTTTAGACTTAGCATAACCTATGAAATGAGAGTCCTAGGGAGGTATATGTGTCATTAGACTATGATACAAAGGTCTTCAAATTTTCTAGATCTTTGTGTTTGTTATCGTTGGAGGTAGACTTTATATAGGATATTAAATATAAATTGACTTATAATCATGGATACAGTTGGTTATCCTAATATCAAGAGATCTATTTATGATGTGTGTACCTTATTTTGAGGTTTGATTATTTGGATAAGTTAGTGATATGTTGTGGTAACTATTTTAGCTATTGTTGGTTATTTAATATATGCTTGATCCTATTTTGGAGGATATGGAATTTGATGTATGTGTTTAGGTTGAGGCATAATATTCATAGTGTGAATTTTGCTTTGGTTTCTTATATTTCATGCTTGAGTGTGATAGATGTTGAGAGTGTTATAGTCAAAATGGTTGTTACTTGATGGCTATTTTAGATGTTTGGTTGAGTTTGTGAGTACATAAGATTCAATTTGTGTAGCCTAGTTATACCCTTAGTGGATAGTTCATTATTTTTTTTGTTCCCTTTATATTTTGTAAGGCATATGACAAGTGGGAGAATGTTGAGATTAGGTGTGTCATAAAACTTTAAAGTCCTAATGTTTAGATTATTTGATTTTTCTTGATGAAATGGGTTGTTCCACTTTATACCTTGGCTATTATGTTGCATGTGATTTATTTTTATTTTGGGAAAAAGTTGTAAATATATTATAAATTATATTTATAAAATGATATCCTATCATAAAGGATGTGTAAGAGAATGTATGAAAAAATATTATCACAAATATATAGTGTAAGAGATATGTTACATCCCAATTTTGGAGCCCTTTAGGCTATGTTTTATTTTGTAAATTGTGTTTCAATCATGTTTCTAAAAATATGAATTATGATCAATCAAGAGTATGTCAATAAATCAATTTATATCAATTATATATATTTTGAATTGATGATAATATGCAAATTATTTTCATAGAAATGAAAAGAAATGATAATATTTATGTTTTGAAGATTCATATTAATATTTTTAAGTGTTGTCGAAATAACTACCCTTTTTTGCTTGTTGAGATGGATGCAAGAGATTGTTCTTCTCCTCCAAGATTAAGATGGAGAGCATCATCGAAGAGAGGGAAGCAGATCCAATAATAAAAACTATGACCAGGTCATGAAAACTAAGAACTCTCTCACACACACACACACACCATATAGTACATGATTGCTTTAACACTAAATGTTTTTTTTGAAATTATGAATTCTATGTTCATTTAGGTTGTGTTTAGTGTTGCAAGGTTGTGCAAAGTTCTATGAATTATTTCTTTCCCTAATGGTAGTATGAAATATCAACTTTCTATTAGAATATTTTTTCGTAGGGATAAATAATGTCATTATGTGAAGTGTTGTGATTGATGATTGTTTTACTTCTCTCATCTTGTTCCCTTTTCTAATTATTTTGGCATATGTTTCATCATTATTATATTGGTTAAATTCAAAATGTGGAAGAAAATTGGTTACTTATACCTTAGAAGTGCTTGAATCTTGAAATCCATTTTTGGTCTCGTGGAACTAAAATTTTAGTAATGGATCTTTATTCTTGTGCTAATTTGAATATAATTTAAAAAGGATAATGATTATATATATAGGATATAATCTTTGTTAAAGTCATGTTTTTGAAAAAATATTTTTTTAGAAAGCTTGAATGAGTTGTTCAAAATTTGGAGGGAAGAACTACATGCATTAATGAGAATTCATATAAAATTACTTCTCTTTTAAGTGGCTAAAACTGATAGCACACAAGAATTTAAGTCCTTACTCAAGAGCTTGAATTAAGGAAGGAGGAACTTAATGGGGAGTTAAATTTAGAGATGATTGAGGATAAGAAGAGGAGAGAATATGAAATGTGGGGAAAAAGGTAGTGGAAGGAGTGGAACATGGGAAGATCTCGACTCTTGGGAAAAGGGCATTATTTTTCTTTAGCTAACATGTATGCAAAGTAATTCATTTTCTTGAAGATGTTAAGAGTAATAATTATTAGCTAATAATCAATTAATATTTAATTAATTATTAGTATTTTTCACTTTATGAACTTAAGCTAAACTTAGGAGTAATTTTTTTATTGGATTGAGCTATTATTAGATCATTATGTCTCATCACATGTGATGTCAACACTTGTCATGATCTAATCAATTTATCATCTAGGGTTACTCTTATAAGCACCCTCCATGTATTATTTAGTTCAATGAAAACTCTTCATCTCTTGTAATTTTTTCTTTTTGAGGAAATAGCAAATCATTTTTACAAATCTCGTGTGTGGAAGGTGTTCTCATTTGTTGTTGTATCTTGTCTTATGATTGTTTTTCAAATTTCCAACATGGTATCGGAGCATGGATTTAATAATCCCCTTCTCAAATTTTTAAGGGTTTTATTCAACTAGGGTTACAAGGGCATCAAATATGGAATCCATAATTTTTTGTAGGTTTTGGGCTTGGAATCTTTTTGGTGTGTTCTAGAGAAAAATGAAGCTCACCATAGTGTTTAGGAGATCGAATAAATGAATTTTGATTTTAAATTTATCTATAGTCAACGTTGGTAGCTTATAATGATTTTTTAAATAAAATAAATAAAAAATAGCTTTTTTAATTATTTTTTAAATTTTATAAAAAAATCAAAAAGAGGTTGTGCAGGCCACCTTACGTAGGGCGTACCTGCATCACCTAGGAATAGGCCCAAGTGGACATGATAACAACCATCTTTCATTGTTTGGTGGCCTTTTCATAGCTGTTGATGGTCATACAAAGACCTATTGGTGTTAAACTCTTCGACCTAGCAATCACCAAAAATCTCGATGTGACAAACACTATTTTTCTAGTGTTGAATTTTTTTTCGATTATATACATAGGTAGAGAATATTCCAACAACCTTGAGCATATTATTCGCATATTCTAGCATGTACAAGAATATTCCATCAAGGAGAAATTTGTAGGGGACCAATTTTTTTGAGTGAAGGGAATGTTCCTAGCATATTTCATTGATATTAACACTACAAATACAAAAAACCCCCCTCCTAGCCCCCATTTGCCTTAAGAGAGCAGTTTTTTTCTTTTGGCCATAAATTGGGCATACAATATAGAAATTGAGAAAACAAAATATTGTCGGAAAGCTGGTTCTACATATTTTTTATTGATCTGGGTCTCATCACAATTTTTTGTTGTTGGTGCATTCTACAACTTGTCAAAGTTAGATGCATAGTTTTCACTTCCGACTCACAAATTTTGACTAGTTTCTCCATTATTTGTGTTTGTTATGGTGTTGGAAAGGTATTTCATAGCTCTTCCCAATTATCCATGCATTTTTCTATATTTTTCTTTAGGTACATTTTATTCAATTTTTTATCTTTTTACATTCTGATGAATTACTTAGATGTTTTAGCTCCTAAAAATATTTTGTTTGCGTGGGATGAATTGTTTTTGAGTGTTCTACATGTATTTCTAGTATTTTTCCTTATTTGGACATTGTAGACATATTTTCTAAGACTTTTTTAATTTGTAGATTCGCTAAGATAAAGTGGCACTATTGTACATGCTTTTTGGGGATTTTACATATTTTTATAATCACACTATGTTATAAAGTGTCATCAGAGGGTTGTGTAGTGCATTTATTTTTCCATCCCACCTTTTTCAAGTGAGTGTCCATTCTATGAAAACATCAAATTCTAGTGATTCTTGTCTCATGCATGTGTGTCTTGTTTGCACACCATTTTTTTAGTTGCATGCATTTTTATGTGCATGTTCAAATGTTCTTTTCTCTCCTTCATAAATTTATCCCTTGTCATCATTATGGGGGGTTTCTATTATTGGTGCTAATGGTTCCTTGGTTTCATTTTGGAGTGATCTAGGTATCTAGTTTTTTCTTCTATGTACTAGCGGATGTAGTAGTTGGCTAACCATGCATTTCGATGAGATGTAACATTTACCATATGGACACTCTTGGATACCTCTTTCTGGAGGCAACCTATTTTCACTTGATCAATGTTCTTCAAACTATTGGTACTTATATTTTTGACTTGCATCTTGCATGGTTGAGTAGTGTCATTTGGGTCACTCATGTAGATTCATGTGCCATTTGTATCTTTCAATGTAAAATGTTTCCCTTTGTTTTCCATCTGATAATTATTTGAGTAGTGTCATTAGGGACACTCATGCAAATTATTGTCTTCTTGATCTTGATCATCATTTGTTTCAAAGAAGGTTCTTCATTTAAGCACTATAACAACATCATTCAACAATTGTCTACAACCTCTTCATCCTTCAATGATATTCATGTTCTTATTCTTTTTTAGATATTGTTTTGGAGGCTTCTTAGTCCTTTATTCACCTTTCTCTCTTTTGGAAAGGATCTTTTCCCATGAGGTTTTATCCTTTTCTTTAATTATGAGAGATTTTATTGTTTGTACATGAGTACCTCATCAAACCTTGTTTTTCGTGACCTATTCATGCACTATTTATTTTTTATGCATTATTTTTTAGTTTTTTTAGCTACTCCCTAAGTTTCACTTAAGGGGGGTGTTAGAGTTATCTTTCATTAGTTAATAATTAATTAATATTTAATTGATTATTAGGGTAATTTCACTCTATGAATTTAAGTTAAAATTAGGAGTGTTTTTTTATTATATTGAGCTATTATTAGATCATTTTATCTCATCACATGTGATGTCAATATTTGTCATGATCTAATCCCTTTATCATCTAGGATTTGTTCTTATAAGAATTATCCTTCATTGTATAATTCAGTTAAGTGAAAGCTCTTCATCTCTTGCAAGTTTTTATTTTTGTTACCATACCTTTTGGCATCCCTCAAAAGCTATTTTTATACCCAAATTTTGGCTAAGTCTCATGTGGGTGGTATTTTGGTTAGTTATTGTAACCATGTCAGTCATCACCCAAGTTGTTAAAACCTATTCATTTCTTGCCATAGTGGTCTTATTTAAGCATTGTTTTGTCTTTCATGTGGCCATGTTTGTCAAAGTTACGTGTACTTTTATAAGTCCCACTTTGGTCATTGCTCGAGTTATTTCGACATTTCTTCGAGTTTTTGTAAGTCTAGTAGCATTTCACCAAGTTAACATAACTCTTTCTTTTGACACCACAAAAGTAATGGAAATTTTGAATATGTCATGAATTGAGTATTAAAGTGTTGGTGGTGTTTCCCATTGGTTATCAAACTCATGGAAGTGTTTGCAAGAGTTATATGAACTCTTTTTTGCCAATAAGATAGCTATTTCCTTTCAAATTTTTAAAAGGTAGTTATAATGAGGGGATGATATGAAAGGTTACATGCTCCAACATGACAAGGAGTACTATTAAATGCATATATACTTACACATTTGTTCCAGAGGGATAAAATAAACTTTGGGCAAGTAAAGAAGAACATAATTTAGCCACGACACTAGGAAAATACAAAAGAAGGAGAGCATACTGGTGTAGCCATTATTTCTTGGATTCCATATTTGTTTGAGGTATTTCTTTCCCTGCTTGGTTCAGTAGCTATTTCTAATTGCAATTTGGATTCAAAAGATTTTTTAGCATTACCATCTATTTCTATGTAATTACACACAAACCCTAGGGTCCCAGCTACCATGAGGTACACATATCAAGGTTATGAATACATTTCTAGGTTAACCTGCACCATGCCTAAAATAGGGGATACTAAACTAGGGAATGTGAATTTAGATGAATTTAGGGAGAAATTTAGTAAACTGAATCCACCACCCATCACACGAAAAGTTTTCTCGAGTGGATTAATTAAGGCAGTAATATTCCCTATAGCAATTAAGTGCCAAAACTTGGTCATTGAATGTATCAAGCATTATGATTCCCAGACCCATGAAATTAGAGCAAAAGATGATAGATTGGTGGTTGAAATTCAAAGAGCCACCTTCGTCTCATGTTTGAGAATACCTAAAAGGGAAAATTTCTCAGCTTGAGATTTTACCAATTCGCAGATTGAGTTCTCAGCTAAGAAGGGCCTCTATTGGAATGAAATGGAAAATAATTGGTTAGCAAAACTCGGGAGAGGAAAATCCCAGTTGCCACAAAATTTTCACATGAATCAATTCATTGAGGATATATCAGATATTGTTATGTTGTTGCACAAGTTGAGAGGAAATTGGGATGCACACAATTTTCAAGACTGGATGTATTTTTTCCAAATTGTACTCGTGGGAAACCAATTTTTGGACTAAGCACAACTTATCAGTGGGACATTGCATAACATACTTGTCTTCTTTACACTTTATAGAACTTTCCATGTCTTCATATTTAATTTACGCCATTACCAGTACTAGACCCTGGTCAAGTTTGAGGCCAAGCAACCTTCCCTGTGATGAGGTACCAATTTTTAGATATTATGACAAGTTGTAGTTGAGTAAGAGCTTCCTCCACCATAGAAGGATATCTGATGCCTTCACCATGAGGATGACCTAATAATTACAAGGGAAAATTGAAATGAGACTTGCTCCATAAGCCATACAATTTTTTATTTTATATGGGAGTCATTTTATTCAATTTCAAAAGTTCTCTTACATACGAGTTGTTAGTTTCAATGGCTTTCCTTTAAAACTCCCTAGGTACCCAGAGGATAAGTTTGTAATGATCAAAGTTTGTAGACAGCTTGCTGACATGAATAAGAGATGCCAAGAGTGCAGAAGGGTGAATGTTCAATTTCCTATGAGTTTTGGTCCTTTCACCTACAATTCCATGTTGGATGTTTTGGACATTGAAAGGGAAATATCTAAATATACTCTATAATTTTATGATGAATGCTTTCCCTTTGATATTAAATATTATGTGAAAAATAACTTGAATCTAGGGCCTAGTTTATTTCATTTGCCCAACCTAGAAGATTATTGGGTTGATTACTTTGATGAATTTGAATTGAGAAGGAGAAGCTAGATGAGGTTGTCTCTAAGAAAAATAATCATATTTGGTTTAGATTGGGATGTCCAAGGTATTGAAGATGATGGATCAGATTTATTGGATCCAATATTTACACAACTTATATCTCATCAACCCATTTGTTATGAATTGGATCAATAAGGAAATTGAAACAATTGAAGAAAGAACTACAAATTTTTTATAGAGGACACAAGAATGGGTTACTAAAAAGAAAATAGAGCAATCTCACCCTTAGAATAGGTCACAAGATACCCAACCTGCAGGAGGAAGCAATCAACCTCCTATAATTTCATGGATTTGAGGGTCAACTTCACACCAGTTGGAATTGAGGGCTCAAGGAAATGGCGATGATGAGCCTCTTGAGAAGAATTTGTTCAAGAAGACTTGTGGAGATGATATCCTTGATTTACCCCACTTGGATAAAGATAAAGAGGTTGATGGAGTAGAAGAAGATTTAGGAAACATTGAAATCAGTACTTCTTCCTCATCTCGTCGTTAATCACCTATCAAAGAAATAAATGAGTCTTTGAGACCTGGGTCTTCCCTACCTTCTTCAAAGGATGTACAAGCTATCACTCCAACAAAGAGAACATTATTTGATTCTTCCAGTTCTAAGGTTGCCGCTGTTCCTACCACTCTAGTTTGGTTGGAAGATACATTATCAAAGAAGAGGAAAGCAATACAATTAGATCTACTGAAATAAGACATGGTGGTTCAACTTCTTGAAAGGACTCCTAAGTCCAAAATATTGAAGACTATTTCCAGGTTAATGGAAGATGATAGTACAAGGAACCCGTATCTGGAAGTTGCTCAACATACTACACTGAAGGAGGTTACTCAAGCAACTGCAAGTGACTTTGATATTGCTAAGATAAAATTAGGACCCTCTCTGAGAGATGGAGATGTCCACAACTTCCAAGCATTAGCAACAAGGTTGGTTGATCAATCTAATAAAGATAAAAAGAGAAAATATGAATTAAAGAACCAGGTTAAGGTTTTAATTGAATGCTTAAAATCAATCTTTAATCTTCCCCCTCAACCAATATCTCAAGTTGAATCATCCTTTGATATGATGCCAATGATGGGAAAGGAGGCAGTAAGCAATATGAAAAGTTTCAAGGTATTTGGAAACACCATAGAAAATCAGAGTAATGGAATAATAAATAAAGGTAATCAAATCATTGTTGACTTGCTAAAGATTCACCAGAAAAAATATGCCTTAAAAATTGATATGAAGAAAGATATTGTTGCCTTAGTACCTAAATGAAATCAAAGGAATGTTGAATATGGGATTGGAGAGATTGGCTAATGAGAAAATGATTCCTAATGTGATTGATTGGTGTTGCATGATTTGGAACAAGAGTGTGGAATCGAAACTCTAGGTTACCAAGTAGGTCTTAGAGGAATTTAATAAGACGCTTGTTGATGGTTGTTTTAGCACTTTCTCAACATAGGTAATGCATAGATGCATCACCTCTCCTAAAAGGAAATCTCCAACAACAAGTTGCTAAAAATCAACCCAAGGTCTCTCGGGTGTCAGGTCATGACTTGCTTGGAATGCCTCAGTTGTTTTAAATGCGATTTTGTTGGTAATCATAGGGAAGAATTACGTGAGTTAAGCTAGGAGGAATTGGTTCATTTAATGGAGTTCTTGAGATGGGAAGTTTACTGCAAAATTGTTGTAGGCTCAAACAACAGTCTAAAACTCCTATTTTAGCTTCGGATTTTGGCTTTACAATGTGCAATGAACCTTGTTCAAAGTTACTTTATAAAAAAATAAAAATAAAATGGCAAGGAAGCGAAGAGGTTCCTAGATCTGAAACTAGCAATGAACAGTGACAATGGAGGTTGGTACAATGGTCCATCCTTACCAAGACTTAGTTCCACTTAACCAAGAAATTCTACAGTATCATGAAACTAGTGCAATCTTCTAAGGACTGTAGATTTCAACTTTCTATTTACCATGAACATGAATGAAGAGATGAGATTTAAGTGCAGCAATAATATGAAGTTCAAACTAACTTTGCACAGTTGTATATCATCAATATGCATCAAAAAGTATGAACTAAGAAGAGGTCAACACCATAGCAATGCCCAACATCAATGAACAACATCTAACTAATCTACTAAAGCAAACTGAAACACATAAAACAACAAAGTAAATCTACTCAAATGCACTAACTAAGAGAAGAAGAATCATGCAACATAAGTTGGAACTCAAGAATCCACCAAATCAATGAATTTCTATTAACATTCCAACAACATGTCCTTACAACTCAACTCTCTTGAAAATGAGAGGAGACCCCCTATTTATAGCTTTCAAAAAATGAAATGAATGGCTAAGATTTACTTTTGTTGTGTGGCCTAGATTCATTTTACATTAGGGTTTCACCTACCCGAAAATATATAAAAATTTAAAATTACATTTTTTCCTTTTGCCTATTTTATCTTCTTGTGGCAACACTCTAGCTCTTTTGTCTTGTTGTTGATTTCCTTTGTTGCAGCTACACCATGTGGAACTCATCATCTATAATAGGCTTTCTAGGCTCCTTTTGCAATGTGGCATACTCCACAAATTTGACGATCAGTGCCTTGAGCTTGTCCCACTCCATTATGTCTAATTGGAGCATCTGAAATGATAATTTCTTTGATCGGTCAGTGAGCACATCCCAATCTTTGTCACATTTGACTACATTCTGCATTACTTGTTCTGACTAGGTGAAGGCACAAGCAACAAAACCCATAAAATTTGCTATGAGCTTGCCCGCAGTTCCATTTTCCATCTTCTTATGGAAGTAGGGCTTTATCTTCTTTGGATCTATCTCAGCAAAAGGCATGTCAAAATATGTCATTAACTTAAGGTACTCTTCACATGTCATTCTAATCTCCTTCACCCAATCAAGGTCCATTTCTACTTCATCGAATGCCCGCTCCAATACCTCTTTCCTATGTTCTAGGCTCATTTTCCATGTCTCCACTAATCACCGATCAACCTTCACCAGTCCTAACTCCTTTTCCCATGATTTCTCTGATATCTTAAGGATGGCTTCAAGCTTGGGATAGGTGATCCAATATAGCTTTGTGAAGCGATGGTAGGTCTTTTCGGGGTCCTCCAACTACCTCTACAAATTTTGGAACTTTTTTACCGCCCTAACGAAGCGACTAATGCCCATGTTTCCATTGTAGGCCACACGTTGGAACCAATATTTGGTAGCCTTGGTCCAACTATTCCTCTTTTCTAGCGTGTTGATGTGTTCTTCTGATAGCAGTAGTGGGGTAGCTGATGATGTGGTAGGGAGCTCTTTAGTTGAAAACCATTGTTGAATATACGTCATTAGATCCGCCACCTGTGCCTTTAACTCCTCCTTGGAGGTCTTATCTTTGTTCATTTGATGCACAATGGTGGTGACGAATCCCTGAAGAAGGTCAATTTTGTGTTCCCTTGTTATTGTCCCTAGTTCAATGGTAGAAATGTTGTATTTGACCCCTTCCTCACCCATTACTGGGGTGGAAATTTGTACTCTTCTTGATCTGGATGCATCCATAGTCAGTTGAGATCTGACCTTTGGTTTATTTTTCTTCTTTGTGCTAATTTAGGCTCAAGCCAAGATGGCCTCCAGCCTTGCCTTTGGATCTCTTGGGGTCAGGGTCTTCTTTTCCAATTGATTTTCAAGCCACTCAATCTATTTTTCCCATTTCAGTGATTTGAGATCACCTTCCTCTTCCCGGGTGTGCGAGATTTGCAACATCTTTTCGACCGAGGTTTCCTATTTTGGCTTTTCCCCTTCTTCTTCATCTAAATCCTGAATAAACATAGTTACCTTCTTTGGGGATTTAGTAGCTACATGCTCCTTGGGGTTGTTCTCTTTTTCAGAAGTTTTCTCTTCTTCTTCCTCATGCCCGTGCTCTTTGCGTTATTCTATCTTTGGGATTTTTCTCATTTTAGCCTCCCCTTTAGGCTTGTCTTCTTTCTTTTCTTCCTCTCCCTCTTCTTGTTATTTTGGAGGAGGAATCTCTTCATCATGTTTGGGCCCTTCATATTTCTCCCCTATCAGAGGTTCAGTGTTCTCCATTTCTGTATCAATACCTTTTTCTTCAATGGCGGGCTATTTTTTAATCTCTTCTTCAACATATTTGAGTTGCCAAACCAGCTCTTCCTCATGGCTAAGATCAAAGGTCTCCACAATATACTTTGGTTCTTCATCATATTACTTGGATTATTTTTCTTCCTCTTTTTCATGGATGACCTCATCAATCACAAGATGCTAATGTGGGGGATGCTCATGGTAATCATCTACCTCTTCCTCCAATTTCTTGGCTACCTCCTTTAGTTGCCTGTCCAATTCCTCAAAAATTTGCATTGTCTCTTCTATTATAGGAGGCTTAGTAGGAGGAGGGATGGGAAGACCAGTTATGGCATGAGATAAGGCAGCCTGCACTGCAGGATTCACAAACATTCCAAAAAGCTCTGAAGGCATATTATGCATGTATTTGGTGGAAGCTTTTGGGAGGATGAGAGTGGGCATCATTGTCGCCATAGTGGCAGGAAAAAGAGACCATGAAAGAGACATGGATGAGGAAGAGAGTGGGGAACTAGTGGCAGATGAGGAGTATATAGTTATAACTTGAACTACATGAGAAGTAGAGGCAAGGTGGATTGAAATGTCCACCACGGGCGGAGAGGTGGAGATCACTACTTGTGAAACAATCAAGGGAGTAACAGTGGTAACAACTGTTGCAATTGGGACAACAAGTGTAATAGGTGGAGACTTTGGTTGTTCTTCTCCCTTGTGGAGTGGGTCCTCTTGAATGGTGGGAATCCTTGTGAAACTACCCGAACTCCTTGATTTCTTGGAGGTTTCCACTTTCAAAGCCTTCCTCAAAAACTCCTTAGATTTAGGCTCATGCTCAACCGCTTCTTTTCTCTTCTTGGATTGTGTGTTTGGGGGAGAAGTCGAGGTCTCTCCTATCAAGGCAGCATTAGAGGCACTATCAATCTCACCTTCCATCGACTCTTCGAGCTCCCCATATGTCAAGGTCACTCCTTGTAGCTTTAATTGGGAAATTTTCTCATCAATCCATTGTCTCGTTCTTGCCTCAATAGACTTTGTCAAAATATCAAGGTCAGTGACCTCCTCCTCGTTCTAGTTGATCAATGGCAATGGAAAGTTGGTGATAGTGCATATCTAGGATCCACCACCATGATTTCTTCTTCGATCACTTGCTCTAATATAGGGAAAAATTTTACCACCTTAACGAAGTAGGCTATCATGCACATGTATTTCTGCATATGCACCTCCTTGTCATCTTTGCAATTGGCCCATAAATCTTTGACATTATGTAGGTGGGCATACTTTAATCCAACCATTTTCTTGAGTTTTCTATACAGATCCATCCACGACCAAGTAGTGTGGAACTTTAGGTTGTATTCATTCAGCTCCTTGTCAAAATATTCTACGCATTGGGATGTGTGGAGCTCATACATTCCTTGGACAAAGGAGATGGGATAAGGAATCCCCGCTCTATTCTTGTCGCTCAAGAGGGTGTGTGCCCACTGCAGCTACTGAGAGAGTTTGAGCAATATTAACCAATCATTTGGGTATCGAGGCAACTTGTATGGTTTGTTAGAGAAACCCTTGACTCGGATGTAAGTGAACTTTGGAAATTGTATAAACAGAAAGCCAAACCGATGAATAAATGCATTGGCACTGTGTGAGACTCTTCTTTCGGGGTCACCCCCAAGCATTCTAATGATGTGGCCTATGAAGGCATCATTGAATCTGCAGTAGTCCCTCTCGAAATTTATGTATTGGAGTTGAGGGTACTTGTCATACACCTTTAGTACCCTTTCTGGAGTTGGATTTGGTACCACAAATAATCCCCTATATTGGGCATGGTCGGCAAGCAAGTAGAATAGGTATGATGTCTTGTAGAACTTGTAGTTTTTTGTTACTACCACAAACTACTCATGAGAGTAGTCACTAATCATTCCAACCCAATAAAAATAGGTGTCCCCTTGGATGATCTCCTTAATGAAATAGAGCATCCAGTCTTGAAAGAAATCCGTAGTTAGAAGGCCCATAACTCTGCTTAGAAGAGTTACCAATTCATGGTAATCTTCATAAAAGTTACTTCAGAAGAGCTCTTGGGACACTTTATTAGTGTTGCCCCTCTTGTCCTTCAGTCAGTATTGATTGATTAATTTCTTGCACTTGAGGGGATCAGCATCCCACATCTTCTTATCATATTATTTAGATGTTTGTTCCATCTCGCTAAAGGTAGGGATCTAAAAGGTCCTCCCTATTGACTTAGCGGACAGGTCAGCCAACACATTTCCATCTCTATCCACTATTTTCTTGGTCTCTTCTTGGTATGCCTCCCTACAGGCCATTACAAGTTCAGGGGCTATGAGAGATGGTGGGAATCCTATAGCCTTAGCCAATCCAATACTTTGGATTCTTCTAGCATTTTCTGTTGTAGGGTGGAGTCTGACCCTTTGTTTGAATTCATCAATGTTGATGTGTCCTAGATTGGTGTTTGAGATCTCCTTGCAGTCTATGGTGACCTTTGAGTTAAGGGGTTCCCCTTGGAACTTGTATCTCATTTGGTCCTTACCATGTTTTCCTCTGGGTTCTTTGGCAATATTTTTCCCTTTGTCTTTCTCTACGGCCACCGCTGAAGATCTAACAACTGGTTCCATATATCCTGCAACCAAAGGAGTAGTAAATGATTCGAGCATAATAATACAAGGAACATTAACTAAAATCATGCAAATTAGCATTAGATCAAACAATTCATGCTTTAAGGATCATAAAATCCTTTTAAAATTACCTTTCATCTTTCATTTGGAGGAATTTGGGCAATGCAGACCCAGGGATGCAGACTTCTCTGAGCTGATAGTTATTTTGGAGGCTTTGTCATTAAAATGACGTTGGCAGGGCGACATCCCGCAGACAGAGTCCTGCAACGTGGGACCCATGGGGTTGGAGGATGGTGGTCATCATATGTTTGATCCTTAGAGGTGTAGAAGGACGCGAGATGTTAGTCATTCAAAACAACATCGCTAGGATGTAAGTTCGACATGGGAGGCCGACACGGTTGGTTCTGCAAGAGATGAAGGCCTTGGTTATTAGTCTATTTGATTTAACTTTGATTAACGGTGGAAAGGGGGATGACGGATTCCATAGTGCGAGGAGACGGGGAACCTTTATCGTTCAGGATGGCAAGAGATGGATGATGGTCCGCAAAGGGTGGCCTACAAGCGAGGTCTTGTGAGAGAAAATGACAACTTATTTTGGAGGCATGGAACGAATGGCCGTGGAGAACTCAGAACCCAGGAGGTAGAAGAATGCTACGATACGGTCATTCAGAACGACGATGAAGACACGGCTCCCTGCGGGTTGCAACCTATAGGAGAAAACAACACCCCCTTTAAATTTATCATTTTCGGTAATAGAGGGGCAGCCAGAAGGTCGAGTTCCATGAAGTGGAAGGATGGGGATCGAAGGCCGTTTGAAACAGTGAAACATGAATGAAGTCCCACAGATGGAGGTTTGTAAGACTCCACCTGCAAAGGGTTTGAGACAATGCCCTTAGCTCAGTTAGGCATTGATCGACAATGGGGAGTGTGGGGTCTAATGGTCAGAAGGACTCCATTAGATAGTTTTATGACATGATGGAACTTAAACAGACTTCCATGGATGGATGTCTGCAATTGTGGGCCCGAGAGGGTTCGAGGGTTGGTTTGGACTTACAAAATTCTTGTGAGGTTTATCTTAAATGACGGTTGTGAGGGAGAGGCCTGGTCAGCAAAACGATGGGTCATAGAGGCAATTTAAAACAACAGAGCCCAAAATAAATTAGTAGGAAGAGGCTCATGTGGTCGGACCTGATAGGGTTGAAGGACGTGCCCTTTAAACTTGTGAAACTTTTAAGGTTCAACAATGACTAAGAGGAGGGAGCACCCCACAAAGGTAGGCTCGACAAGGGTGGCAGCTATTTTCAAAAGTTGATGGTTTGCATGGGAAAGGAATGATGCTAGGAAGGATGCAGGCTCGAAGGCGAGGATCACTATGCCCAAGAACAACAACAAGGGTGATCAGTTCCACATGCGACCGGTTCACTGTTTCGAAGGATTTTTCAAGTTTTTGACTTGTGGGTTTTATAGGGAGGTTGTTTATCTACCAGATTTCATCATTTTCATTTTTAAGGAAAAATTCACATGGCGATGGAGGCGGCAAACCTACCTCAAGATCTCGCATGACCACTAATGAATCACTCTGTGACTATTGCTTGAATCGATGAACAGAGGTTGTGGGCACAATGGAGGCAAGGGCTAGAGCTCTGACACATCTCTCTACAAAGGAATTTCATGAAAATGATAGCTCGAGTGGGGTATTTATAGAAAATATGGCATTTAATGCCCTCATTGAATTCTCAGATGGTAGCTGCCTTGGTCGGTGAATAGTCACTTCAAGAACGACACTCAGGATGGTGGGGTCCGCTGAGTAGACAAAAATCAGGTGATGGTTGTTTGAAATGACCATTGGAAAAAAAGGGAAAATCATATTGTGGGTCCCACGAGGTGGGAGGGCGCTAAGAGACGGTCGTTTGGAATGGCAACTATAGGAGGGAAACTCATAGGGGCAAACCTATATGGGCTGGAGGATGCCAGTTTTAAGACTTGAAGGCAAACAACCAAGGGAATCCTGCATGTAGTCAGGACTTCAAAAAATTAAGGGTAGAAAAATATGGTGGACTGAAGATGATTATCCTAGGGTTCCTCGACCACTTAGGACTCAAAATAGGGGGCACACAAAATGAGGTGAAACAAAAAAATGACCTAGCACAAGTGAAAAGAGAGGGTCCTCGTTCCAAATGGGGCATGTGTTCTATAGGCACAAAAGATGGCGAATCTATTGGGAGAATGATCCTAGCGTTCTGAGGATAAATATTCATTCAGAACCCAAAATCTCTAGTTTCATAGACCAAGGGCTAGTTTCCAAAAGTGAACTAAGAATCAGGTTGAGGATGGGTATCCTTGGTTGAATCATGTTACGGGATCATCATGGAAGTGTGTGTGAGGTGAGTTCATTTCCTTTCTTCAGAGATTGTGTAGACGATTACTGATCGGGCAAGGACAAGCTACATGAGTTGTCTAAACCCAAAAGTAACGTGGATATTGCTCCTCTACTAGTTAGGCATCTATAGCCCTAACAGATTTATCGTTGTGATCCCACGAACATAGCTCTACTACCAACCAAGCATCCATAGCCCCAGTAGAGTTATCCATACACCCATTAAGTTGCATAATTTTGAATTTTCTTTTCTTTTTCTTTTGATGTTTGTTTGTAGTACTTCCTTTTTTGTTGCTCAGTTGTGTAAGCATTGAAGCTCACAATGGGTTTGGGAATCACAGTGGTCACTGGAGTTGACTTAATATTTTTCACTTGTCCAACCCTCCTAGCAGTTACCACATAATTCCTCAGAAATATTTAAAGTGTGTTTTGTGTATGATCCATGATAAGCGTAAAAATATTCAAACAAGGGTGCAATCCTATGTTAGTTCAAATTTCAAATGAGGAAACCAACTCTCGGAAGCATTTATAAATCAGTAGTTGGGAATGAAGGCTTATCCAGAGAATAAACAAGAGTGGGCATCAGAATGAACCATTGATCGAATTGAGCATGGCCACCACATCGAGACCAAAAGACACCCTCAACAAAGCAAAACAGCCAAGGGACAACCCAAAAAAAAATTGGGAGCAAAATAACAAAGAAAGGGGGACCTAATCTAACCTATGTATATATATTTACAAGGGATGAGCCACAAAAGCTCAGGGGAGGAAATAATGCTTAAGGTGTTGCCCATTGATGGGCAATGGGACATCTTCATGAGTTAAGATCTTTAAGCGGAAAGCATTATCTATGAGAATTTCAAAAATCTAAAAGGGGCCAAGCCATAGCTTGTCGAATTTTTCATGTCCCCCTTCCTTCTCATGGGCCTTGCCCCAACATAGGACCAGATCAGTGATTCTAAATGCCTTTACTTTGGCTCAAAGATCAAACCATATTTTGACTACGCCCTGATGTTTTGAAAAAAAATTAATGGCATGGTCACGTACCTCTTCTAAGTGGAGTAACTCGGCTAAGCAAGCCTCCCTTCGATCCCCTTCTTCGCAAATTTTTTTGACAAATTGGAGGGTGGAGATCTTTAGGTGAATCGGGAACACAAGCTCTTGTCCATAGACGATGTGGAATGAGGAGTCTCCTAAGGCAGCCTTATGACATGTACGATCTTCCCAAAGGGAAAAACGGTGTTGGGTATGCCAGTCCTTGGGATTCACATCAATTAGCTTCTTAATGACAGTGATTAGGTTCTTATTGGTTGATTCACCAAGGCCATTGCCTTGGGGATAATATTTGGATGAGAATTTAAGGGCAATACCATGATTGAAGGCCCAACTAGAAAATTTCAGTGAGGCAAAAGTGGGGCCATTATCACAGATGAGAGCATAGGGGCAACCAAAATGATTGACAATGAAACTTTCCAAAAAATCAACAACTACATCTGTAGTACATTTCCTACATGCAATAGCTTATGTACATCTATTACAATAATCAAAGGTGGTTAGAATGTACCTATGACCTACAGAAGATGGTGGGCTTACTGGACCAATGAAGTCAAGACCCCATTGCATGAATGGTATTACCTCCAAGATAGGTTGTAGCAGGACAGTAGCGTTCCTTTCTCTGGTTGCAGAAGTCTAGCAAACATGGCATGTCTGAACATGATTATGGGCATCCTTGAACACCGTGGGCCAGTAGTATCCTACTCGTAGGATTTGATGAGCAGTAGAGGGACCTGATCCATGACCAATACCAAATTTTTCATGGAATTATTTTAGCACACACACCACTTTCTCTTTACCCAGGCATCTGAGATAGATCCCCTCATGATTTTTATTATAGAGTATGGAACCTTGCAACATTTAACTATTTATCTTTAGCCTAAGGGCATGCTTCTAGACTCCCTATAAGTGAGGTGGGAATATGTGGTTCAAAAATTAATAGACAATATCATCATACCATTCCCCTGGGGAGACATCTTTAAGCTGATATTGTTGAACTATAAGCTTGGTTCCTACTTCAGCTGTTGCTTCAGCTATCATTCGAGTGAGTGCTTTCCCTCTAACCAATTTCATTGGCTTGATTTCCATGTCGTATTCCTGCAACATGGTAACCCATTTTTCCCTTCTTTCTCCTAACTCATTTTGCATTAGCAGCATCTTCACTATTGGGTCAGGCACAATGGCAAATACCTTGTTTCGTAGGATGTAGTGTTTGAAATTCTTGACTCCTCTGACAAGATAATATGCTTGTTTCTCCATGTTATGGTACCTCAGGTCAACATCCTTTAATGGATAACTCATGAAGGCAATTGGGTGCTCACTTACTTCATCATCTTTTTGGGTCAATATGCTGGTGCACGAGTGGTTTGAGGCAAAGGAGTACATGTAGAATGACTTTAGATAGTCTTGACTGAATAACATAGGTGCATCAACAATTAAATTCTTGATTTCCTCAAAGGCCTGCTTGACTTCTACTGTCCATTCAACTTTGGCATCTTATTTCAGCATGGCATTGAGTAGCTTAACTATCTCAGCAAAGCCCGTGATGAATTTCCTGATGAAATTTATCTTTCTGAAGAAAGATTTCAGTTCTTTCTTGCTACCTAGCAGTTGAATCTTCATTATAGCTTGGATACGTTTGGGATCTATGGAAATTCCTTTCTCTGAGAGGATGTATCCCAACAACTTTCCCTCAGTCACCCCAAAGATGCATTTCTTCATATTTAAAGAAATGCCAAACTCTCTACATTTTTAGAAGACCTTACATAAATCAAAGACATGATCTCCCCTAATCTTTGAAAATTTCATAAGATCATCCATATAGATGATAATGCACTTACCAATTATGTCCTTGAAGGTGATTTCCATCGCACGCTGGAAGGTGGTGCTTGTGTTGATCAATCTAAAAGGAATTCTTCAGTATGCAAAGGTTCCCCACTTAGTGGTGAACGTCATTTTATGCCTGTCCTCATACTGCACCATTACTTGATTGTACCTAGATTACCCATCCAAGAAGGACATCATTTGAGATCCATTAACAATTGTCAATACCTCATCCAGTGAAGGCACGGGATAGTTATCCTTTTTCGAAGCTCTGTTCAAATTGTGAAAATCAACACACAACCTAATTTCACAATTCTTCTTTCTCACTGGAACTGGATTTTCCACCCACGTGGAGTGGCGGACTGGAAATATGATTCTGGCGGACAACAAATTTTGTACCTCTTTGTATATAATTGGTTCCAACAATGCATTGATGGGGCATTGTCACTATCAAAATGGTCTAACATCTAGCCTAAGAGGAATAGTGTGTGTGATATTTGATGTGTCATATGTCTTCAAATCCTCATAAATCCAAGCCACTACATCATGATATTTCTGTAAGGCATCAATGATACCTTTCATTTCTTCTAGTGTGCACACCTTACCAATGAATACATTCTTGGCTTCCTCGGTTGTTCCGAGATTTTGGGTGTGACACTGATGTTTATAGAGTCTTTCTTCACCTGTTGATCTTGATCCCAAATCTGATCTAAATCAAATTTCTACTCTAACTAGACCATACCTCTGGGAAGGGTGTTGGTTTTGAGGTTAATGACCCCTTCTAGGTCTAGCTTAGCCTTTTCAGGCTCAACTTCATCAATTATTTGGGCCAAAAACACACAGAGTTGGTGATGAAATCCAAGATGTGTTTATCATCATTGAACACTTGGAAATTAGCCATACTGTCTGTCACAGATGGAATAGAGGTGAGTTTAACAGTGAATCTCTTGAGGCCAGACAATGATAGGGGTTGTAGGGTACTAGCTGCTTAGGCTAAGGCATTAGCAGTGTAATTCTAAGAGCATGGGATCAATTGAATGTTAAATGTATCTAGACTCTTTAATAGATCCCATACCTTATGCATGTAATTGGTTAGTCTTTTGTCATAGCAGGAGTAGAGTTTTCTTACTTATTTCACAACTAACTCTGATTTATCGAAGACTTGTAACATTTTGACCCTTTTCCTTAATGCCATTAGGAGGCCAAGGACTGACGCCTCATATTCTGCCATGTTATTTGTGCAATACAATTGAAGTCTGCGAGAAACAAAATATTACTTACCCATTGGGCTGATCAATTCAAAGCTAGCTCTAGCCCCTTTCTTAGATTTGGACCCATCAAAATGCAGCGTCCAGAACTTGGAAGGATCCTCGACCCTGAAATCAGTAGACTTGATTTTTTCTTTCAACAGTGTCTTCACTTTAGCAACCTTAGGAGGTGGCACAGGTCCAGGGTAGCTTTGATTTGGTCATACCTATTGAACCTCCATTTTAGGGGTGACTTGTCCTTTAATGTGCTCAATTGTTGTTCGGCACATACAACACTCAAATTGAGAGTGGGAAGCATTGTGTACCCTACACCAACTGGGCAATAGGAGCTCTTGAAAATTCATTCTTGCTCCCAAGCTGAGTTGATCTTGTAAACACTTTTCCATGAAATCTTGGAAGCCCTCAAGCAATCCAAGGCTACCATCCTCATAGTAATCTTTGTCATCTAGCTCAATCAACATCTTTGTGCTTTGGGGTGTGTGGGTCAAGCTAATAGGTGGACTGCACAACATAATGAGGACCTCCTCAGTTACATCTTCTTTGTAGCATTCTTGTTCATCTAGATATGCCATAGGGCAATAATTCCCTAGCTCCATTTCAGCAAACAACACTTCATTCGTGTTGTTGTATTCTGTAATCATGAATTTCATACGAGATTCTTGGTCTATAAAGATCTGATTTGGCAACCCCTTCCATGGCAGCCATAGGTGAGAATAATCAATGGAAATGTACCCATTCAATGCCCATGTGAAATCCCTACCAAGGATGATGTCATAGGTATCTAGGACATCAACAACCTGAATGTCAATCGTCTATTATATCCTTGGAACAACAACAATTTGCATAGAGATCCTGTTGATTTCACCAATTATGTTTATCTTTGTTTTATCAAGTTGCATCACCTTGCATCAATAGGGAGTTGGGACTATTCCCAAGGCTTTGCACACTGACAAGGGCATGACATTAGTAGAAGCTCTTGAATCAAGCAAATAATTGTGCAAATTCTTCCCAAATATTCTAATGATGGTTAAGAAGGGAGGGGTTTCTAATTTTCCCTAAAATATTCCCCAAGAGATGTCCACTTGGGCCACCTGACCTTTGTCTTTATCATTACCTTTGTTTTGGGTTTAGGCCTGATCCGATTCCTTGGCAGGGTGTTTGTTTTCTTGCTGTTTTAAAGGTGGATATGCTTTCTTATTGAAAACCTATCAAATGACAGGCTCACTTTGTGATTCCTCAAAGGAGACCCTTTTGGTGGGTACTTATTGGGTCGTTTTAGATGAAGGAGTCCCATTAATCATTTTGAAGAAGGAATTCCTAACTATAGGGACTTTGAGCAACTCAAAGGCAGACATACTTATCTTGACCTTCTTGAATTCCTCGGCTACATATTCCTCCATTTATACAATTTTGGCTTTGAAAGGGGCATTCTGGGAAGAGCCGGTGGGTTGGTTTTGGTTATGACCATACTACCTATTCCTATTAAAGTATTGGTTATGACTAAACAAGGCAACCTCAACTAGGTATACGTCGCTTGTAGTCTTATCTTTATTGTTGGGTTGGTCGAGAGGCATGGGAATGCCACCATTGTTTGGCTTGGTGTTCCATATTCAATTTTGTCTTTGGGAAGGCCTTTTGTCAAAGTTCTTCCATGAATTCTAGTTTCTCTCGTAATTCTGCCTAGAAGGAGCACCAATATCATGGTTGTCACGACCGTCATGGTTGTCCCAATTAAGCTTGGCTTGGATGCTTCTTTGAGACACTTGCAGCTGGCTGTTCTAGTTCCTTAGGTGTGTCATCTTGTTTGACATCTTCTTGATCATTTTTTGTCAACTCATCGATTCGGTCCTTTTCTGCGTTCTTTAGCTACCAAGCTGAATTTTGAAGGAAAACCGGTTGCATTGCCAATTGTTTTTGATGGGTGGGTGAGAACTCAGAAGCTTGAAGGTATGTCGATACTTGGGGTGGATGAGCATGCACTTGCTACTACTGGGGCTATAAGAATTGAGGCACGTGAGGCATCTGATTCATTGGTTGTCCCAGATGAGGCGCCATTGTGAGTTGCAAAATTGGACTCATCAGGGGTGTTTATTGTGCTAAAGCTTGGGTAATCCCCTTAACTTCATACGGATGGGAATCTAGCCCCAATGATAGTAGCAGACCAATAATGTGTTGTCCCAAATTTGTACTTGCCTTAACTGCTTTTGCATAGGCCTCCATCAGCTATCCAGGTGGTTGGGTCATCCTTTTCACCCAGGTAGAAGTGAGTTGTCTAGGGTTGAATAACACACTAGGCGAGCAAAAGCATCATCAACTACATATGGAATTTGCAGTCTCATATAGGCCCTCTGAAATGTATCATTAAAAGAGTTGATTGGCTCATTAATCTCCCTCTGAATTTCCATGAATTGTTGGTATAACTCTGAGGGACTGGCCTGGATCTTGAAATTCTGGAAGAAAGCATCCTTTAGAAAGTCCCACATGTTAATGGATCATGTCGGCAAGTGGATGTACCAATAGAAGGCTTCCTCTCCCAAGGAATAAGGGAAGAGATGACATGCCACATCCTCATGTATGATCTGCATATCCTTCAAGGTTATTTGAAAGATCTTTAGGTGTTCAGTTTTTGTCCTTTGTGGATCCCAAGGATTGAACTTCATGCAAAAGACCTCAGGGTTCTTCAACATATCATGGTAGATGTTGAAGGACAAGGGAGATGGATTGTTTCCTAGCCACACCATGGGAGGCGGTGGTGGAGGAGGTTGCACCATATTGACTTGAGGTTGTAGGGGAGGGGCAACAACTAATAGGACAACACCCAAGAAATGGGGTGTGTTGGGTTGGAAGGCAACGCCTAAGTTGTGGGAGGTGGCAACCTAGGAGGTTGTTTGGAATGTCTGAGGGGAGAGATACACTGCCAAAGGTGAACGAGAAGGTGGAGGAAAATGGGTGGAAGGAGAGGATGATGGTGAAGGTGAAGTGGGATGGTTGGGTGTGGTAGAGTCAGATGCTTCCCCTTTTCTAGATCTTCTAGCTCGGGTAGGGGTTGGTAGCTCTTGAAATTCCCCTTTGTTTGGTGTTGATCTTAGGACTCTATAAAATATTTCAGGGGAGAATGAACCAATTCAATCCAGCTTAACATGAACCATGCCCTCCTTCTAGCGCCAGTTTTGTTGATGGTTGTTTTAGCACTTTCTTAACATAGGTAATGCATAGGTGCATCACCTCTCTTAAAAGGAAATCTCCAACAACAAGTTGCTGAAAATCACCCCAAGATATCTAGGGTGTCAGGTCATGACTTGCTTGGAATTCCTCACTTGTTTTAAATGTGATTTTGTTGGTAATAATAGGGCAGACTTACACAAGTTAAGCTGGGAGGAATTGGTTCATTTAATGGAGTTCTTGAGATGATAAGTTTACTGCACAATTGTTGTAGGTTCAAACAATAGTCTAAAACTTATTTCACTTTACAATGTGCAATGAACCTTGTTCAAAGTCACTTTATAAAAAAAAAAGAAAAAAGGGTAGGGAAGTGAAGAGGTTCCTAGATCAGAAACTAGCAATGAACAGTGACAATGGAGGTTGCTACAGTGGGCCATCCTTCCCAAGACTTAGTTCCACTTAACCAAGAAAGTCTATAGTATCATGAAACTAGTGCAATCTTCTAAGGACTGTAGAATTTAGCTTTTCATTCACCATGAACATGAATGAAGTGATGAGATTTAAGTGCAGCAATAATATGAAGTTCAGACTAACTTTGCACAATTGTATATCATCAATACATAGCAAAAAATATGAACTAAGAAGAGGTCAACACCATAGCAATCTCCAACATCAATGAAAAACATCTAACTAATCTACTAAAGCAAATTGAAACACATAAAACAACAAAGTAAATCTACTCAAATGTGCTAATTGAGAGAAGAAGAATCATGCAACATAAGTTGGAACTCAAGAATCCACCAAATCAATGAATTTCTATTAACATTCCAACAACATGTCTTTACAACAACTCAACTCTCTCTTGAAAATGAGAGGAGACTCCTTATTTATAGTTTTTAAAAATTGAAATGAATGGCCAAGATTTACTTTCATTGTGTGGCCTAGATTCATTTTACATTAGGGTTTCACCTACCCCCAAATATATAGCAATTTAAAATTACATTTTATCTTTTTTCCTATTTTGTCTTCTTGTGGCAGCACTATAGCTCTTTTGTCTTGTTGATTTCCTTTGTTGCAGCTACACTGTGAGGAACTCATCATCTATAATAGGTGTTCCAGCCTCCTTTTGCAATGTGGCATACTCCATAAATTTGATGATCAGTGCCTTGAGCTTGTCCCGCTCCATTATGTCTAATTGGAGCATCTGAAATGATAATTTCTTTGATTGACCAATGAGCACATCCCAATCTTTGTGACATTTGACTGCATTCTGCATTACTTGTTCTAACTAGGCAAAGGCACAAGCAACAAAACCCATAAAATCTGTTGTGAGCTCACCCGCGGTTCCAATTTCAATCATCTTATGGAAGTAGGGCTTTATCTTCTTTGGATCTATCTCAACAGAAGGCATGTCAAAATCTATCATTAACTTAAGGTACTCTTCACATGTTCTAATCTCCTTAACCCAATCAAGGTCCATTCCTACTTCATCGAGCACCTACTCCAATACCTCTTTCCTATGTTCTAGGCTCATTTTCCATGTCTCCACTAACCACTGATCAACCTTCGCCAATCCTAACTCCTTTTCCCATGATTTCTCCAGTATCTTAAGGATGACTTCAAGCTTGGGATAGGTGATCTGATATAGCTTTGTGAAGTGACGGTAGGTCTTTTCAGCATCCTCCAACTGCCTCTGCAAATTCTGGAACTTGTTTATTTCCCTGACAGAGTGACTAATGCCCATGTTTCCATTGTAGACCACACATTGGAACCAATCTTCAGTAGCCTTGTTCCAACTCTTCCTCTTTTCTAGCATGTTGATGTGTTCTTCTAATAGCAGCAGTGGGGTAGCCGATGATGTGGTAGGGATCTCTTCAGTTGAAGACCATTGTTGAATATACATCGTTCGATCCGCCACCTGTGCCTTTAACTCCTCCTTGGAGGTCTTATCTTTGTTCATTTGATGCATAATGATGACGATGGATCCCTGAAGATGGTCATTTTTTTGTGCCCTTGTTTTTTTCCCTAGGTCAATGGTAGAAATGTTGTAGCTGACCCCTTCCTCACCCATTACTGGGGTGGCAACTTGTACTATTCTTGATGCAGATGCATCCATAGTCAGTTGAGATCTATTCTTTGGTTTCTTTTTCTTCTTTGTGTTGATTTGTGCTTGAACTAGGATGGCCTCTAGCCTTGCCTTCAAATCTGTTGGGATCAGTGTCTTCTTTTCTAGTTGCTTTTCAAGCCACTCGGGCATCCGAGTTTCCCCTTTTAGTGATTCATGATCACCTTCCTCTTCCCAGGCATGTTGGATTTGCAACATCTTTTTGCTTGAGGTTTCCTGTTCTGGATTTTCCCCTTCTTCTTCATTTGAATCTTGAATAAATACAATTACCTTCTTTGTGGATTTAGTAGCTATATTCTCCTTGGGGTTGTCCTCTTTTTGAGATGTTTTCTCTTCTTCTTCCTCATGCCCCTGCTCTTCGTGGTGTTCTATCTCTGGGCTTTTTCTCATTTCAGCCTCCCCTTCAGGCTTGTCTTCTTCTTTCTTTTCTTCCTCTCCCTCTTCTTGTTATTTTGGAGGAGGCATCTCTTCATCATGTTTGGGCCCTTGATCTTGCTCCCCTATCAGAGGTTCAGTGTTCTCCATTTTTGTATCAGTAACTTTTTCTTCAATGGCAAGTTGTTTTTTCAATCTCTTCTTCAACATCTTTGAGTTGTCAAGCAAGCTCTTCCTCAAGGTCAGGATCAAAGGTCTCCATAATATACTTTGGTTCTTCATCATCTTCCTCAGATGATTCTACTTCCTCTTCTTTGTGGATGACCTTATCACTCACAAGATGTTGATGTGGGGGATGCTCATGGTAATCATCTACCTCTTTCTCCAATTTCTAGGCTGCCTCCTTCTGTTGCCTATCCAATTCCTCAAAAAATTTCATTGTCACTTCCATCATAGGAGGCTCAGTAGGAGGAGGAGGGACGGGAAGACCAATTATTGCATGAGCTAAGGTAGCCTGCACTGCAGGATTCACAAACATTCCAAAAAGCTCTAAAGTCATATTCTACATGTATTTGCTGATAGATTTTGGGAGGACGAGAGTGGAAATCATTGTTGCTGCAATGGCAGGTGGAAGAGACAATGATAGAGACATGGATGAGGAAGAGAGAAAGGAAGTAGTGGTAGACAAGGAGGCTATAGTTATAACTTGAACCACAGGAGAAGTGGAGGAAAGGTGGACCAAAATGTCCACTGCAAGTGGAGAGGTGGCGACCACTGCTTGTGAAACAGGTGGGGGAGTAACAGTAGTAGAAACTGTTGCAATTGGGAAAACAAATGTAATAGGTGGAGACTTTGGTTGTTCTTCTCCCTTGTGGAGCAGGTCTTCCCGAATGGTGGGCATCCCTATGAAACTGCCTGACCTCCTTGATTTCTTGGAGGTTTCCACTTCCAAAACCTTCCTTGAGGACTCCTTAGATTTAGGTTGATGCTCAGCTTCTTCTTTTCTCTTCTTGGATCACATGTTTGGGGGAGAAGCCAAGGTCTCTCTTATTGAGGTAGCATCTGAGGCATTGTCAGTCTCACCTTCCATCAACTATTCCAACTGCCCATATGTCAGGGTCACTCCTTGTAGCTTTAATTGGGAAATTTTCCCATCAATCCATTGTCTTGTTCTTTCCTCGATAGGCTTTGTCAAAATATCGAGTTCATTGACCTCCTCCTCATTCTAGTTGATCAATGGCAGTGGAAATTTGGCGACAACATCATAACTGGGATCCACCACCGTGCCTTCTTCTTCGACCACTTGCTCTGGTACAGGGAACAATTTCACCACCTTGATGAAGTAGGTCATCATGCACATGTGTTGTCGCATACGCACCTCGTTATCATCTTTGAAATTGGCCCAAAAGTATTCGACATTATGTAGGTGGTCATACACTAATCCAACCATTTTCTTGAGTTTTCCATACAGATCCATCTGCAACCGAGCAGTGTGGAAATTTAGGTTGTATTCATTTAGATCCTTGTCAGAATATTTTGCACATTGGGATGTGTGGAGCTCATACATTCCTTGGTCGAAGGAGAGGGGATAAGGAACCCCCACTCTATGCTTGTCACTCAAGAGGGTGTGTGCTTGCTGCATCTGCCAAGAGAGTTCGAGCAATATTAACCGATCATTTGGGTACCGGGGTAGCTTGTATGGTTTGTCAGAGAAACCCTCGGATCGGATGAAGTAAACTTTGGAAATTGTATAAACAAAAATTTGGACCGCTGAATAAAGGCGTTGGTATTATCTGAGACTCTTCTTTCGGGGTCACCCCCAAGCATTCTGATGATGTGGCCTATGAAGGCATCATTGACTTTGCAGTACTCCCTCTTGAAATTTTTGTATTGGAGTTGAGGGTACTTTTCATACACCTTTAGTACCATTTATGGAGTTGGATTTGGTGCCACAAATAATCCCCTATATTGGGAATTGTCGGCAAACAAGTAGACTAGGTATGATGTCATGTGGAACTTGGAGCTTTTCTTCACTGCCACAAACTGCTCATGCAAGCAGTCACTAATCATTCTAGCCCAATGAAAATAGGTGTCCCCTTGGATGATCTCCTCAATGAAATAGAACATCCAGTCTTGAAAGAAGGCCGCAGTCGAAAGGCCCATAACTCTACTTAGAAGAGTTACCAAGTCATGGTAATCTTCATAAAAGTCACTTCAAAAGAGCTCTTGGGGAACTTTATTAGCATTGCCCCTCTTTTCCTTCGGCCAATATTGATTGATTAATTTCTTACACTTGAGGGGATTAGCATCCCACAACTGCTTACCATATTCTTTAGATGTTTGTTCCATCTCGTTGAAGGTAGGGATGTGAAAGGTCCTCCCTATTGACTTGGTGGATAGGTCAGCCAACACATTTCCATCTTTATCCACTATTTGCTTGGTCTCTTCTTGGTATGCCTCCCTACAGGCCATTACAAGTTCAGGGGCTATGAGAGTCGGTGGGCATCCTGTAGCCTTAGCTAATCCACTACTTCAGATTCTTCTAGAATTTTTTGTTGTAGGGTGGAGTCTGACCCTTTGTTTGAATTCGTCAATGTCGATGTGTCCTAGATTGGTGTTTGAAATCTCCTTCCAGTCTGTGGTGACCTTTGTGTTGAGGGGTTCCCCTTGGAACTTGTATCTCATTTGGTCCTTATCTTCTTTTCCTCTAGGTGCTTTGGCGATATTTTTCCCTTTGTCTTTCTGTGCGGCCGCCCCTGAGGATCCAGTAGCTAGTTCCATATATCCTACAACCAAAGGAGCGGTAAATGATTCAAGCATAATAATAAGAGGAATGTTAGCCAAAATTCTACAAAATATCATTAGATCAGACAGTTCATGCTTTAAGGATCATTAAATCCTTCAAAAATTACCTTTCATCTTTTGTTTGGAGGAAATTGGGCAATGCGGGCCCAGGGGTGCGGACTTCCTTGAGTTGGCAGCTATTTTGGAGGCTTTTCTGTTAAAACAACGCTAGCAAGGCAGCATCCCACAGACGGAGTCCCACAATGCAGGACCTATGGGATGAGAGGATGACAGTCATAATATGTTTGATCCTTAGAGGTGCCGAAGCACACGAGATGTTGGTCATTTGGAACGACGTCATTAGGATGGAAGTCTGACATGGGAGGCCTACACGGTCAGGTCCGCAGGAGATGAAGGCCTTGGTTATTAGTCCATTTGATTTCACTTTGATGTTCTGGTGGTGAGGGGGATGACAGATTCCATAGCGTGGGGAGACAAGGAACCTTTGTCATTCAAGGTGGCAAGAGATGGATGGCGGTCCACAAAAGGTGGCCTGCAAGCGAGGTCCCATGAGAGAAAATGACTTAGCTTATTTTGGAGGTGCATAATGGATGACTACAGAGAACTCAAAACTTGGGAGGTGGAAGGACGCTATGAGACGACCATTCAAAACGATGATGAAGACACGGTTCCTCGCGGGTCGCAACCCACAGGAGAAAAAGATGCCCCCTTTAAACTTGGCATTTTCGGTAACAAAGGGGCAAACAGAAGGTCGAGTTTCCAGAAGCGAAAGGATGGGGATCAAAGGTCATTTGAAACGGTGAAACATGGATGGAGTCGCGTAGACGGAGGTCTACAAGACTCCGCCTGCAAAGGGTTTGGAACCTTGTCCTTAGCTCAATTAGGCATCGATCGGAAATGGGGAGTGCGGGGTCCGACGGTTGAAAGGATGCCATTAGATATCCTTCTGACATGGTGGAAATTAAATGGAATTCCACAGATGGAGGTTCGTGACCGTGGGCTCGAGAGGGTCCGAGGATCAGTTAGGACTTACGAAATTCTTACGAGGTCTATCTTAAATGGCGGTTGTGAGGAAGGGGCCCAATCAATGGAACGATGGGTCATGGAGGTTGTTTGAAATGACAAAGCCCAAAAGCAATTAGTAGGCAGTGGCCCATGCAGTCAGACCCGACAGGGTTGAAGGATGTGCCCTTTAAACTTATGAAAATTTTAAGGTTCAACAACGGCCAAGAGGAGGGAGCACCCCACGAAGGCGAGCCCAACAAGGGTGGCAACCGTTTTCAAAAGTTGATGGTTTGCATGAGAAAGGAATGACATCAGGAAGGATACAATCCCAAAGGGGATGATCACTATGCCCAAGAATAGAGGTGAGGGCGATCAATTCCACATGCGACCGGTCCATTGTTTGAAAGGATTTTTTGAGTTTTCAACTTGTGGGTTTTGCAGGGAGGTCGTTTATCTACTAGATTTTAACATTTTCATTGATAAAACACTTAATCATTTTTATTTTTAAGGAAAAATCCACATGGAAAGGGAGGAGGCAAACCTACCTCAATATCCTACACAATCGTTGATGAATCACTCTTCGACTACTGATTGGATCGGCGAATGGAGGCTGCAGGCACAACAAAGGTGAGGGCTAGACCTCTGACACTTCTCTCTATAAAGGAATTTCATGAAAATGACATATCGAGTGGGGTATTTATAGAAAATTTGGCATTTAATGCCCTCATTGAATTCTCATTCGATGGTCGCCTTGGTCGATGAATAGTCACTTCAAGAACGACACTCAGGATGGCGGGGTCTGTTGAGTGGATGACAATCAGGCGCTGATTGTTTGAAATGACTCTTGGCAAAAAAGAGAAAATTAGATTGTGGGTCCTGTGAGGTGGGAGGGTGCCAAGAGACGGTCATTTGGAACAACAAATATATGAGGGAAACCCGTAGACAGCGGCCCGCATGGGCTGGAGGACACCAATTTTAAGACTTGAAGGAAAACATCCAAGGGAATCCTGCAGGGTCTCAGGACTTTGAAAATTTAAGGGTAGAAAAATATGGTCGACTCAAGATGATTATCCTAGGGTTCGTCGACCACTTAGGACTCAAAATAGGGGGCATACAAAAGGAGGAAAAACAAAAATGACTCGACACAGACAAAAAGAGAGGGTCCCCATTTCGAATGGGATGTGTATGCTATAGGCACAACAATGCTAACTAAAAGCAACACAATCATTTGGGAGGTCCATAAGAATCTTACTGCACATAGTTTACAACCCAATTTCTATGGAGGTGGTAGTAATGAAGATGTTAGAGTCCTAAAGGAAAGCTTCAAGAAGATGATCGATGGGATCTTTTGCTCCCAGTATTTTGATGCCAAAATTTTGAGAAAGTTTAGTGGGGTGGACTTAGTCTTATTTCAAACAACTAGATTTGTGGGCTTGTATGATCAAAGAATTAAAGTCGCTCATGATAATCATCTAGTTTTGAAGTTATGGATGGGAAAAATTACTATTTCTTAACATAAGGAGTTGCCACATGCCATAAAGGCTTTCCAGTATTTGCAAAAAAGACTCACCTCATCCACAGAATCTAGAAGTGAAGCACCACCGTTGTGACTTTTCAGTTGCTTTCTTGTTTCTTTATCGTATTTTGAAGACTTTACATTTTTGGTTAGTTATGGGTGAAAGGAAGTGGTTACTCACCCACTCATATATGCATATATATATATATGTATGTATCTGGAATGAAAAACTCTCTCTAGCTAGTTTTCAAAAAAACCTAATATTATATGCTTTGAATATAATTCTACATTTTTTTGCTAATTGAAATCATTGGTTTTTGTGTGCATCTGGTTTATGGGGATAGTTTGAAAATCTTAAATCTGTGTATTTAAGTTTTTATCTCATGTTTATTCTTATTCATGTGTGAATGTATATGCGCTTATCTTTGTAATTGATTTCATTTTCCAGATAATATTGAGTTAATATTCAATAATTAGATTGTCTTATGCAAGTTGGTCTTTGTGTCGATGTTTATATCATCCTTTCATTACATCTGATATTGGAAATATTTCTAATATTGAGTTTAGCTTTTACTGCTTTTTGGTTAAAAACACACATCAGTTTTGTTTTTAGTTCATTTTAATTCATTGGATATCATACGAGGGAGTTGTACCTCTTCAATTTAGAGGGTGATTGCTTTCCAAAAGAGAGCAGTTATCCATAGCTATTGGAAATAGTTGCACCTTTCAAGAAAATAGTCAGCATCATTAAGTGAAACCTCAAGGTACCCAATCTGTTAGCCAACAATTTTGTAGGAAATAAAAAATCATTTTTTGCAAATATCATGCATGGAAGGTGTTCTCATTTGTTGTTTGATTCTGCCTTGTGATTTTTTTAACAATTCCAACATGATGTTAGAACATGGATTCAAAAAACCCCTTCTCTAATTTAGAGGGTTTTCTTCAACTAGGGTTACATGAGAATCAAATTTGAAATCTTTATATTTTTTGTAGGTTTTACGATTGATTTTTTTGCGTGTGTGTTAAAGAAAAATGAATCTCACCATTATGTTCATGAGGTCGAACAAATAAATTTTGACTATAAATTTTCCTATAGTCAATGCCGAGAGCTTTTGAGGAAAAACAATTTAGTACATGGGTCAAACAAACCCTGTACGACCTACGCATGATAATTTAAAAATAAAATTAATTTTTAAAGTTTTTTGTAAAAGAAGCTACTTAGGGTGTACCTGTGTCACATAGGCATGGGCCCAAGTGGCCACATTGACGGCCAACATTCACTATTTGATGACCATATAAAGCCTCGCCAATGTTAAACTCCTCAACTTGATAGTCATCAAAATATTTGACATAGTAGACACTTTTTTTCTAGTGCCAAAATTTATTCCAGTCATATATGTAGGCAAAGAATATTCTAAAGACCTAGAGCATATTCTTTGCATGTTGTAGCATGTGCAAGAATATTCCATCAACAATAAATTTGAAGGAAATTGGTTTTTTTAACAAAGGAAATATTCTTAGCATATTCTATTGACATCGGCATGACATCAGTAGTATGGATGCAAGCAGTCCCCCCTCCGAGCCCCCATTTGGCTTAAGAGAGTGGTTTTTTTTTCTTTTGACCATAACTTGAGCATACAATATCAAAATTGGGAAAATGAGACATTGTCAAAATTTTGGTTTTGCATACTTTCTAATAGTGTGATTCTCATCACCATGTTTTTGCTATTGGTGCATTCTATAGCCTGTCAAAGTCAAATGTATTATTTCACTCTCGAGCTCACAACTTTTGAACAATTTATTCATTTTTTGTGATTCTTGTGATGTTGGAAAGATATTTTAGAGCTCTTCATAGTTATTTGGATGTACTTTCTCCATATTTTTTCCTAGGTACATTTTATTTAGTTTTTTGTGTTTTCACATTCTGGTAAATTACTTAGATGTTTTAGCTCTTGAATTTTTTTGTTTATGTGGAATGAATTATTTTTTATTATTCTACATGTATTTCTAACATTTTTTCCTATTTGAACATTGTAGATATATTTTATAATCCTTTTCCAATTTGTAGACGCATTGAGATGAATTGCCACTATTGTACATGTTTTTTGGGGATTTTTCTCATCTTGTTGTGCCTTTTATACTTGCAATATGTTATAAAGTTCCATGGGAGGGTTGTGTAATGCCTTTTTTTTTCCATCATACCTTTGTCAAGTGAGTATCCCTTCCACGACAACATCAAATCCTAGTGATTCTTGCCTCATGTATGTGTGCCTTGTTTGCACACACTTTTTTCAATTGCAGGTATTTTTATGTGCATGTTCAAATGTTATTTTCTCTCCTCCATGCACTTTTTGCTGACACATAATTTTAGTTCACTTGTCATGGATCTCCTTTGTTACACCCCATTGTTGATTTACCAAATTACCTTAACCTTTATGTTTAAATATAGTTTTAAGGCGTGATGATGCCATTATGGTTTTTAATGGTTGGATAAAATATATGTATTTGTAATATGATGAATTTTCTATTAAATGATTATATGATTCTTAAATAATATTGTGATTATATTTTATATGTAATCAGCTAGCTATGCGAATGTTGCTCTAAGTGAAATGAAAGAAAGTTCGTTCCCTCTAGAGGGGGAGGGAGAGTATCACCCAGGAGAGGATTTGGTATATGAGTCATTTGATATTGCTTTATGAGTTGACACACACACACACACACTCACTTAAGTCATTTGAAAAAATTGTTAGGTCAATTCAAGTATCAATCTGGGTAAATTCTTAAACCTATGTTGATAGATTAAGTGTCGTCAAGGAAAGTAAAACCCCTATCATTAAAAATCCTCTTAAGTCATCAAATTAAGTTAATTTCAAATCTTTAGTAATTGGTAAATATCATGTTTATAATATATATGTTATGTGTTAAATGCATAGATATGAATGTATGTATATACAAATATATAAATATCATCACATTAATATTTATGTATATTCATATATATATATATATATGTATATGGTATATATATTAACACACATATATATATATATAAATATATACTATATTTTTATTGTTTTCAATTTGAATGCCATATCAATATGGAAGAGTTATCACTCATAAGCTATGAAGTCTAAGCCGATTTATAAAAAAAATTGAAAATAATTTTAAAAGATAATATGGTGCCATACTTTAGCACTAGCTTGGGCAAAACCAAGCTATTTTGGAAGCTACATAGGTGGCTAAATAAATTCACATTTAGAGTTTAATTTAAAGCCACATAAAGTGGCAAGGTAAATTAGTTTCAAAGGTGGTTGTGAGTCATGACAAAACTTTTGCAAGTCGTTCCTTTCAAAGAGGCTTTTCCAATAGGCTTCTATAAATATGCTAGCTCAATTCATAAAATATGAATAAAATCAAAGTAATTAACAAGATAATGATCAACCAAAGGCACACTCCAATGAAATTTAATTAACACCAAAAGACTCAATTCAAAACATTAAACATGAAATTCAAGGCAATTGAATCTAATTAATGATGCAAACCTCTCAATCCCATTGTGGATTGATCAATAATCGTGAGATGGATGTGGATTGATCAGATTTATGCATTGTTCATTGTTGCACAAGCTTGATTTGAAGTTTGATGAGGGTTGATTCACAAGATATGCTTTGGAATTTTCAAGAAATGAGTATGAAATTCTAGAGAGTAACTTTTCTATGAAGATTGTGAATTCTATTGATATGAAAAAGGCTTGGTATTTATAGATTCTCAAGATATTGATCAATGGTGAGGATTGAAAATGCTAAATATTAAATGAAATTGAATTAAGGATGAAGACATGGATCAAAGATCGATCAAGTGGTTGATAATCCATGAGGTATGGATCAAGGATTAGATCAATGGTTCGTAATCCATGAGAGACTCAATAATATCTAGGTTAATTTTAGGAATTATGTTGGAGATATTTCAAGTTGGAGGGAGAATTTGAATTTAAAAAGGGAATATTCCATGTGGAATATTCTTTATGCAAGTTGGATGATTGGAACAATATTAGCTAATAAATAATTCATGAAAATCATTTAATTGTGCAAGTTGGAAGAATTAAGACCTTTAATTAAATAATTATGAATTATTTAATCAAGTGGGATTATTAGCATTTAATTAAATAATATTGCATTATTTAATAAAAACAGGAGAAAATGGTGAATTATGATGAATTAATTAAATAACCTTAGTTATTCAATTAATAGAGGAATAAAGTGAATTTAACTAAATAATTAGACATTATTTAATTAAATAGATGAAATAGGTGATAATGATGAAAAAATGGTGCTAGTAAGCGAGATCGGGATGTGTGATATGCTTAGAATATTTTTAGGTGTCTACATTTTTCCCCTCTTTGAAGCAAGGTACCTATTGCATTTCTTTGATCATTTTTTTAAAAAAATATGATTTTTCTTGATACCCCACTATGCCCTAATGGACAAAGGAATGTCGATGTACACTAATTTTCGGGTTGAGATTATAATATGACAACAAGAGTAGTTTGATTGAGAATAAGATGAAAAATAAGTTCTAGGAAGCTTAGATTTTTGATGTAGATAGATTTTATGATGTATATACATTCATCAGCTATGTATAACCTTATGTATATCTTTGATGCATATCACATAGATTCGATACTTGGATATAAATGTTAGTAAAGATAGAATAATGAGATAGAAGAACAAGATAGAATAAGAATGATTAGAATGGAGTAGAATAAGATGGTGATGTTGATCGTAATACCAATAAACCTATTATTATCCCAAGATTTTATTGGAGATGTGATGATATAGATAAGTGTTTTTTTTTTTTCTCTTAGATAATGATTTTCATCATAGCAATCCTTATTTGATGTAGCAAGTAGACACGATGCATCAAGGTATGAAGAACCAGGGTGACATTGTATCTAATGTATGGACTTTGACTCTACAAATAGATAGGAGTATCTTTGTTCATACTTGACATACAAAAACCTTGTTTGATCATGTGAAAGAATAAAGCCATCAAAGTAAGGAGACTAATACACAAAAGGTATGAAAAACCTGATATGTCCTAACCATTATTTTACTTGACACCATCTTTGCACATGCAAAGCAAGTATTTGTTGTGGTCGTGTTACAATAACATCCAACAAGAATAGTATACAAAATTAATGATCAATGCCCTATTCCTTTCTCTCAATTATTTTTTAGACGTCATAAAGAGATCATCAAAATGAGCCAATAAGACAAATCTAAAGAAAAAGATCAAAATGAAAAAAATGCCAATGCCATCATATCTCTTACCAGAGAGTGTTGTTGTTTTAGATGATATCTGAAATAATGTCTATTGTAAGAAAGATCTATCTGTAAGACATGCATTGTATGAGGATTGGTTGATAGATGTTTGATAGGCTATTGATATTATAGTTGAACTGACATGTTTGATAATGATCAATATTTTGATTTTGTATTGAAGTTTGGTTTTTGGATAAGTGTTGTACCTGTTTCTATTTGTTTTTCTAAGGGTGAGGATGATGATGAATTTATTATGGTTGAAAGTTTATTGTGAGTGAAAGTGATATGGGACGGGTGATTTTATTTTATAAATATTTTAATTTGTTGAAATATTTTGAGGTTGTTTTTGAATGTTGAGGTTTTCTATTTTTTATTTTTTATTTTTTAAATTTATGAGGCTATTTTGGGTTTGTGAGGATATTTGAGGCTATTTTTGAGTTTTGTGTTACATTTTCCAAATGTTTTGGTTTTAAATTTTTTAAATGTTTTTGAATTTTTAGATTTTGGACCTAGAGAATAGGACCTAAGGGATAGACCTATGCCTCGAGGGATCCTCAAATATGGCCTTCCTATGTAATTGTGTAGAGGCATCATAGTTTGATTATTGGACATGGATATTAGCACATGATGGCTAATGATGTTTTTGATTTTGATTGTTTAAATATTTTATGTTTTCATGTGTTTTGGTTATTTTTGGATTTTGTATGTTTTGGATGTTTCTAGGATTTTATAAATGATACCTAGATCATGATGTCGACATCACATTGTGAGATAATGGACATGGATCGATATTTATTCAAAATAAAGATGCAAGTACCTACCCCCAATGTTTAGCAATGTTTGATATTTCATGAAGGGATGCATAGATCGGGATAAAAAATGTATAATCACATCAAGGATGCAAAAGATTTATCTCATGATAGGATCTTCATGATAGTGCTTGGATATAGGTTATGGGACTTCATGAGATAAATTAGGATTAATCATAAAATACCAGGTCAATATTTTTCAAGGTCGAAGTGTACACCGAACCTATGTCAAGATCAAGAGAAATTTGGATGATGGATAAAAATGGAATTATTATGGATAAGATGGATGAAATGTTGGATTTATTATGAAGGGGATGTGATGCTTCCATCTGAAATGGTGCACACAGATGTTCGATTCTACTGATGGTGTTTATTTTCTAGGTTTTCATTATGGTAATTGCCCAAAGCGCCATTGAAGTGGTTTTCATTGGAGGACGATTTTTCTCTTTACAATTTTTTTAATTTTTGAAGGTTTATGCTAGACCACCTAGTGGTGTTGATGTAGGTGATGTTTGTTGGAAGTTTGAGGATATTTTCATTGATGATGCTATTTTGGCAACATGAGCATAGATTATATATAATGGTGTATTACAATGTTGTCATTGATATCAAAATTGTTGCAGATCACTTTGGGTTATCCTAATAGATCTTTGTGGTGCTAAGGAATTCATTTGTGCAAGAATATTTGGTCTAAAAAGATCAATTGTGTGTAAATATGAATGTGTTAGAACTGCCAGTTTAGTGTAATAGTGTAGAATCTAAATCCAAGATTCCATCTGTATTTTACCCTAATTTGTGTGGTTGTTAGAAGAATCTAAATCCAATATTTCATCTAGTTTGGTGAAGTACTCTAAGATATATGAATGACAAAGTCTGGTCTGGTATTTCATAGTCATTTCTTATACAATGTGTTTGTGTGGGAGATTTTGCACTCCTTCACAGATGGGTATTTGATGTTGTGGTGTTAAAGATAAGTTTTTAGATGTCAGTTGAGCCTAAATTCTAGATGGCATCATGTTTTAAGGTCCACGTGTTGTGAATTGGATGAATAGTTGAAGGATTTTTGTTTAGGTCAGATGATGTGTCGTTCTAACACGTTTGATGAGTATGTAGAGAATTAATATGTGTTGAGCCTTTATGTGGGATCTATTATAGGTCCATGCCAACCCATCTTAAGGGGCTTTGAATTTTTAACTATGGCGTTAAGTATGGAGAATTTTTTTTAGGCCAACAGGTTGAATTTTGTGTGTTACATTCACTTAGGCTGACCTAATTGATGTTACACTTGATGTTGATATATATGCTACATTATTTTTAGTGTTTTGTGATATAAGTGATGAGATATAGATGTGACATGTATTGTGTATGATGAAAATTTGAGCAGAGCAGTGCAAGTTGAGTTGTAAGGTGCGTGAATACAGAGCAGAGTAGAGCATTGATCTAGATTAATGTGAAGTTTTTTATTGTGCTTCATTGGAACTATATTACTGCATATTGTAGATGCATTTTTAACTGTTGAAAATAGGTAGTGTTCCACCTTCTTTATTCTATCTTTTTCTCTGTGGGCAGCGAGTTCACTTGTAGTGAGAATTTTTGTAATATAATATAACTGGTTATAATATATTGTGAGCTAACCCTCACCGTGGTTTTTCCCATTTTGGGTTTTCCATGTAAAATTCTTACCGTTCATGTGTTATGTGATATTGTGGATGCTTCATGCTTTCTTTCCTTATAACAGCTGAATATGCTTTGGTAATTGGATGACTAATATTTGAATGGTTTAATAGGATACTAATTCACCCCCCTCTCATTATTTCGAGTGTTCAACACTGTTGTCATGATGTGCAAATGATATCCTGCCTAGAGGATTTTCTTTGCTAAGATGTGGGCGCTTGTACATAACCCCTTAATATTCTTGTCTTCTTTTTTGATACAAAAGTTATCCTTGCTTAGATGTGCACATTGTGATAGAGTTCCCTTAGAGTCCTTATGATAAAGAGTTGCTACCAAGACATGGTCAATGTGAGATTTGGATATCATTGATTTCAAAGTGGATGGTGAAATGTGATGATGGATATGAGATGTAGATGAATTGGTCGATAGTTTGGAATATTTGATTCACCAAAATTGGGATGATGAGAAATGAAGGGTGGATATGGAGATTCAATTGGAATTAGGACCAACTTCTTGATATACTTTGTATGTCGCTCTTGAAGCCTTCCTTTACATCGGTGGACATCTTTGATGGATTAAAGTACCCTTTTTTATTTTTCCCCATAGTTTCTTTGAATAATGGAGTTTGATTGGGATTATTTTCTTGATTTTTCTTTGGAATCCATTTAAATTTTATTTGTCCCTTTTGGTTCATTGATTTTTTTTCTTTGATGACTTGTTCTTTTCTTTAATATAGATTTTCCTCCTTTGTTGGTCCCAGTTAGTGGGTGGAATGATGCGAGGATGATGATTCATGACATGGATGGTTGTAGTTTTGGTAATAGTTTCATCATAAGGACTCTTTGTGTTCCCCATGCTGATGTTTTCACTAGGTAAAGTTTCCCCCGATATTATGGAGGTATTGTTGACATGATTGGATTCCTCAACTACTAAATAACCAATACCTTGTTACTCGGGATTGTTGATTATTTGTATTGATTCCAAGATACCATGTTCTTGTAAGCCTAATATTTTTCCCTAATTGTCTTCTATACTCTTTTGTGAATCCTCAAAAGTTGTAGTAGAAACATATTTTGATTGTTCTTCAATGTAGGAGTCTTCATCATGATCACTATGAGATTTTTTGGATTTTGTTATGCCTTGATCATTTGTAAGGATGTTAAGAGTAAGAGACTCTTTTTCATTGGTAATGATGTTGAGAGTAGGAAAATCTTGTTTTGGAAGATCATCTGTGTCTCTCATGGGTAGATGTATGAATGTTTGGTGTATGGGTATGGTCTTCTTTTGGAGAAATTTGTATGGCTTGGAAGATAGTACCCATTAATTCATCGTAGTATTTCAATGATATGTGTGCATGTGAATATGTGGACTAACTAAAAAGATAAACAAACACACCAATGCGACATTATATTAAAGAAATCAAAGATAGAGATAAGAAAACTCTAAATACAACAGTTTCTTCAAAGACGTCCCATTGTCCTCTATCTCCAAGGATTTGTTGTAAGTTGTTGGCTCTCAAATTGTGTAAGAAACAACTTGGTAGAATGACAACTTAGAGAAAAATCTTATGCAACATGCATTTTTATTGCTAAATGATATGAGATGATTAAGCTATGATATGAAACTAACTTTCTATGCTATGCTCAAGAAAATAAGATTGCTAAATTTTGGATAAATGCAACTATAATGCTCATGCTATATTCAATAAATCTAGGATCCTTTTCAACTCACAAAGAGGCTATATTTATAGATTTTTGGAGGCAAAAGTCTAGTTGGCAAAGATTGAGAGTCGAAATCAAACCTGTCAGATGAACGGTGAGAGATTTTGGAGGTTGAGAGAAAAATGGGAAATGTTTCCTCCTACAAAACCTTCTCCATTCAAAAATGAAGGAAATTTGTCATTTGTGCAATTCAATTATGAGTTAGTTGGTAGTTGAGGATAAATCCATAATTAAATAATTAAGTTATTTAATTATATGTGACAATGAATTTAGAAGTTTCCATAATTAAATATTTAAAATATTTAATTATGTGTGAATAGAGGATAAAAGGTGTGTAATTAAATATTTAAAATATTTAATTAAATGTGAGGTGAGAAAAAGTGTTAAATCAAATATTTATAACATTTAATTTAAATGTGGAATGAAGAGTGAGTTTGGAGGAATATTCCATTATTTGAATTTAAATATTCAAACTTAGAATAATATGATAATTAATATAAATAAATTATGAAATTCATTTAATTTAATTAAGAAGAAGATGGTGATAATTAAATAAACCTATTTATTTAATTAGATTAGAAGAATTAGAGAAATGAATGATATAAATAAATAATTAAATTTATTTATATGTAGATGACTTTAGAATATTAATTAAATAATTCATATTTAATTAATTAACAGGCTTGACCATTTTTAGATGTATACATTTTTCCCCTCTTTGAAGTGATGTGGTTTATGCTTTGCTTCAAAGAAAACTTCAGATAATGAAAATTTGCCCCTGACTTTTAAAAATTGATTGACGATGCTATATGCCCCCTCGAGTGATGAATTAGATAAAATTTTTAATTTTTCAAATTTTTGATGATGTTTCAAAATTTTGCATTGATTTGTTGTCTGATTCATTGGCTGATAGAGATGATTTGATGAAAAATTCTATTGAAGGATTGATATGAAGATGAAGAACTTTGATTTTTCCCCTAACTTTGAAAAATTTATTGATGATGTTTTTCGATTGATTCAACATGTGATAGTGAATTTGTGATGATTGATTGATGATAACTGATAAGAATAATAGTATGATTGATAAAGTGACCTCATGATGAATGAGCCTCACTAATAGGATATATTGATAAAAAAAATTTCATGATTGATGAGAAAACAAATAGTAAGATTGATAAATTTGCTTTCATGACTGAAAAACAAATAGTATGATTGATTTGATAAATTTGTCCTCATGATTGATGAGAAAACAAATAGTAAGATAGATAAATTTTCTTTCATGATTGAAAAATAAATAGTAAGATTGATAAATTTGCTTTCATGATTGAAAAACAAATAGTAATATTGATAAATTTGCTTTCATGATTGAAAAATAAATAGTAAGATTGATAAATTTTCTTTCATGATTGAAATCAAATAGTAAGATTGATAAATTTTATTTCATGATTGAAAAACAAATAGTAATATTGATAAATTTTCTTTCATGATTGAGAAAAAAATAGTAAGATTAATAAATTTGATTTCATGATTGAAAAAAAAATAGTAAGATTGATAAATTTTCTTTCATGATTGAAAAACAAATAATAAGATTGATTGATGTGATTGAGGAAGAAATGATTTGATTTGATGATAATGATTGGATTGATTAGAAGAATGAGTTTGATTGATTAGAATAAATTGAAAGAAATGATTGGATGCACTGATGTGATGGACAATAAAGGATGATAAGCAATAGGAGATTGGTAAGATAAAATGAGAAGAAAGAAAGCACAAATGGATTAAAAAATAAGTATGGTGTTGCCCTAGGCAAACTACAAGTCGAGATGGATTGATGATGATGATGATAGTGTTGTTGATAAGGGAAGGATACATCCCAATGATGACAATGATGAGATTGTTGTTAATAAGGGAAGGATACACCCCGAAACAACACAAGGATAGGGAAGGATACATCTCGATGATGATGATGAGAGTTTTGTTGATAAGGGAAGGATACATCTTGATGATGATGATGATCAAGGCTTGCAGTAAGGCTAAGAACAAGACCAAAGGTATGATTAAATGATTTGTGCTAGATTGAATGGATTGATTAGATGAGATTAGAAGAAATGATTGAGTGAATTGATTAGATGAAATTGGAAAAAGTGATTTAGATGAGATTGGGTGATACTTTATAATGATATGAGATGGATTTTATTATGCAGATGAGATGTTATGGATATGATAATTCTCATGCACAAACTAATATGGATGCAATCTATCTAATATACAAACTAAAATGCAAGGTTGCCATCTGATTTATTGTGCTTGGTATCATCATTGAACTTATTAAAATGTTGAAAGTTAGTACAAACATTGATGATATAATTAGACCATGATGACTTGAGTACAACTTCCATACAAATTTCATTGAGATTTGACAGTGCAAGCTAACACAATAATCTAGGTATAATGAGACCAAGATGCCCTGAGCATCACTTGCATAAATAGACAAGAGTTAATCATTTTTTCATGCAAATTCAGAATTTCATCAATGATACTTTGTAGAGCATGTCCCACGACAATTTGCACAGTAATAATGATTAACTCACAGACAACAAACAAAGAAAAATATCATTCTCCTTCATAGCCCCTCTAGTTCTAGGAATCATTGAAGTAATCAAGAGAAATGATAACAATAATCAAGATAAAACAATTGAACATACGTGTTAAAGTGATCAAACCATGATTCAGAAGAGATCATCCAATGAGAGTTTATTTGTTTTATTTTTTATGTTGATTTGGATGGTTAGTTGTTTGATTGATTGTGATTGATGTTTAGTTTGATATTTAGGATGATTGTTGTTTTCGCTAGGTTGCCTTGTTGTTGTGTGTCTGATGGTTTAAGCTCAAAAAAGGTTGCTCCCAGTGAGTTCAAGATTTTTATTGATGAAATCATATGAGTTTTTTAATTTTGTTTTGGATTTTGGGAATATTTTGATTTTTTTGGAATTTGGATGTTTTTTGATTTTTTTGGATTTTGATGTTTTTTGATTTTTTGGATTTTGATGTTTTTTTTTATTATTTTTTTTGATTTCGATGTTTTCTAATTCTTTTGGATTTTGATGTTTTTTTATTTTTTTGGATTTTGCAAGGACATTTAAGATGGAATGGGATGAACAATTGAAGAAACAAGATGCCCCATAATATAAGAGAAGATGCATGATGGAGGATATGGTATGGAAGATTTGGATGTAGTGAATAAGATAAGATGCATGTTGTTCAAGAAGATCCTTAACCTTGTCAAGATCAAAGGTGAAAATGAGGATAATGACCATGAATGATAAGAGGAAAATGGAAGATAGTATATGGATAGGGAGATGGATATGAAAGATAATATTTTCATGATAGGGGGATGGAGGAAGGGTTTAAGCATCAAGTTTCACGACTAATATCCCTCGAATATGTGCTCTAATAGACGATGGGAATGGGAATTAGACTTATAAATGTTGACATGATAGAAGAAGCTAAGGCCTTATGCAAAGCTTTGAATTAAAGGAGGAGAATGGGGGATGGATGTGGGATAATGGATAGGAGGTTTGAAGGCTTGGTGATGGATAGATGGAAAGGATGGCAAGATTAAAATTGGCACACACCTTGAAGGGTGGTGGAGTGATGGATGAAAAATGGATTTGGAAGGTGATAGTTTTTTAGATGGAAGATGGGGAGAAGCTTTTGGATTAGCAAATTTGGATGCCAATTTTGATTTTATTGCTTCTATGAGACTTTTAGGAATCCACATGACTTTTGATTTTGACATTTTCTTTATGGGCCTTTGTGTCCTTTGAGATTTTGCTCTTTGATTTATGGACCTTTGCGATCTTTGAAATTTTCTTTTGACTTGATGGGCCTTTGTGGCCTTTTGAATTTTTATTTTGCTTTGATGGGCCTTTGTGGCATTTTGAATTTTTCTTTTTCTTTGATGGGCCTTTGTGGCATTTTGATTTTTTCTTTTGATTTTTGGATCAAAATTTATTTTATTTTTGTATGACTCTTTGAGGAGACATGTTGATCCTTTGATACATGTGGCTTTTTCTATTGAAGCTTTTGACATTTGGCACCCAAATTGCTTCCAAGAGCAAAGGGAGAGGTAGATTGATATGAATGATATGGAGGTATGATGTATGAGTTAATGTATGAATAATTTTGAAAGGGGGTCAAGGATGTATGCCTTTGTTGTTCTTGAAGAATAGGATATGGAGAAATGTGGGAGCCTAATATGGATGGAAGGGTTGATGAGCTAGGGTTGGGATGATAAGGACCAAGGATAGATGGAAGGTTTGATGAACTAGGATAAGGACCTAGGATAGATGGAGTGTTTTATGGACTAGGATAAGGACCTAAGATGGATGGAGAGTTTGATGGACTAGGATACCTAGGTTGAGCATGAGGTGTATAATGAAGGCCATGAGAATATGGATGTGCTTGGACAGAAAGGGGTTCTAGGATACCTTGCTCATGAATGCCTAAGCCTTTTCCTTTGCAATTCATAATTTTTCACATTCATTTACCCATGGGATATGAATTGTTTGTGAAACAAGACATGAGTCCATTTTGAGGAGGATATGATATTGATGAAAGGATAGGTGTTGGAAGTAAACTAGAGTGGATAAAGGTGGATGATCCCAATTTATAGGTGTGGGGTTTATGGATAGCTTGAAGAGGTGTGCGAGGCTCTTGACATGAGGATGATGGGATACTTTGATCTTGAATAGGAAAAGAATCATTAGATGAAGGATATGGAGTAGCTTGATCATCAAATGGAAGGGAATCTTTGGATAAGATGGAAGAATTTTTCTAATCTTAGGATGTGATGGAATCATAAGAGAGTATGGATTCATTGACTGGGGTGGACAAAGAACTTGGAAGAATATTTTTTTCTTGAGATGGAAGAGGATTATCATGGGTGAATAATGAAAGGAGGGGATCATCATCAGGTTCTTGTGAGATGGGGTCTTGATCAAAGATTGGAAGGGTTTGTAGATTTTTGGTATCATGGGATGGAGTGGAAAGAATTTTTTGATCTAGATGTGTAGATTGAAATGAATCATTGGATGTAGAGGATATGATAGAAGAAGGTGGTTGGATGGGATCATTACTTTGGGTGGAAGAAGCACGAGGTTTATTTTAAATTATGGGGGATGAAGATAAATGCATGACATGACAAGATTGGCCAATGTTATTTGATGGCTTAGATTTGGGCTTCTTATTTAACCTTTGCAAAAATTCAAAAACATTGAATTGTGATGATGTTGTTTTTGGTGGAGAAAAGGTCACGTTCATATTTCTGTCAAAGGACTTCTTAGTTGTGCCTCCTTGTATTTCATTGATTTTCCTTTGGAGTGCTTTTACTTGTTGGGTAAGAGCACTAAGATTATTTAAGCGAGTGTCAATATTTTTATGATCTTATTTAATGTTCTCCATATCATAGTCAGAGGGAAATTTGGCACCTTGGTTTGCCAATAAAAGAAATTATCCTTCTTTATTTTTCTCTAAAATATTTTACATAGCTAAGTGAAACTATGGATCTTGTTCAACTTCTTGAAGCATTTCATCTGTTATTTCATCTCTTGAAATATTACCATGAAGCCTATGGAAAGGATTCTCATCTCTATCACCCATGTTGCAAGGTGGATTCTCCCTTTCGTCTTCTTCTTGGTGCTTTTGGTACCTTGTGAAAATAGGCATATGCTTATACCAATTTTTTTTACTAACTTTGATCACAAATGGGAGAGTGCAATTTGTTGGATGCCTTAGCTAAATAGAATGATGGATTCTATTTAAAAGCTTCTTGTAGCTAAGGGGCCTTTTTTGGTTTCTTGATTCTTTTTAGCAAGGGATTTATTGACAAAATGTTGTTGATTTCCAATCCCTTAACATAAATTTCACAGTTTGATTTGTCAAATTCTTGTGTTTTTTGGATGATCTTATCTGAATTAATATTTTGGAAAACATAGTATGTAGTAGGTAGACAGTTGTTTTTAAGTCCTAGAATCTAAACAATAAGTGTATGTTCTCTGAAATTGTCACTGGTATTTGAATAAAACAAACACTTCAAGTAGACTCACTCTTAATGGTCAAAAAAAGGCATCATAATCATCATAGCATGCATCTTAAAATTGCATCAACTCACACAATCGTGTCACCCCCTAAAAGGCGCCCGTGTTTTTGTCTTTTCCAGGTGTGTACTCAAAGTTAGATTTATCGATCCCTTGAGAAAACAATCTTTGACAATTATATGGTGAGTATCTTGGGGGCATATTCTTCCCTCCCCTTGCACTGTGAGTATTACAATGTTTGGCTAGTGAATCGATTAGCTTCTACACTAAGGTTCGTAGTAAGGGTTTCTGTTCAGTGTGGAAAATGATATACTCCCTCAAGAGACCTCCCAACCCTTAGAACAAAGGCTTTGGGGATGGTTATCTTGCACACTACTGTTGAGTGGATTTTTATCAACAACTCGCTTTTGATTATAGTGGGTTGGAATCCTTGGCTTTAGGGGTTCCCACTTAGGTCGTTCCTCTTGGGTGAGTACTTTTCCCCACAAGAGCAGGCTTGCTAAAGTTTTTAATAAAGCATAAAATGCATCAAATTAAAAGATGAGTTTGGCATTTTGATCACCTAGTTAAGGGGAGAGCATAGGCCTATCACTGTCCAATCATAGTAAACAATGATGTTCAATTTTTAATCCCAAATAACAATTTGCTAAACTAGGTGAATATGTTTCTTTAGAAAAGACATGGGATTCATTTTATCCAAGATATATAATTTTTTTGGTGACTACCCTAAGATTAGTTCATTTAAATCCAAATGTCTATCCTAGGATTGGTTCATTTTAATCCCAATACATCAATAAAACCACTGGTCGCGGTCGCGGTCGTGTCGAATCCAGACAACAATTTAAGAATGAGATTATAATTGCTCCGAAAGTGTTTAAAAAAACTTGTTACAATCATGTGATAATGCTTTTTCTTTCATTTGCATGTTCCATGATCCTTTAAAACCTACATTACAAGCTCCAAATGTTAGATTGAATCAAGAAAAAAGAAGATATGAGGGTTAGATAAATGATTAAGCACAAAAACCCTAAAATTTAGACCAAGTTTCATTGTGGTTTGACATTAAGTGAGAATTTGAAAATTTTAACTCTATCAAAGTTGATAAACACCTACACCATTGGATAGCTTATGAAATTCTATCCCATTTCAAAAAAAAGCTCTGAAAAAGACCAAAATATGACCAAGATATGGCCATTTTAAGATTGACTATAAAAGCACTAAAACAAAGGCCAGATGTGCTAAAAAAAGTGCCAGATACACTAAAACAGGTGTCAGATGCGCTAAAAAAAGTGCCAAATGCGCTAAAAAAGAGTCCAGATGCGCTAAAACAGGTGCCAGATGCGCTAAAAGATAATTCAGATGTGCTAAAATAGGTGCCAAATGCGCTAAAATGGGTGTTGTATGTGCTAATCCGCATCTCCAGTCGTGAATCTACCAAAAAACTTGTAAGAAAAGATTAAAACAGGGCAAGAGCCCCATGGTGGGCGCCAAAAATGTGTGTGAATATGTGGACTAACTAAAAAGCTAAAAAACCACACCAATGCAACATTATATTAAAGAAATCAAAGTTAGAGATAAGCAAACTCTAAATACAATAGTTTCTTCAAAGACGTCCCATTTTCCTCTATCTCCAATTATTTGTTATAAGTTGTTGGCTCTCAAATTGTGTAAGCAACAACTTGGTAGAATGAAAACTTCGAGAACAAGTTTATGCAACATGCATTTCTATTGCTAAATGATATGAAACTAACTTTCTATTCTATGCTCAAGAAAATAAGATTCCTCAATGTTGGATAAATGAAACTATAATGCTCATGTTATATTCACTAAATCTAGGATCCTTTTCAACTCACAAAGAGGCTGTATTTATAGATTTTTGGAGGCAAAAGTCTAGTTGGCAAAGATCGACGGTCGAAATCAAACCTGTCAAGATGAATGGTGAGAGATTTTGGAGGTTGAGAGAAAGATGGAAGGTTGAGAGAAAAATGGGAAATGTTTCCTCCTACACAACCTTCTCCATTCAAAAATGAAGGAAATTTATCATTTGTGCAGTTCAATTATGAGGAGTTAGTTGGTAGTTGAGGATAAATCCATAATTAAATAATTAAGTTATTTAATTATGTGACAATGAATTTAGAAGTTTCCATAATTAAATATTTAAAATATTTAATTATGTGTGAAAAGAGGATAAAAGGTGTGTAATTAAATATTTAAAATATTTAATTAAATGTGAGGTGAGAAAAAGTGTTAAATCAAATATTTGTAACATTTAATTTAAATATGGAATGAAGAGTGAGTTTGGAGGAATATTCCATTATTTGAATTTAAACATTCAAACTTAAAATAATATGATAATTAATATAAATAAATTATGAAATTCATTTAATTTAATTAAGAAGAAGATGGTGATAATTAAATATATTTAATTAGATTATAAGAATTAGAGAAATGAACGATATAAATAAATAATTAAATTTATTTATATGTAGATGACTTTAGAATATTAATTAAATAATTCATATTTAATTAATTAACAGGCTTGACCATTTTTAGGTGTATACAATATGAATTCTTGATATTGACTGAATTCAGAGTTATCTTTGGCATGCTTTCCAGATTATGTTCTTGACATGGATCAATTTCAAATAATGGAGTGATTTCAAAGGACTCTTAGATATCTTCAAAATGTGGACATGTGGGTGATATCTCTTGTCTTAGATATTATTCCTTGGGTATGAGCTCTGGTTTAAAGATCTCTTGATCATCAATTAGATTTGAATCAAGTGTTGGATTAAGGATCTCTTCAATATTTGCAACCATGAGGTTAAATGATGTTAATATGTCTTGGAATGGACCATTTCTAGACATTGGTGGAGGATTTTGATCATGCTTTGGAAAATATTCTTGATGTATGTTGGCTTTCTCATTGGATGAATTAGAGACATCATCGATGTGATTATTTGGTGATGAATCTTGAGCATTATCCTCAACAATTATTGCTCCTTGATCAATGAGTTCTTGTATGAGGTTCTTGATTCTTCTAAAGTTTGATGTTTCATGACCTTTTGTTATATGGTACTCACAATAATCCTTGTCATCATACCATGAGTGTTTGAATTTAAGTTCATAACCACCTAGTGACTTTGGAAGATTGGTAATATTAGCATGGACTAGATTGTTTAACACCAACTCGATGTTGGTGTGAATAAATGTCTTGTACCTAGTTAATTCACTTACTAGGTAATTAGGGGACATATTCACATGTTAAGTCTACTTAGTTTCTAATATTCCTTCTAGAAGTATTAATTGTCATTTCTAGATCTTATCTTATTTTAGGTTGTTATGACTTAGTTGTCTCATGTGATAAGATTAAGACACTTGTCATGATCTTCTCTAATCCTATCTCACACCTTGCCTATATAATTAAGGCATCATATGTACATTGCCTTATTTAGTGTGGTTGTCATTTTTGGCATTTTTGCATCATTAATCATAGCATGATTTTTTTGCCATTTCTCTCTTGTGGAAGTTATTTTATCTTGTAGGTGATCCTATGGTATTGAGGAGTTCACCATAAACTCCTACACTCGATTAGCTCCTCTAAATGAGTGTATTCACATTTGGTGGTGTTGGATTGTAAGGATTGTTATTGTTGTGGTTATTGTTGATGTTTATGTTGATATGATTAATGTTGTTGATGTAAGGAAATGTTTTGATGGTGTTTATGTGGATATTGAAATGTATGTTCAATGTTGTTTTGTTGAGGTGTGAATGGATCCATCCTATAGCTCATCATGTGTGGATTTGACATGTTCAAATTTGATATGTTCATGTTTGGTATGTATTCACTCGGTAAAATAATGTTGTGTTCGGGAAGAATCATGCTTTGATTGTTTGGTTGATAGATTTGTAAGTTTTGACATTGATTAAAATCTACCATGTGACAAGGTGTTCTAAAGTTTTAATTACCGATACCCATAGTTTCTATGTCATTGAAGCTAGTAGGATATGATGACCCCATGTATGGATTATATGGAAGTGAGTTTGGATAGTTAATTGGAATTGACACGTTTTGTGGATTTCAACATTGAATCTCTAAAGACACATAAGTGACCTAGGATCATTGTTTGGATGATGAGTTGTGTCAACCCTTGGAGAAGTTAGATGTAAATGACCTTGTTGAGATTTTTTGGTTGCCAAAATATTTTATAATAATGAAATTTTGATAGGTTTATGACCAATGTTCAATAATTGTGTGGATAGATGGAGGATATGAACCTTTCAATTTTGACATAGTTTAGACTAGATCTTTTGCTTAGATATGTTTGAGGATGCTAATGAACTCACAAATCTTGAAAGTAGTCTTATGACTCCAAAGTAATTTTTCCCATTATGATGTTTACTAACTCAATCAAATACTTGAAAAGAGATTATTTTCAAGCATAAGTCCAAACTAGGTGATAGGAAAAATCTAAGTCCGAATTATCTATATCAAAATGTTAAGTTGTTGTTTGAAATAAAATATTTTGATGGTGAGGTTGATGGTTTCATGTTTTTATGAGTTGATCCTAATGACAACCTAGAAAGTGTTTTAACAAGTCCAAAATGATGATGAACCAACATTTGTTTGTTGTTGTTTTGGTATATACAAGTGATCACACATCTATTTTGCAGTAATTTCACACAATTTTATGCTTGTGAAGCAAAATACAAAATAAAAAAAAAAAAATTAAGTTTGTTTTTTTCAAGTTTGAACAAAAGCAATAATCTATTTTGATAATAGCACTGCATTGTTCACTGCAAAGGCATTGAAGTATTTAAAAATTCACCGAAGTTTGACACAAATGTCAGACTGTCAAAACAAGGGCATCAATTTTCAAATGTGTGTTTACCTTGAAAAATGTGCCAAGATGTGCAAAATCATTGATGTGAAAAAAAGAATTATTTTAATAAAAACAAAAGTGTCGATTTGCACAAAGGCATCACATTGTCAAGACAAAAGCATTGATTTGTTAGGGGGTCTTTGACATGTAATTTGACCTAGGTGTTTGAAGTTTTGATGTTTCAAAAAAAAATTAAACATGTAAACTAAATCAATTGGTATTTTGAATGCTTTGTGTGTGTTCTTCTTCCACAACACCACACTAATTGGTTTCAAAATGGTATTCACGATAAAAACATGCCATGAAGCACAACCTATTTTAGTGGTAGATCGAGTTATCTTCTCAATTCAATCCCACTGATAAATTACACCTCATAGAATGAGAAAATAGAGTATTCCAAGGTCATGTACCACATTGAACTTCTTACCACATAAGGAAAATTTCTTTGTGAGGTTTTTTGTTGCATCAACTATGATTAGTACATAGCGAGTAACTTCATGTGTTGATCCTTTCGCATTGCACCTCCATAAGAAGATGGTCTACAAATGGCTCATAGGCTTCTAATAACAAGGTTCATAGTGGGTAGAACTCCATGAACAACACTGGCTACATAAGCGTGATATTGAAATATCACCTCCTTGTGTTCAAAATCACTTGGGACCACATAGGAATGCCTACAACTAAAGTTTCAAACTACATTTTAAATGCTTTAAGCATCAATATGTAGCCATGGATATTTTTTTTGAAGAGGAATCAATAAACTACTTATCATGGTAGTCTAAAGAGTTGCACACAAATCATTTTTAAATTGTATTTTTCATGTTTTTACTACCTATACAAACTGTGACAGGTAGAGGTTTGATCAAGCCTCCAATATAGGTAACTGATTTCTATTTTAAGCCAAATATTTTAATGACCAGAGGAAAACCAACTTAGTAGATAGAATAAGTATTCTTTTTTTGATTATTACTCCTTATCATGAGAATAGATTTAACAAAAGGCTAGGCAGAAAGAAAAGGAGTTGTGCGTGAATTTTTGGAAAGATAGCATTATTTTAAAAAGTTTCTTCTTTGCCATATTGAGTGTTATTTTTGGGTGAATATCTTGTCTTATATAGCTCGACCTCCATAGTAAATTGGTTTCTCTTCAAACATGGTTCACTAGTCTAAGGTTGAAGTTGTAGTTGCTAAAGCTAGAGACTGTGTGTGGGGTTTCTAAAGGACAACAAACCCGAGTTTGTTTTGTTGAGTCAAAAGTAAGAAATATCAGTACAAAAGCCAGGATAATCTTTTCCAAGCATGGCTAATATTACTTATCTTCTTCTCTTCTTTAAATTGATAAAGCCCATATAAATATGTGTTTATTCAAGCAAATACAAGTATGTAGTAGTTTTGGAAACATACATGAATGCATGCATATACATGTATAATCTAGATTACTTATGCTTGCTCATAAGAGGATATAAAAGATTGTATGAACTATAAATAACTAGATGGATAGGTTGAGTTCTCACACCAATAAATGTATGTTTTAATAGAATCTAGATATATGAGATTTTGATTAAATTTTAAGAGAGATCTTAAGAGAAAAGCTATAGACTCTCTCTAAGCTGTGTTTAACCAAACAACCTAGCTTTATCAATTGAATTAGTGAAGAATTTCTAAATACTTGAATATGTTATTTATTCCAATAAGATAATGTCTTATATTTTATTATTATCATCCTCTATATTGCATTTTTAATACAAAGAATCTAAGAAATTCAAAGAAAGGTCGGAAATATAATAAAGGAGATGAAGTCTTTATTATCATTCAAACTTTATAAGTATTTCATATTTGACCAGGAGACATTGGTATCTATTTATTTGAAATCAAATATCTCGATTAGTGAATATTATGTTCTCGTTATAAACCAAAGGCCATAATACTAGGAGATTTTAAGGTGCAAGAATATAAATATTAAATATTATCTAGCTTGGATATAAACTTATCATGCATATATATATGAGTATATATTTTCTCATATGGAGGGATAAATATATGAATATGTATATACATAAAAACATAGGTATTTTACATAAATATACAAAGGATAACTTGGGAGAAACATGTGAAGAATCTAGATATTAGTCAGATAGTTTCTCAGTTGAGTTATCAGAGGTTAAACAAATCAATATATTGAGTTATTAAAGGAAATTAGTATGGATATAAATATTTATATTAAATCAAATTAAATGATATTTAATATCATGATTAACAATATCAGTTATGGTGTTCTAGAAGAATAGAAACATACTTGGTATAACAACAAAGAGTCTGAAACATTATTTAAGAAGAAACAAATTCAGTATTAACTGTATTCAATATGGTGTTTGCAATGAGTGAAACCATAACAATAAACATTGGAAATTTGAATCTTTAATGCAAAGAATTAATCTTCAATTTAAGTTTAATATTAGATTATTATACATATTTGACATATTGTCAATACTTTTAGATTGAGACTAGGTAAGTCTAGTAGATGAAATTGTGTCATCAGTATTAACTAATTGTGCATAAAATAGGAGAGTATTTACTCTTGTGGTTAAAACTAAGGACTTGAATAAGAGGCAGTTGCCAAGTCCCAAGACGTTACATGAATGTAACTTGGGTGTTCAAGTCAAAAAAATATAACTAGTTAGTAATAAAGGACTTGAACAAGTGGTAGTTGCCAAGGACCAAGATGTTACATGAATGTAACATGGGTATTCAAAGTCAAAGAATACATAACCAACCTGGTTGAATTACAACTTCAGTGAATTCATCACTTTTGAATAAAAATATATATGAAAATTTAACCATTGGGTCAAACTTGTTGAACATTCCAAATAATTGAGAGGGGGGTGAATCATTTATCACAAAACACTTTTCCTTTATGTAATTAATCCAGATCAATCTTAGACCAATCATGTGTTAATTAAAACAAATATGGACATGCAAGCACTTAACAACACCATGCACAATGAAGACTAGAATTTACGTGGAAACCCAAGATGTGAAAAACCACGAAGAATGCTAATTCTCAATTATAAAGCACTGGTTAAGGTGACACCAGTTAAGGTGATTTTTAAAAGTTCTCACTACCAAAATGCTCACTACCCGATTAATACAAAAATCACTGATTACAAAATAGACAAAACATGAATTGATGAAGTTGCATCTACATATGCATGAATTCAGTTTTGGTTAAGAGCGCAATATTTGACTACAGTAGATCTAGTGAAGAACCTTTTGCACACCTTCCTTGCATAACCTCTGCAATACAGATTACTTCTTCTTGACACTTGCCTTTACTTCCTTCTCTATTTCTTGTCGCTCAATCCTTCGCACCCTTATCACTGTTCACACATACCACACTTATTGTTCGTATTCCAAAATATGTTCCACATATATGTATATACACACACCCAAAGAACAAAATGAGTCAACCTAACAAAAAATGTCAGCTTGAAGAAAAACCTTTAAATATTCAATAAGGCTTGGCATGCTAGCATCAAACCCAAAAGATAGATTGCACATGAAGATCTTCTTACCATGTTACACTGGGACCCATAAATAGGTCATACATAAGATAAGTTCATCACCTAGCATAATTACCAAAAGATAGCTAACTTTGAATTATATGAGATATATTCCAAAGCTGATGGAAACACCACAACCAAGACCAAACCTTGATCAACATCAATTAATAGGAACACCACAACCAAGACTAAATCTTGATCAATATCAATTGATAGGAATGCCGCAACCAAGACCAAATCTTTATCAACATTAATTTTAGTATCAACTAAAGGAATGTAATTAGACATACCAAAAATTGTAACATGCTACATGAATGTCCAGATAGAAAGGATACATGAAATAAGCTTTAGACACAACAACCGGTATCAAAAGAGTTCATTATTTTGCATTAACTATCTCCCACAAATTTCCCAAAAATAAATACTACCATATCTAGATCAAGGATAACATCCATACTACGCAACATCATAGCATATGATAGGATAGATCATTTATGTATATTATCTAGAGGACAACCTTTTGGATCCTAGGTTTTGACATCAATGACAACAATGCCACATCAACAACTTCTCAATAATCTCCCCCTTTGAAATTGATGGAAAACTACAAAAATTGCAACACAAATACTCCAAGCACTCCCCCTTTGTCAAGAAATCCAACTCTTCAATTTTTCCCTCTTTTTTCCATCAAAGGAAAAGGGGCCAAATAAGAACATTTAAAAACTCAAGTAAAAATAACACTTTTCACTTGAAATTTTTTCTTGTACCTTTCTCTCACAATTGGAAGAATCTTCTTCCAAGCTTGCATTGTAGAACCAACATCCTGAATGAAGATGACCAGTTCGAAGATAGGCACCATAATTCACAATCCTCTACATCAAAAATTATCCCAGAAAGATGGTCCAACCAAAGCTCAACAATTTCTTTAACCAACCAGAAGGTTTTGACCAATTCTTCCCTCTATCTTTGAGTAGACAATAACTCAGCTTGCAACTCACCAACTCTTATCCTCTGTTTTCCATCTTTATCTTTGAATAAGTCGAAACACTTCCCAATTTCATTCAATTCAGATTCAATAGCTTCAATTTTGCTTCTAAAGTTATCAACAACAGTAGGCCATCAGAGACAACATTTGTATATTTTGGACATCTCCTTAATGAATTATCTTGTCTCACCAATGTTTTTGAATAACTTATGTTTTCTTTTGACACACCTTCTTTCAATCATAGCTTGGAATTTATCTCCTTCATATTTTTCCTACAACAACCTTTCTTCAAAAAACTCTTCCAGATCATCTAGTAATGAGTCAAAAAAAGTAGAAACAATAATACCCTTTTTGAGCAAATAATCAACCAAGGCATCTTCAATTCTAGGACTACTGACCAAAGAGAAAAAATTCCACATTTCACCAATATTTTTCATATCACTTTCATCTAACACATAATGAACTTCATCTATATCAAGTAAAGACTCTTCTTCCTTCTTCTTCTCTTCTGAAATAGTGATGAAATCCTTTGTGTTAATTTTCTTCCTTTTAGGTTCCAAAGGGGAACCACCAATAACAACCTCTAACTGCCTCTTACCAGAGGATGAACCTGCCTCAAACTGACTGATAGGTGTAGCACTAGACATTATCACACCAGAGCACATATTCATCTACAAGGATGATAAATAAACTTTTCATGCATTTTCTTTATCTTCCATACATTCCAAATATTTGTAAACTTTCTTTTCGACAGGGATGTTGGACTTCCACTTAACATTCTCCTTTGACGGAAACAAATTTAAAAGGCAGAACACTAAACACATGAGCAAAGACCCAAACTAGAAGGGATAACTCTCAATCACAAACATTCTAACATTCTCAATTAGGTTTTCTATTACCAGGCTACATAGATCAAACTATTGATTTTCCTTCACCATCTTATGTGCAAGATACACAACAATAGCAAATGTAGAACTTTCTCGATTTTGAAAATAGATTTTGTATGAGATACCATAAGCAATATACCTTATTGTAGTATCAGCAATGGTATTTATTAGTAGAGCTCAAGGGTATTTTTCAATACCAATAAGTTCCTACACATCTTTGTATTTCACCATTTTCTTCCCAGTGACGTCACCAACTCTACATAATCAATGATAGCTTTGATGGCTTCCTTAGTGATCAAATAGGGTTTGTCCAAAACAATGTTGCCATCCTTGAATCGACTCAATAGGAACAAGATGAATTATTTTTTAGCAAACCAAGGGAATTATTTGCAAAACTCCATACCTACAACACTCACATTCTATAATTCATCAACCTTCAACCCTAGCTCCATTTCCTTCATCTTTTGATGATCAAAATTGTCTAATTCAACTCCCTTCAGCTTCAATAGAATGTCACCACTAGATACACTACCAATCAACATAGATTCCATCATCATGCTTAGCTTCCTCAATATTTTATCGCTCAGTGAACACCTCTTCTTCTTCTTTGAAAACTATGATAAATGATTTAAAAATCCATCTTTTATCCTTAATTGTTCATGATGACTTCGCCACCAAAATGTGCATCGATGAAACCAACAATTGTACTTTTCTTTTCAATTAGCCAGATTAAGCTTCATCATGCAACATCACCTAGATCTAGCTTAGTCATGTTGAAAACACATCAATCTTACTTCAAAGAGGGGGAACCATTAGGATATGCATTGCAAAACTCCCCCTGAGCCAAGGCAGTAGGCTCAGATTCTGGAAGATCTTGTACAGGGATCTAGTACCACAGAAGATCTCTCCACACTCATTTCCTTTTTCTTCCAAACCATGATTGTCTTCTTCTTGGATTCATTTGATTCTGCAATCTCCTTTTTGTTTTCAATCTTTTCCAAAGCAACATATATGCATGTGTTAGCATAATGTTCGAATTGATTGCACTTGTAACATCTTTTCCCAAACTTAACTGATTGAACCCTAGATCTTCATTGATTATCTTTGTGACCAAAATTATGATAGTTAAAGCATTGAATACTCAATTCCATCTTGCTTCTACACTCTACAACCTTATGTCCAAATTTTTTACATAGAAAAAAATGATCATTAAATGATAAGTACGTTTGAGCATTTGGTTGCCTCACCAGAGGTCTTTTTGTAGATTTTCTATAATTTTGAACCTTGCTAGTTACAACAGATCTTGCTTCAGCTTTAGCTTCAACTACATTGTCTTTACCCTTAGTGTCCTAATTTGAGCTTTCCCCCAAGAAGCCAAGTCCTCCCTTATCCTTGTGACATTTTTGTAGGGACAAAATTTGATCCAGAATCATGCTACTTTCATATACTCTTGCTTTTGATTTCAACCTTCCTAACTCTTGATCTAACTTCTCATTTTCTTTTGATTTATGTTTGATGGTATCTTTGAGATTTTATTCAGTCTTCTTCCATTCTTTCATTTTTTGTTTGATGGTGTCCTTGAGACTTTCTTTTGTCTTCTTGTATTCATCCAACTGAAGCTTTAGATTTACAACACTTTCATTTGACTCATTTAATGACTCATTGACCTCTCTGCGTCTTGATTTGATTTTTTGGATTTTCTCCCTTAGCTTTGAGATGCAAGTGTTTGCCTCCTTAATGTTTTATTTTAATTCCTCATTCTCAGACTATGTGCTTTCCATATCACTTAATATTGACTCCAGTTCTTCCTCAAAGTAGTAATCTCCTACCATCTGTTCAAATTGCCAAGATCTCCCTCAAGCGGTTAAGCTCTATCTACAAGGGACCAGACTCTAATACAAATTGTTGAACAGTCTAGATAACTGAGAGGGGGGGTGAATCAGTTATCACAAAACACTTTTCCTTTCTTTAATTAATTCAAAGCAATCTTAGACCAATCATATGTTAATTAAGATATATATGAATATGCAAGCACTTAATAACACCGTGCACAATGAAAACCATAATTTACGTGGAAACCCAAGATGGTAAAAACCATGGAGAATGTTAATTCTCAATTATAAAGCATCGGTTAAGGTGACACCAATTAAGGTGATTTTTACAAGGGCTCGCTGCAGGTAAGGCTCACTTTTGGTGGGCTCACTACCCGATTAATACAAAAATCATTGATTACAAAATAGACAAAACATGAACTAATGAAGTTGCATATACATATGCATGAATTCAGTTCCAGTTAATAGCATATTTTTTGACTATAGAAAATTCGGTGAAGAATCTTCTGCACACCTTCCTTGCACAACCTCTGCAATACAGATTGCTTCTTCCTAACACTTGCATTTACTTCTTTCTCTATTTCTTGTCACTCAATCCTTCGCACACTTATCACTATCTGCGCATACCACACTTCTTGTTCGTATTCCAAAAGATGTTCCACATATATGTATATATACACACTTAGAGAAAAAAATGAATCAGCCTAGTAAAACATGTCAGCTTGAAGAATAATCTTGAAATATTCAATAAGGCTTGGCATGCTAGCACCAGACCCAAAAGATAGGTCACACATAAAGATCTTCTTACCACGTTACATTGGGACCCATAAGTAGGTCATACATAAGATAAGTTAATCACCTAGCATAATTACCAAAAGATAGCTAACTTTGAATTATATGAGATTTATTCTGGAGCTGATGGAAATGCCACAACCCAGACCAAATCTTGATCAACATCAATTGATAGGAACGCCACAACCAAGACCAAATCTTGATCAACATCAATTTCAGTATCAATTGGAGGAATGCAATTAGACATAACAAAACCTGTAATAACATGAACGTTTGAATATCAATAATAGCAACAATTCCAATATTTTATGTTATAGCACTTGCTTCAAAATATAACTAACTCCTAATTCTATCTCTTCTACTTTATAACTTTTCTTGCTTCAAGATCTAATTGTCTAACTTTGAACCTTAACAAATGAAGCCAAATGCCATACTTATAGAACATGCCATCCCAAATTAGGGTTAAAAGGAAGGTCAGGAAAAAATTGGTCAGCCAAAGAAAAAAGCTAATAAAATATTCTATTAAATGCTTGAGACTCTTTTCCAGGTCGGCCTGGGATCTCCAATATAATTTGGTCCAATGCGTGTGAAGAAAAAAAGAAGGGATAATGGGGAAGCACAAATTTGGATGTAGCCCTGCATTAAATTCCTTACCCCTTGTCCTTATCTCGCCCCATTTTATCCTTTACCTTAGGGAAAATTTCCTCTTGGTCAGCCAAAGGTGGGATATTTAATACTTTGAATCTTCTATCAAGAGATTTAATTTCTTCCCTTGATTTCCTGATGACCTCATCCCACTCCACCTTAAGATCTTGATATTTCTCCATGACTGCAACATATGTGGCCACATCATCAAATTGGTGCATAGTAACTAGACCATCATCAACCAAGGTATAAATCTCATTCCACCATTTCCTCAATTGTTTCAAAAATTAAGTACTTAGATGCAAACTTTTTCCTTCCTGTCATGATCTTGAAGAATGAAATGCATCTACTATAAATATCAATCAAGGTGCCCTCTATTTGTTTTGCTTTCCTTTGTATCTTCTTCAATACCATTTTCCTTATTTCCAAAGCTTCATACAATTCCCAGGGCTCGACAACCTTTGAAGAAGATAAAATCCCATCGCTCACAATCTTCTCTTCAGTATACTCCATGACAATCCTAGTTTTTTGCAGCAAGAGGTTAATATCCTCCTTATCTTGAGCTAAAACATTCCTCAACCATTCCATAGACCTATGGGCACTCCCAGCAATTGACAAGCTTCCTTTGATTGCATCATCTCCTCTGGTTCGTACTCCCTGCAACCAATCATGTGTGACTTATGTGGTAGCCTTCATCTTTCCCAATTCAGTGATGGTCTCCTTAGCTAGAAGGCCTGTTGTAGGTGAAGAGCTAAATTAACCAATAAACTGCAAAGGCCTCATGAGATCCTGCAAATACCCCTTCAACCTCTCATTCTCCTTCATCAACTCATGCTTATCTTGCACCTCCTTCTTTAACCTGCCCAAAATTGTAGCATTGGAGCCTTCAAATTCTTCAACTTCTTGCATCATGGAGGTGGGCACAAGGTTAATGGTTTGAATGTTGTAGTCTTGGCCAATTACCTCATCCTTGTTCTTATTGTTGTCAAACAGATTGCACCTGAATGCTTGAATGTTGAAATTCAGCAATTTGTTGAAACATTGGAACTAATTCCAGGTTGTGGGTACCCTATGAGGAATTAGACCTCCAGATTCTAGGCTAGTTCCTATTTAATTTTCTGGTTAATAACTGAGTAATTTGCTAGAAAAGGGAGAAAGACTAAATCTAAAAACTTTAGTTGTGGTGATACACCTAATTAGAAATTTAAGACAACAGATTTATTTCACAAATGATTCTTCATGAGCCTATTTTCACAACTCAGATCGAACAACTCAACTGCATAAATGATTCACAGAAAGGCTAGATAAATCATTCTTTACGAAGGAAAAATAATTTCACAACTTAAAGAAATGAATATATTATGAGCACAATTCATGACTTGCAACTAAGAATATTTTTCTATGCACATGCATTCATGAATGTGACAGAAATTTAAAGGTTTCAATATGAAACACAATAAATTTGCATCCAGAACACTCATAAAACACAACACCTGAATCTAAGAACGCTAATACTTGACTCACAATGATAACAAAAGGAAAAACTCTACAAAATATACACTAACATAACCTATAAACCTGCTACTGTATTAATATGAAAATAATGTTGAGTTACAAATAATTCGCTTTGCAAAAAGCAAAGGAGAAAAACAACAACTAAGGAAAAAACAGCTAAGTTTTTCCAATATATACAAAAGCCTTCAAAAAGGCATGGAAAAGGAATTGAAAGTCAACCTCAGTGAGAAGAATGATAACTCCAAGGCAATTTACGAGCATAAGAAAAAATCTATGAAAAAAGGGTTCAAATCCATGCAAAAATGAGTGCATGATGGTCCAAACTCACTGTCAAGTCATAACTGAAACATGTAGCACTCCAACTGAACTGCAAATCCTTGAAAAGGTGAGCCCAAGCATGTGAAAACCACCTTTTTTGTGTCAATCTACCCATGCGAACAAGAACTCCACTTTGCCTAATATTTTATGCTTGCATTCAAGATAGTTAAATAAATTAAATGATTTATATTTTATCATTTAATTTATCAACTTTACAAAATGTAATGCAAGGCATAAATATGAAGATTTATATCAAAAATGGAATCTTGACTTTATAAAATACAAGCCCATGCATATTCTAAAATCTACCACTACTCTTAGCATATATTGGTCTCTAATACATTGATCGGCCATTTTATCATTAGCCCCCTTGACTTTGTAAGTCATTACCTTGGCAAAGATAGGATGAGATGATTATTTCAAAAGTCAAAAATTAAAATCATCACTTGGGAATAGGAACTTGGTAAAAGCCATCAAACCCTAAAGGATACCATCATTTACTTGACTTGTTTTGAAGAAGCCTTATGAAGAAGCTACAACCACCATGCTTAGGGTTTGAGCTTACTCAACTAAGCTTGAGACCCCATTCAAGCTATCTTCAACCTGCATCTCCAATAGATCTAGCCTCTACTTACTGCCTTGAGCAACTATTGACCTTGAAGGCCACAAGCCTTGCATTCCTCCAACATTCCTACACTTTCTTTTGCTTTCCTGTGATCACCATTACTTCACTTGGCTGTGATCATGTGCCCTACTTTTCTTGTTCTAAGGCTTGGTCTATACATTATGAGGGCGTAGAACTATTACCATTTCTGTATTTGATCTTTTGGCAATGGAAACCCAGAGTGACC